>JAHXJL010000127.1:0-591156 GCA_019395255.1 Botrytis medusae
CCCAACTTTAGATTCACATCAGCAATGGCTCGGATATATCTTACCCCTATTCAAACCAGAACAATTAGTTACCCAAGAATTGGTCTATATTGGCCATCTCAATGTAATTCCTGGATTGAATACCGATCTCAGACGTTTTGATAATCCTGGCGGTACATCTACCTCGAATCATCTTGCCCCGCCAAAAGGGAAATTCTATCGTTCGAGAGCACAAAGTGGTACTTTCTTAGCGAAAGACGATTATGGTCTTTTGGTAACAGATATGACTCCCAGTAGGTTGATAGTTTCTCTTTGTATCAGGAAATCGGCCCAAGAAACCGTCGTAGAATTTAAACCAAAATGGCTCTCTCCATCTCATGAAATGCCATCTAAAGCTGTACGATGTCGAACTTGTGCACTTCACGCACGTCGGGTCGCTTTTGGCGAAGAGAGAAAAAATACTGATCTTCAATCATATCTTTGTCCACTCAAGCTTACCGATGATGACCCTAAGTTAAAGTTTGCAAATTATGAGGCATCTGCTTCACATATATTACACAAAACTCGTGAATCACCTGCTGTCCAATCACTTGCAAAATGGATCCACGAGAATCCTTTACTAAAACGCCTTCGCGATCTCCAAACAGAATATGATCGTAAAGGATCTTTGAAGCCGGAAAAAGCATCTCATGAACTTTGCGTGGCGATGACCTTGAGAGATTGTTCTTTATACATTCGTATGGATAAGAATTCACAGGTGATAGAAGCTCGTTTGGGGGATCTCGATTATAAATCGGCTAGGAAATATTCTTCGTGGAGGAAGAAAGAACAGGAATTGGTTGATGAGGGGTGGTATTGTGGTGAAGAAGAGAAGGAATGGAAACAACCTGTTGATGAGTGTTTGTTGTCGAGGAAACTTTGAGTTGTTTGGAATCACTTCTGATGGTATCGGCTTGAGAGCCAGTCTCGGGTGAGAAGTTCAATGGGTTGGGTGTCCAAATTAATCAAGTCGGTTTCCATAATTGCAGGTTGCGGTCTGATAACCAAGAGTTCTCGATATCCAAAGACTATTCACGAATCGGGATGTAATCAATCTCTTGGATCGCTTGAATTTTCGGGCCATGTTCGACAAGTAACTACGATCGTCAAACTGCACTCGTGGTATTGGATACCCTAAAACATGGGAATCAAATCAAATCGGATTGGAAATAATGTTTAATGGAGTTTGAGATAGATGGTTGGGGGCATGGACATGGAGTAGATAATATTAATCTGAAAAAAAAATATCGTTGATTAATAAAACTGTCCATCTAGACGCACTCCTTTTGGAAGGCACGGGAAATTAGGATACTCGGATACTTTGTGTGCTTTTTAAGAAAAGATATAAGTAAGGGGTGTGGAATTCTTTTGGTTTTATTTGTTTTATTTTTTATTTTTTTTTGTTCTTTTAATAATAATAATAAAATCTCACAAGTTTGAGTGTGATTTCATGATGCGTGCGTGTTCCAAGTGGGAGTGCTTGGTTTATTTAGTAATTAAATTGTGGCTCGGTATATTTGTATATGTGTATATGTATATATATATGTATATATATTGTTTTAGAACCTAGTGGGAAAATGATATATTATCGTGTTGAGGTTTTGATGGAAAGTTTGTGTGTGTGTGTGTGTGTGTGTCTACAATATGAGAGGGATATTTCTTTATATTGGAAGGTTCGAATTGGTTGAATTTGTTGAATGGGACGTGTAGTAGTTTGGTTTGGTTTGGTTTGGTTTATGTGGTGAGATCTAGTTTCATTTGGTTTGATTTGATTTGATTTGATTTGGTGGTGAGGAGGGTATGGACTGAGGGTATGAGGGTATGAGGAGGGTATGAGAATAATTATGTGGTTCTATGATAAACACTGAATTGGAATTGGGATGGTTGGAAAGTAAAGTTTTTCTTTGTCGTTGTGTGTGGTATGAGGTATGAGGTATTCTTTGCTTTGAATTCGAATTAGCTTCTGATTTCTGGATGCACAGGCTAATGAGGGTATAGGGGAGGAAGTGCATGTGGGTAGCGAGTGGGGAGTGGGGAGTGGGGAGTAAGGTGCTGTATGAATGAATAAACGGATAGTACAAATAACTTACAGACCCTTGGAAATCATATATCGCATATCATTTTCACGATAGCAGATTTATATACATGTTTATTATGTGATATTGTATTATATTGTACATTCTTTTTTAATCATGTATAGAGAGAGAGAGAGAGAGAGAGATGTATATACTGCGCAGAGATAAACTATTTGTAATTTTGTATTTGGAGAGTGATAGATAGGTAGGTAGGCGGTTTGCTCTGTGGGTTGCGGTTTTTTTGTGTGGTTTAGTCGTCGGGTTGTGTGATGTGTGTGTATGTGTGGGTTTAGATTTGGGTTTTGGTTTGGGTTCGGGAGTATTGAGATATTGGGATTCAATATATGAGGTAGATGATAAGAGTAAATGAATTGGGGTTATTTTTTGGGGGGGGGATGGGGGGCGGTTGGAATTTCTTTGACTATATATGTGACTATCGATTGACGGGAAGTGGGAAATGAGAAGTATGAATATCAACGTATGATAGAAGAAAGGTTGATAATGATATTTTGATGAATGTCAAATGTCAAATGTGTTGATATTTTAAATTTGATATTGGAGATAGACATAACGTTATATTTATATGCAGAACACAAATTTTGTGGATTTCGAAGGGTATATTGTTTTCTCTTTCTGTTTTATTTTCTCTTTTATCTGGTTCAATATATTCATTCGAGTGGGAAGTGGAAGACTAAGAGATAGGTAGATAGATATATAGATAGGTTGTGAAGAAGGGTAGAGATGCTTTCGAATTGGCCTGTTGATAATTACTCGAAAAATGGAGTATATGTATATTCAGCAAAAATGAGATATTTTCAAGACGGGGAAGAGAAAAGAGAAAGAGTTGTTGTGTAAGTCGGACTCAGGACTCGGGAATAGAGGATGGTGGTTTGGGGATCGTGGATAGGGATTATGGATAGCAAGAGGTTTTGGAAGGGGATAGGAGTAGAGAAATATGGAGGAGATGGGGGTGAGGGGTGAGGTATGATTGAAGGGGGAGACTAAGATATGAGAAGACAGATTGTTTGTATTTGAAATATCTTGGGTTATCTAGATGGGCTTTTTGGCTTGTTGGATTTGTTAAGATCTCCTAGGGTCAGAGAGGGCGAAGGTTAATGGGTGGATTACAGAAACAAAATTAAAAGTAAGAGTTTGGACATATCAATTAGAGATGTATGTTGCATACGTCGTTTTAGAACTGGTTTTGTAACTTGTTTTGTAATATCCTGTTTCTTTTTCCTTTCTCTTTCTCTTTCCTCCTCCTTTTGCATTCTCCTTTCCTTCGCTAGGGACAGTCGAGATTCTGCTTCTACTCAAGGCCAAACGGTCTCTTGTTTGAAATTGATACAGCTATTAAGCTATATAACCATGTTATCTGACTTGGTTGTAAACCATTCCACTATAGAAAATATATGGCAAAAACCTCGGCGCGATGATTTTCTCGAGGGCTCATGAAAAATGTTCAGTGGATGAATATACCTTTCGGAGTCTTGTTGCTGGAGGTATGTCAAATCATAGAGCATGTGTGATTATTTCTCTCTGCGTGAAGACTAAAGCTCGAGTCCGTTTCTCCTCTCACAAAGAAAGCCTCGATCTGCACTTGCGGGATGCATTGTGTAAGCTGGATACTGCGGGACGGTGTTGCAATAAAGACCTTCCTTAATATGAGGGGTGTTAATAGTACCATTGTCAAGAAAGGGACAAACATTCAGGAGATGGTATAGCAGTACAGATTTGATCTCCTGGGAGTATGTATTACTGGTGTGAGTAAGAAATGATTGTTCGAGTAGTTGGGATTCATTTTGAAATGCATTATGGAAAATATAGAAATCAATGTGGAGTTCTTTTCATGACAATACTATCTGGCAATCTAGCCTCCAAAATCCCATCTATGGTAAGAGTGCGCGGCGGTGTAAGATAACACTTCCGAGACCGTATCGTGTTCACTAATCAAGACCGGATTCTAATCGAGTCTAGTCTCGTGTATAAGTTCCAACAGTGAAGTGAGATATTTCTCATCCGAAGATAGTTGATTGTCAATACACCATTTTTGTAGCTTTCCCGCCTCATATTCATCAATCGATCGAGGATTTTTGCCTACACGTAAATACCTGTATGTACGCCTAGCTCTCTGGATGACACTATCGGGATATAAATAGCGACCAGGCTCATCTAGAGAAAGATAAAGAGCTGCACGGCTGAGTTTTCGATACATAATGTAAAAATTATCACTCGTATTCCGGTCCAAAAAGAGTCCTGAAATTTGCTCCACAATCTGTTCCAGCCATTACCATGGGCATGATTATTCCTCCCGAATCCATCTCCATACAATTATTTTGGCGGGAAATCTCAATCTCATGCGCCAAATACATCATTCGAGGAAAAAGGTGGACAATCACAGATCTAAAGTGTTGAAAACTTGACGAGGCAATATATTGTTCCTGGCGTATAACTTACGTATGAAGGGCTCGAATAGCCAGTTCATCCGCATCTCGATTATGCTCTCTTCTAACATGCCAGATTTGGATATCGAGATCACCTGAAAGTAGCTCGATCATGTGATGGATTCGTAAAATGAGATCTTTATTTGCCACTGGATTTTCCTCTATTGTTCTAAATCCGTTCTTCAACCAGTTTGCAAGCCACAAGGTAAGACAATCATGTACAAACTTGGAATCCGTAATGATGATTACCGTTAATTTGAACGTACAGTCGATTAACAGGGGATGTTTGGAGATCCATTTTCGTGATTCGCTATGATGTCTGAGGATCTCGAGTGCATGAAGCATGGCAATTAACTCTGCGTAGTTGTTCGTATGTTTCTCTCCACATGGTCGAGTAATAGTATCATAAGTATTAAGAGGCGAGTCTGGACCAAAAAACACGCCGAAGGAGGATTTCTTAGCCTGTATGGTTCCATTGCCAGGACAAGCACCATCGACTGCTACCACTACTGCTCTTGGAGAGTAAAATCCGGATTCATAATAAAAAGAATCGGCTTCAGAATATGCCAAGTAGGACATCCCACTAGATTTGTGGTATTCGACGATGTCTTTGGGAGTCACTAGAATGCCGTCGGAGAAAAATTGGCTGGGATCAAATGACCGAGCTCGAGGATGAATTTCTTCATCTCCAAGGGAATGGAATTGATTGTGCTTTAAGGGATAAGATCTTCTTATCTTAAAGCCTAGTTATGTGTGTGTCTGCGATAATGTACGGAAAAGTGATGGTGGTGCTCTGGTCTTTTTGATTGTCGTTAACATTTGATTTCAATGTTGAAGATTAATATTTGATATTACAGATTATATATGGGGGCCGACAACGATCATCATTCGCAGTATTCTATTATGTAATCATACATCTATATGATAGCCGATGCAGATAGCCGGTCTGTCCGTTGTTCGGTACCATGAACCGAAAGTCTTTTCGGAAGGCTTTGACTCGCGGTTCTTTTCGCAGTGCAGGTTGCAAACACCAAAAACAAAGGTAAGAGTTAGTCATTTTATTCAGCTATTCGGATTAGCTGTTTTCATGGTCCATTGCTCATGGCGATAGTCCAAAAACTTTCAGACCACAATCTTTTTCCTTCTCCAAGAAAATGCAATATGCCAAGGGGATTTGTACCTTCCCAAAATCAATTCATGGGTACAGAGCGAATATCTAACATGCATAAAGCTAATGACTGAAGGTATCTTAATGATGGTAACATGTTTCAGATCATCGCTAGACCGGGGTGAGAAGCTTTTTTGGTACACGAAAGGTAATTCTGTAAGCTAGTCGAAATACTCAAGGATGAGATCATGGTGAAGAAGTATGGGCAGGAAAGACAGCTGTTTCTACTCGATAGCCATCAATAAACAATTAGACTTCCCATTGGATGTATTTATGCCCGTAGTCTTCCATGCAGCGAACCACACCTCAAATCGACGAAGCCTACCAAGAACAGCGAGAATTGTGAGAATGACACTTATCTCATGCCCGTTTAGCCGCCCTTTATTTCTGCTACGAAGCATTACTTAAAGAATCTTCGACAGCGTTGGAAACGCGAATGGAGCTTTGCCTCGAATGAGATGGTTTCTATTTTCTTCATGCGCAACGACTCTCCATCAGTACTGCTGATAAGGTGGTTAGTTTTGTGCATATTCAAGACAAGCTCGCTATTTATCTCACATATTTTAGTTAGAGGAGTGAGACAGAATGTACACGGCAACTTTTTCAACAGAATTACGCATGCATTCCCACTCAAACGATAATAATCATCGATGACATGAACTCTGCAGAATATCTACTTTACATGCAGTAAATACTCATTAATAATCTAGTAATTTGATAGGAAAGAAACTATAACGTACTCAATCGCTCCTTCCCCAAGTAATATTGGAGTGTTCTCGTTTATGCTTGAAGTCTTCAATGCTGCCTGATACACGTGACAGAATTCTGCGTTTCTTCAAACACTTCGTTTGCTTTCACATCCAATCCGCATCTTCAATGAAAGTTAACCGCACTCTTTCCTCCCTCTTTTTATTTCTCTCTCTTCATTGAATCTTCTGTCTATCATCAAAACTCCCTCATTGAGACTGTCGCACAATATAGACCTTTGCTTTTAAATTGAGTAAGATAGGAAGTGTATTTCTCGGGCTTCCTTCGATACATACATTTCATTCCATTTTAAGGTTCGTTCTTTCTGGGACGTAAGAGCACATCTCACGATATCCGCATACGGTTTACAACTTCACCGCTGTTATCGGTCAACTCAACATGATTTGCCATAGTCTTAAGCCTAACAAGTTCCTCAAGTAAGTGGTTATCTCTGTAGCCGATTCCTTTCTTCTGGAGAGTGCTAAGATAAGATTTGACATGCGCAGGAACTTAGGCAATGAGACTATATCTGTCAACGTTGGCATTGGTGACTCGGTATATATCCTTGTTCTATGTCCCAGTATATGAGCTTCTCTAATCAGCTCACAGCGTCAAACCTTCACTGTTCACAAATCTATACTTCAAAAGTGCACCACTTACTTTGAATCAAACAAACTATTTGACACTATGGCTGGAAAACAAGGATTGATCTTCCTCAATGATGAGAATCCGAAAGTCTTCAAACTTCTTGTCGATTGGGCATACAATGGTACGTTCCACCTCTGTCGCATTTGTATATCACTCACAATCATCGACACACACAGGAACCGTTCAAAAGCCTCGAACCAAGATATACATCAAAAGCAAACCATCTCAGGTAGAAATTAACCGTTTGGAGTCAGAGCTACTCGCAGAGTTCAATGGAAGCCTCAGAATTCTGGTTAGTCTGTACTCACTTGCCGAAAGATGGGAAATTCACAACTTGATGAATCGTGCCATCGATGCCATTCAAGATGGCTACCTTGAGTTTGGTACTGTCTTTGGACCCGGTCTTGCAGCCCAAATTTGGCAAGAGACAAAGTTAGATTCTATGCTACGCGAATTTTGTTTTGCAAGCACAGTTATGCACATGGGTAAGCACAATCCAGTTTGCCTAGCGTGTACCGCTTGTACTTTGTCTTTTTGCCCATTCCATTATATCATATCAATCTGCGCTTTCACTCATAGTTTGTCAATTTAGATCGTGGTTGCAGCAAGCTTCGGCAAGAAGTAATGACAAATTGCATTGCTCTCCCTAGATACTTCCAAGACATGCTTAAATGGGTTTCCAGAAACTTTCATCTCATGGGTCGACGTTCAAAGGAAGTGGCGGAACCATGGAACTCAAATGAGAGTTTCAGCATATTTCATAGATCTAAACTCTGCCCCTGCCATTTTCATGTACACCCTGTAAGTGTGCTAGTCTTCCATCTTAAAGACAAGATGTTTAGCTAATTACATACTTTTACCATACAGACTGGTCAGGCACACAAAGGACACAAATCATATGCAGTTCCGTTCATCGATTGCCCTCATCCAGGAGATGATGAGAAGATGGAAGGACTTGATGTCTTCAATCTGTTCATGGGATCTGCGATGATGGGATTCAATCTTTGCGACCTAGAGTAGGATTATAAAGTACGGGACCGATTGAGGAAATAGATAGCAGGCGGGAGACCAGACATATGCGCAGTCTTGCACGCATAATTGTGGTCGCCGTGTGAAATTTAATCATATTAACTTGCTGCATTTGCTCCATACTGTAAAGCTAGTGGGTATCGAAATATTTACCTTTCTCTATCTTCATTCAAATACACTTGCAATAAATAACAACGATTCTCGACAAGATCCGGTTATTGATATCAATTGTGGTGCGCTTTGCACGAGTAATTTCAGAGCCCTTGTGCCCCCCTCCCCTAGTATCGAAAGACTCATTGTCTAATACTTATACAACATTCGAGCTACCTTACTATATAACCATATGATTTAGCCTAGTAAAGAGACTCTATGCAATACAAATCCCTTCCGTCAAAGCGTCGGCAAGATAATTTTGTTGCAGGCTCTAAAACATTCACCCGCGCAAGTTAGTACAAGCAGTATAACAAGCTGCCACCAAAGATAATTCTTTCCTCTCAACTTCAATAATCATATCATTGCTCGCGGTAAGCACAGCAATTCTCACTGTTGTTTCCACAACCCAAGACCCACATCAAAAATCCCTCTTAACAGTATTCTTGTTCCAGACCCCCCGAATTCTACATGATAAGAAAAGCAACTCTCCGCGAAAACGAATCTCCACTGCCAATTATGCCTCCTGAAATGCAGTCCAAAGTCGAATCCGAAGCTAAAGCGTGTCGCATCTCTCAGAAAGTAGAAAAGTTTTCGAATAATAAAACCCCCATGAATCTCCACCTCATAGTGCGCTCGCACGTCTTCGAAATCTCCAAAGATATCGCCGTCAACGCCTCCAAACTCATTGCCAAAACATGGAACACGAACCCCACCGCGCGGAGAATCACTTTCACAGTCGAGGACAAAGATGGCGATGATAATGATCCAGATCCGGAACACTTCTACACAGTCGATTCGGTGGCTCATTTGGTGGCATATATGTATGGAAATGAACTTGGGTGCCCGACTTCTGATGTTGATCGGCATTCGGGGTGTTTGGTGTCGTGGGGTAAAGTGTATAAGTTTGCCAAGTATTTGGAGATGGAGGAGGCGTGCAAAAGTGTGCTAGCTAGGATTGAAAAATGTTTGGCTGAGAGGAAGTGGTATCGGGGAATTCCGACTGGGAAGAAGGTTGTGGAGATATATGGGATGACGAGTGAGGGTTCTGAAGTGAGAGAGGTATTGGTTGATGCAATGGCCAACATGGGTAAATTGTGGAATGTGGTGGGCGAGGATCATACAGGAGATACTAGAGATTATGTAGATAACTGGTTGAAGAGTTCGAGTGTGTTGAGAGAGTTTCAGGAAGCTGTTTGGATGAGGATTGGAGAGGGAGTGGAGGAGAGAATAGAAAGGATCCGAGAAGCTAAGGCTAGTCGAGGTTAAGCGAAGGAGATGGCAGAAGTAAATTGGTGTTTTGGGCTCCTTGGGCTATATATCGTTCCTGCATTCGTCGTTTGTGACATAAGAAACTAGAAGGGCGTGCGTGGTTCTGTTGATGGTAAACTTTTCAGGGGGTGTCCATACCTTCAATTTATGAGTTGAGTCCACACAATGACTGGAATGGAAGTTGGCATCAATGCAATGGGCTTGTTAAGTTTTGCATAAAAGATCTAACAATCTTTGCATCCGATCATATACTTGCTCACAAGTTCAGGTTGCATGTAGCTTAATGATCCGAGTTTTGTAATACTAGAAGTACTTCTCACTCTACTTTTGAAGATATTAAAATCAATTGTAATTCGTATCCTCTACCCTTAGATAGCGCCGTTATGTCGATTTTCTACTCCATCCTGTTGCATCTACAAGCACCGCTCCCATTTCCAGAGATCCTCCATAAGTCCACTATAAAACTAGCCTGAAATGTAAATAGACTAAACACTAATTCCCATCATCATCATCATCTAAGGCAACCAAGAATATCAATGTAATTTTCTCCAAATCAACACCCAACCGTCTCGCTAATTCAAAATCGACCTTCCACTCCCCTCATCAAAAGAAATCAGTGCATTCCTACTCTCATGATATTCAGCCATGGTTTCGCTTCGCACTTTTTCGGAGTTCGTGTTGTCTTCTTCTGTGGATACCGTACCGCAATCGGATAAATAAGGTGGTAAGCTATTTACAACAAGATTTGAGATGTTATCTAGATATTCAGAGGAAGGGAGAGGAGTTGACTCAACTTCTAAGGGAGAATTTGGATGTTGGAAGTGGCTGATAATTGGAATGTACAAGCTATCAGCAGTTGCATTTTGTGAGTTATGAATAGAATAGTCCTCATTATTGTACTGCGTAATTTGTTCCTAATATCTTTGTAACTATACATGAACATCGGTGTGAAAACCAAGATGACAACCGCAAATATCAGACAGTTCTCTTTGCAATCTTTCAAAACCGGTTGAAAAATAAAGACTCCGCATTTTTAACACGATTAGACTGCGCAAATCATATTTTGTTGCTCGATTTTGATATATAAATTGGATTTCCGCGGAAGGCAACCAATATTCTGTTCATAAAGTATCTTTACAAAGAATATACTCGGATATAGCTTTGTGTGCCAAGTCCATGGCTTCCATCTTAACGGCTAGTTGATAGAGGATTATCCATTATGATATATGTTTCAAGGTAGAATAGCTGCCTGAATCACGTCGAGGTAGCGAGTACATGGAACCGTAGATCCAACTGAAAAATTGGTTGAATGTATGGATGTCATCTTCGCAGCGGTGGCTTACCTTTCGTTGAATTTGTTGAAAGTTCCGGGAAGAAGATTCGATAGGTCAGGGTTCAATAGAGGAATCATATTCATAATCTCCAGTAATTTGGTTCTCGAGTTTGGAGCTGAACCAAGGAGACTTTTGGCAGGGGAAACTCTGGTGGAAGAAACACGGTTTTCCCTCTGGACCTACGATTACGGTGACGATCCCTGAAGAAGCATGTCTGGTGATTGTGTCAGACTTGGTGGGGTGTAATTGAAAATCAAAAGACCATGATATGTGTCGCATAGTATTGAGGGCGGGTTTGACAATAAGAAACAGAGGACCGATCAGTTATGCTGGAGAGTTGAGAAATGAGTATTGAAACAAAAATGCAGGAATAATGAGAAGTGGAGAATTCACCAAGGGTGCTGGGCCAAGGCGGATCAGAGACAATAAGCGATTGATATATGCACTTACTCGTAGATACAACTCATAGTTTCCGTGACAATGAAGAGTTTCAGCTGTATTGAGAACACTTGGCCCATTGCGAGATGGTAGATATTCTAGCAAACGAGTGGTGGGTGTTTTGACAAATAAACGGATTACAAGTAATCATAAAGATGGAGAGACAAGGGGTGAGAATACATATCAAAGTTTGTCTGGCCAGATATTACTCGGTTATCACCAGGTAGATATCTACTTGTTCAGCTCGGCGTTTCCGGTTTCAATGCGCCTACTGTACACTTGCAAACGCTGACTATTTCGGCAGCCTTACCCTGATATCTTGGGCCACCAAGTGATTATCCAGATTCATCCAAGAAATCTTTCCTCCCCTTTCGAAATTTGCCAAGAGAAGGGTTTGTTGGGAAAAATGGCGTTGACTACTATCGATTCAGAATAGATTGCACAGTAGATCCCTAGATTTTACCATACGGCGAAGCGGATACACCTGAACAAAGCAAATACTCGTGGGGGAGAAACAAACCAGTAAATGCAGCTTTCCGAAATACCCTGCGCCTTTATGGAATTCTGCACCTGCAACCACATTAGCAAATGTGAGCCATCTGAAAACAATGCTATTTGTGCTCAGTGAGAGTTAAGGGCATATGGTAGTATGAACGAGGTAACATGCACGAGCGTAATAGATTATATTACGCATCCGCTTGGTCATTCTCGGATCAGCGTGTCAACTTCTAACATGTTTGATTCCAAAAGCTTTCTTACTCCTATGGAAATTCTTTTTGTGGGGTTAGTGCTGAATCATGAATTCATAGGCGGCTAGATCGACACGTGAGATTTCGAAGCGCCGAAATTAATTGGAGCTTGAATTGACGACATTCAAATGATGAGATGTGATACCGTCAGGCTTGCCGATATTACGGACTACAGAGCAATATTTTAAGGCTTCATATCTGGATTCGGTTTGCTAATTGCAATGGATATGTGGTTTTGAACGCATTTCGAATGTTGAACTGTCTCTGAATAATAAAGGCTCTCGTCTGATTGGCAAGTCCAAACACTTCGACATCCTGGATATGGTGCATTTATTCCAGCTATAATTCGACATTGACTATGAACTTTTCCTCATTTTATACTAATCTGATTTGGTAACATGGATGCAAGATCATGCAAACAAAAAAAGTTGTTGGTAACGTTGAATACTCAACGGAACACCATTACCGTTATCTTCGGGTAGCAACATCTTCAGGGGCATGGAAATAGAAGATTTTCTTCACTTATTGGCCGTCATCGACTTGGATGGATTCTTTTCCCCAACTTTAACGTTTCTTGTCTTTTCAAAACATACAATTAACGGGAGACACGCAGAAAGACGGAACTTTCCCCGCCGTCATTCTTCTATACAACAGGGGTACACGTGAGCTTCCTCTCGCAGATTAAGCACGTTTACTCAAAGTTTTTTGGAATGGTAGATTCTCACAAACTCGCAATCCATCCATATGTTGTTCACTTCACAGAACAGTAGCTCGGCCAATAAAATCGCGGCAAAAAGTGCCTGAGTGAATTTCGCACGATTTCCATTTTCTTCCAATTCCTTCCGAAAATTTGTGTTTGAAAGGTTTTGGAAACAATATGTATGTTCTGGAAGCATAAAACTGTTTCCCGAAAAGATTATTTGACTTAAATATCTAGTCCTGGGTTCCAATGATTTCTTGCCAGTTCGTCCCTCATTCATGCTGTTGCTATTCACTTTCGGTAAATCGGCCTACGCTCACTGGGAAAGTTGCACTAGATTATTCATAACCTCAAACTAGTCCAACCGAAACACATAGTTTCTTCACATTTGCTGCCTAGTTAGAAACCTGCGTGACTCCTTCAAAAAGAATTGATCGGATACTGGATAACGCTTGACAGTATAATTCATTCCAACATATCCAGGCCAAGAAAATCTTTCGCAACTCCAAGATGGTAAAACTGAATGGTTGACTCGCAGAACTTTTTCTAATGCTGATTGACTCGTCCAGGCCAGAAAACGTAAGGAGCCCGAGAGAATTGAGGAGGTAGAGGAGGTGGAAGCCACGGAAGATGAGGAGTCCGAGAAATCCGAAGAAGACGAGGAAGATGAGAGCGATGAGAGAAGTGAAGAATCTGAAGAGGATGAGGAAGATGAGGTAGAGGAAGAAGAGGGAGAGGAGGAAGGCCAGGATGACGAGGATGACGAGGATGGAGAAAGCGTGGGAGCTGATGACGAGACGGAAGATGGTAAAAAGGAAAAAGAAAAGAATAGAGCGGTCAAGATACCTCCAATGACTGATGAACAAAAAGAGATGTCAGTATGCTCCATTTTCAACCATATTCTACTAACATAGCTTAGAGCTAACAATTTTGATCCCCGCGGACCAACGGCGAAAGATGCCAAATTCTTTTTCATAATTCTTGATTGTATCGAAACTGCTCCAGATGTAAGCTTCCTTCTCTTTCTGTGCCACTAACTCAAAGATCTATACTATATTATATTTTGTTCATTTTTTCAAATTCTTTGATTTTGTCTTTCAGGCATTCTCCCTTTAATAAGCGATCATGTGATTCAATTTACTGACATTTTCGTTCCCTATGCAGATAGATTGGAATCGTGTTGCTGAGCGCGCTGGATGCTCCAATGCTTACATGGCCCGTTCTCGCTTTGGGCAAATTAGGACCAAACTCAGGAAATATTACGAGTTAGAGGCACAACCGCTCGTCCCTAAGATTACTGGAATGCGTCCCCCAGAAATATACACCTATCCTCCTATACCCGATGCCGAGAAAGAAATCCTGACCGATCCGGCTTATGACAGACTCGTCAGACGAAAAGCGGTAAGAGTTGGAAACCTCCAGAATATTGACCCCAAGAAGCCCTCGAAGTTCAAACAAAATCGTGGCCAAGGGTATATTCTTAGCAGGAACGATGACACTGCAGCAAACTTAATCATTACTGCTAATGGGCGTCATGACTATGACTCCGAGAATGAGTTTCAGAATAAAGAGGAATTCGACTTGAACACTTATCATGGATTTGACGAAGAAACGAACACCCTTACTGTCAGTGATCAAGGCTCCGACGATGAAATCAAGGAGGCAGCCCCCCTAGTCTTAGATGGACTGTCACACAACTTTTAGTAAGCTCTATCTGTATCCCAAACTTGTAAGTAATTTGTGTTACCTGTTTTCTGCGGAGCGGACTAACCATTCTTTGCAGGTGAAGATTCATTTCGTAACTCGGGAATACATCAGCAGACGGTATTATATGAGGATGATAGACACATCAGTTTGCAAGGTCGCAGTGGAGTCAGAATTCATATGAAGTCAAATGGGGTTGCTTTCGTTTGTTCGACGGCAATATTTTGAATCATATTTCCTATTGAAAAAAATTGAGTGCCTTTTGAGTGGAATCAGGATAGAGATATGAAAATACGGAATGGATAGGAAGCGCAGTAGATGTATGATCTGGTTTCAATGTTCCATGCACATTTGAGCCAACTTTTACAGTGGTGAATTTACCCTTCATTGAGCATTGTTGTGATGGAAAAATGACTTGCCCGCATTCATTACCCCTCAGGGCCTTTCAGTAGACATATTGAGGTGAAAGTAGAGCGACTTAGTAATAGGATACTCAATATCTATGCAATTTTCATGGTTATCAAGAAACCGGGGAGCTGCAGGCCCTGTTTGTTTATGGTTTCTTTTTCTATTTGCCGTGGCGATCCCGTCTGGAGTTCCATGCAGGCTATCTCCAGAGCTGACGATTCTTTCCCGGAAAGGTCGTCTTGCGAATGACGCAGTGTATCATACCATGGATATGTGCATTATTTCCTCGGCACTAATAGCTCTTTAGAGGAAACTGCGTGTTCTTTGGGAGTTATTTCTCGGAGAAATTATGGCGGCGTTTGCAAAACGCATGGCGGTGGACGCAAATTCAATTCACGTACATGTAAAAACAACCATCCCGAGAGCACTGAAAAGATTAAGTCTGAAGGCTTGGAATTTATTCATAGATAGCTAGCTAGTACATATTCTCCTATTCAAACGTCGTTGATCTTTGCTAAACTTGATACATTTCTTCTCGAGCATCCTGCTTCTAGCATAATGATGCTAGCTTCTAATCTGACTAACTAAATCAAGATCTGACATATCTGGTAGTTGCTCGGTAGAGTCAGTAGTCTCGAGTAACTTAATGAGAGCATTCGAGATTTCTGGGAACAATATAATCATTCATCCAGAGGCATTACCCCGCTCTTGATACCATATCAATGGATGTTCAAGGCAAACTATTCTGCGTAATGCAATCATTCTATGAGTATGAGTTGATGCAAATAAGAATAAAACATGCGAAAATGACCAAGCTCCCACAAGGAACATGATGTTGAGTGAATAGTGAAGGTTAGTTCCCACTTCATCCAATTAGGCGAGAGAAATATGAGGGAATTTTCCAATGAGCCTCGTTCCCATGGAGACATATAAGAAATTGCTCATCGCATTTTCAAGGCATATTCTCCATCTCACTTACACAACATTTTCTTCAACCTCGATCAACTTGCATACTCAAATTCTCATACCCTTCGACAACTTCAACCAGTAATACATCAATCCCTTGCATCACACCGCAAGCTCATCATGTAAGTATCATCATTTTCATTCTTTTGCGATATTCCCATAGTGCTGACTTATCTTGTATACATAGATCATCTCGTCGCATTTTCTTCCTCCACCAAAAATATTTCATCAACCACAATCAAAATGTCCGACAACGATGTCGCTAGCTCTCAAACTCAAGCCAACGGCGGTATGAGCCAGTCTGATGTTGATTTTCTCATGTGCTGTCTTCGCAATACCACCGGCGGTTCTATCCAGGTAAGTCATCTCGTCGCGCTGCGGTCTCCCATCCTGGTGTTCATACTTCACTTCCACATTTTATCATCACGATCTTGTATCACACCTTCATTTGTCTTTCAATTAAAACTTCTCTTTTGAAAACCAATACAAGCATTTCATTCTCGCGCTTTGAATTACCATCTCATCTTCACTCGCTAGCTCTGTGTGCGTGTAAGCGCGCACCGCATCTCACGCACCCTTCACTTTCAAATCACACTTTATCTTACGTACTTTTCCACATTCAAATACTGTTCCCAATAGCTGATTAGGGAAATGTTAAAAAGGTCGATACTCAAAAAGTCGCTCAACTCTTGAACTACAAGAATCCTCGCTCAGTAAGTCACGCTTTTGGTCATCAAACATTTTCTCAACTAATTCTCTACTTCAGGTTTCCAACAAGGTCTCTTCCATCAAGAAGAAGTACGATCTTCCTTTTGGCGCCTCTTCACGCACTGCTGATGAAATTGCCGGTGGCAAGGCTGGCAAGGGTGACGTCTCTCCAAAGAAGGCATCCGATGTCAACGGTACCAATGAGCCTGCTGTTCCTACCACACCCTCCAAGAACCGCGTCACTAAAACCAAGGCTGCTCCTAAACCTCGTGCCAAGAATACACCAGCAAAGAAATCCGCCAAGAAGGTCGAGGAATCTGAAGAGGAACTCTCTGATGTTAAAGATGACGAGATGGAGGATGTCAAGGAAGAAGCTAAGGAAGAAGATGATGAGTAAGCTATATCTAGTCATCGATTCTTCTGAGCTGTCGTTGGTGGCTTCTATGGGCGAGGTTACATATATGTTAGCCAAGATCGTTGTAGGTGCCGGAAGGTGGTTCTGTTCAGCGTTGGATCTCTAAAGTTCTGGCAATTTTCTTCTTCTTTTATGTCCATGACAATTCGGGTTTATGATAGATACTAGGAATTACGGGGAGGAAGGCTATTATCAGCAATGGATAATAGTAATTGTCTATTCCTCGTCTTCGGGAAAAGGGACGATTCATAGATAGGTGTTGGTTATTGCAACTCCAAGTTGTTCTGGGAAACACTATCTAGGATCTCTACAAATCATTACTTCTTTCAATATCTACATGACTATGAATTACTTTTGCCTTCGTCGTTCAAGAATTAACTAGATAAACGCGCAGTGCCGCGGTAGAGAAAGATGCAAGATAAGGTCTGTGCAAACAATGTCAACTAGATGGAAACCCCACAGGATTTGTATCATATTCTTCATAATGCTCATTTTCTGACATCTACAAGCTACAAATCGATATTCCATGCATAACGTGACCCCCGAAATTGATAGAGTCTCCCATGGGGCAGCTGTTATTCATTTCCAAAATTGGCACAAAGGTTCGGGAAACGGAAAGTCATTACTATGTATGCTCTAGAGAGAAGTGAGAAATGGCTGGAAAATTCACTTTTACTTCCATTGCTGCCTGCTAGTTTGGTTATCATTATAATATCTCGATTCATCTGTGCTTTGCTGCTACTCAACTGCTTTTCTTCTTTTCCCTTCGTCAAAACCATATCCAACCAAATCTCACGATCTCACAACAACAACCACAATTTCGCCATTCCTGCAGATTAACCTGCACAATCAAAGTTATCCTCGCAAAGAAGCATTAAGTCTAACAGAAATTATTTAATCTCGCACTAAGTAAGTTCTCTTTCTTCACCCAGGATTTTAAGATCCCATGGGTGGTGATGGTGGTGGTGGTCGATCTTAAATAAACTCAAGCTAACTTGAAGACAGAATCGACATTCGCAAATATGACAACTTTGACTTTGACCGCGAAGGAGACGGAGATGCTTGTTGCTGTTATGTCTGAAATGGGGGAGATTCCTAGCAGTGTGAGCTTTCTTTTTCTTTCTTCCTTGTGGCACAGCATTCTTCGTGTTAAACCATCACTTGAGTCGTTCTGTTGTTGCGCTCGTTTGTGCTCATATCATGTAAATATGTTGGCTTCTGATGCCACATGATATCAGACAACGGCACTCATCTGACATCTTCTGCTTCACTTATGTGTAATACCGCTGCATTGTCTTTTATACAACATTAACTACATACTTACAATACCGATCAAATAGATCAACTTCGAACGTGTCGCCGCTCGAGTTAACGTCAAGTTTGCCAGAAATGCCCGTCAAAGCTTCAAACATCTATTCGAAAAGCTGAAGGTATGACACGGTCTCAACGCACCTTTCATCCACACCTAGTTACACCCTACTAACTCTATGCTTACTAGAAGCAAGCCGGACCTCCTCCAGATGATGGAGATGGTACTGCCTTTCCCAAGATCCCCTTTCCCGCCAAGAGAATTTCTCCAAAGAAGAAGGTTGGCGCAAAAAACGGTCCCATCAAAGCCACTCCTAAACCCAGAACAAAGAAGGCCGCAGTCAAGAAGGGAGTCAAGGGGGAAGAATTTGATAGTGGTGATGAGTTAGCAGAACCAGTACTTGATGACGAAGATGGCAAGTCACCAGAACATATTCCTTCCCTCAATGCCGAAAATCTTGGAAAGAAAGCCGTCGTTAGCCCCTCTACTGGATCTTCTGAAAGTCTTCAGATTTCAGATGAGGTTGCTAGAATATCTGTCATCGAAGCCAAAGAGACATCTCCTACTTTCATCGGAAAGAGTCCCGTTGACGAGCAAGTTGATCTTGACGAACAACTCCTAGCCGCCCAGTCTAATATGAGTGTTGATGCTTATCGGCATTGGAAGACTCTCAATGATTACACATTTCTCGAGAATTCCTGAAGAGAGCTATATCCTTAGCTGAGATCTAAGCTTCAATATTTCTTCTAGAGTCGCCTTCCTTGTGGGCTTTTGCGTTGATTTAACTCGGTTTCATTGCTATCAGACACACTCACGTCATTTTCTTACTTCATACTCACACCTACATTTGCTAATTTCAATTATATCGACAGAGGATTCTGATTGAATACAACTCTTTTACTTTCCTCATTCAACTCGCTTCCCTAAGTCGAAAGGATGGATAAGATTAAGACGGATTTTACTTTATTGATTTGCAAATTGGTTCTGGCTTAAGCCCGGCACGTTTTTTCTCCTTCTCCAGGAGTGCATCATGAGGGAGATATTGGTTTTCTAGGAATGCGGTAGGGAAGACATGATATGATATGATATGATATGATAGGGAAGCGCAGCAGAAAGGACGGGAGCACAATCAGTCACCATAGCTATAGTTACTTCAGAGTTTGCTCTTCAATGCAATATCCCATGACCCAGAATCCATTGTCTACCCATGATCCGTGACATAAAAATGCCATTTCTCAATGTGAAAGACCCCTCATCTCCGGGAAAAATTCTTTCAGATTCACTGTTAGAACTATGATGCCACAATCCACCTTCTTTGGTGAACCCAAGGCTGAACAACCAAATCAAACTTTTATCACCCAACGCCTCATATCCACATTCCTAATTCTTTCACACACATTATTCTCAACAACGACAGCCTAACCTAGATCTATAACTTGACTATCAGAGACAAGCCAGTAAGTAGCAACCGCTCTGCCACAGTCTAATCATTAAAAAGAAAGACGTTCTCTCACCATTCTCCTCATCTCCCACTGTCAGTCTTGCAAGATCGGAAGACCTCATTCATCTCTCCTTCCGCTACCGCCAAACTTGTCTCCATTTCCGTTTAGACCCCAGAGAGTCTGCTCACTTTTAAAGAAGGTTAACTTACCACCTTGTCTTCAATAGTCTATCTGCCGAGTTTGGAGACCTCAACAATACAACCATACACCGAAGATATACACTATACAAAAACAGCTCGCTCATCATGGCTCCAGCTTCAAACGAAGAACAATTCAAGTTCCTTATTAGCTGTATTCGATACAGTAACAATGGAAAGGTATTTCTCTTCCTCTTCCGCATTTTGCTGTCTATTCAATTTTCTACTATCATCCTACTCTAGCTACTTTTGAAAACAGCTACTAATATCACACAGGTAGACTTCGGTCAAGTAGCCAAAGAATGCAAGATCGTCACCAAAGGCGCCGCGTAAGTTTTCTTCTTCTCTTCACTCACCAGTCTTCCTCTATCCACTTTCCCGCTTCAAGCTCCACCCCCGACTAATCCTCTCATCTCCCAGCGCAAAACGCTATGAACGCATGATGCGCTCCCACGGCATCGCTCCTAACGCCGCATCCATCAAGCCTGCCCCAGGTCCCTCGAACAGTCCCAACTCGAACTCCTCCGCTCCCACCTCCGCAGCCCACGGCAAGTCTTCCAACAAGAAACGCAAGTTTTTCAACGAAGATGAGAATGTAGACGATGAGGAGGAGTCTTCTTCCGGCCAAGGCTCGAGCAGAAACAAAGTCAAGAGAGAAGTGAAGAGCGAGATGAATGCGAGAAATGCAATTAAGGAAGAGATGTATCGCGAGGATTCTCCTAGCGCGCAGTTGAGGGAGGGAATGCAGATGGGATTGGGAGCTGGATTATGTGATATTAATAGGGAGTTGGTGGGTTTCTATAGTGGGGAGAGCAGTGCAGCGGGGAGTGTTAGTGGGGAGGTGGGTGAGCTTGAGTTTGGCGATGTGGAGGGATATGCTGGACTTGGGGGTGCGAGCTCTGGTGCTTTGAATGCGTATGGTCAGTCGCAGAATGGATACGGTTTTAGCGCGGGTGGTTATGGGGGAATGATGGGTGGACGCGGTATGATGGGAAGCGGCACTAGTTCGGGTTGTCACGGTGGACAGAATATGATGGCATCCAGAATTCATGTTGCAGGATCGAATGGAATGGGTATGAGTGCGCAGCAGTATCGGTCTATTGGACAAGGTTATGAAAGCGAAGGCGGTTCGGAGAGTCCTTTGTTGGTTGAATAGAAGACGCTGGGTTTCTTTTGGTCGTTGAATGTTAGGAATTATTCGTCAGGGGGGATGTCGATGCTTATGGCGTCTGCGGCTATGACATTCTAGGAGAGAGATTTGTGGTCAGTTCTTGCGTAGCATGGAATGGGAGGATCTGCAGTTCTTTCAACCGGTGGTGAATCGCGATATCAGTATCTATGCCTTTGAAACAAGGAATTGATAGGAAATGAGAACTCTCAAACTATCATTCAAGCAATTCCCTAGTCACTAAATCTACCTTTGAGCATCTAAATTGTCTTTCTACTCCATTAAAACCTTGAATGTGAACCATTTGGTCCCTAGGGTTTCATGGCGAACTCATCGATGATGGTAAACATTATAGCTGTATCTCTCCTCGCCAAATAGAAGATGGTAGGCACAAGCACAGTTATTATATAGAGAGTGTAATATTGAGCTCTTGTTGCTCGTCACATAATCCTCTTGAGAATTTGCCGTCTAAAGCCATAGTGAACAGTATAACTACCTAAGTGTCTATTAGTTTCATCTAATCCAGCAGGCTTACACGATGTCAATGACTATTCTATAACTCTTGCTTTCTCACAGTTAGTATAGGGCGTTAATTAGGAATTTATTCGCGGAATGGGGTCATGAAGATTCAGAAGATAAATACGGTAGGGAGGTAACGTCTGCTAGCAAGCTGCTGTTTCGCATACTGGCTGATAGATGCTATGGCTCGGGTATATAGACCCTTGCTCAAGAGAGACTGGCTGATAGATGCTATGGCTCGGGTATATAGACCCTTGCTCAAGAGAGACTGGCTCATAGAACAAGCATCTCGAGTAGCTCCTGGTATTACATGTTAAATTTATCGTCGTTACGGGCACCTGCCGGTATGGTAGTTCTGGCGGTTGCTTTGTAGATGCTAATATTTAGATAGAGCATTTCACTAGCAGCTGCTGCAGGCTTTATGATTGCTTTGGTAGTAGCCGAATCATCTGTTATTGCTTTGCTTTATGAAATTGGAGAAGCTAGATATTCGGTGTTATTGCAGTATATATATGGTGACGTCTTCGTGGCACCAACGACTTGTGAAAGTAGAGTGGGACTTACGCTGGTGGAATTACAGTGTTATATAGGTAGTTGTAGTTATTGATTGGATCGTCTTCTAAACGTCTAATTCTAATGGCGTCGTGGTTAAAGGAAAGTGGAAGATCCTACGGACAACGATCCATTCAACTGCCTCTCTCTTCATGAGAATAGATTCAACGGAGGTGGAATCATTGCAAGAAGCAATGGGGAATTTAGATTCGAGGAATGTGCCAACGTGATATGGTTGAAGTGTATATTATGGGTTGCTCCCGCAGTGATCGCCGCAGATCCAGCTGGGCCCTCGTGGAAAACTTCTGCGGCGTTGGTATTCATTGCGGCCTACGGATGAACTCTATTAGTTATATTAACACTTTCTATTCCAAAGGGGAAATTCAAGTTCTGCGAACCATAATACTAGATAGCCGGTAGCCAGCATAAACAGAGGCTTTCGCATACTTCTTTCTTATCTTGAGTATCACAGATGTTCGTTGTAGCCAACTCAGATCAGCGAGACGTGAACTAGATGTTCTGAAGAGGCCATTACCATAAGAAACGCATCAAGACCGGAAGCAAAATACATCTCGATATCTATGACGGCGACTTGAAGCGTGAATCTTCGAGTCAACACTTACTCACACTCCAGGACAGAGCCATAGAAAGCTCAACAGTATCTAAATATCCTTGACGTCACCCAGAATATTCCTTTGAGTCGGCCGGTAATTCAAGATTATCCGGCCCGATTGGATTCCGGCACAAATTTGAAGTTGTTGATACTTTAAATTTGGTTCTCGCTTGCGGCTCTTCTCCCTCTCCCTCTCTCTATCTTTCTCTCCCCAAACCCCCAACCTTTTTAAAATCCACCATCAATTCTTTTTTCCACCTCATCACTTGAGCAAATAGAGTCCCTCTGTCTCTGCTCTGCTATTTCGAATTATTTTAAGCCTCCTATCAGGTATGTTTCCAAAAGCTCAAATTTGTTTTCGTCTTCTTGGTGGCAGTATCGCCGCAACTTCCCCATCACTACCTTACCCCACCTTCCCGATCTAGCAGTCACATTCCCCCCGACGCACAATTCAAATCAGAATATACTCAGTCAATCGAGGTGTATCTGATTAAGGCTCTGCCGATTCACAGAGAGCTCTTCCTCTTGGTGGTGATAGCGCCGCCGAAACAATACTTGTCTTGCAGCGGTTTTGTGGTGATCTGAAGTCCAGCAAGATCAATAGGATTGAAAACACTCAATTCTTTCTTCATACTAGTATGCATTCATGTATTGTGTTTGCATCAACTACCATCTGGCCTCTGATCCCAAAGGGCTTTCTTACTTGGCGTCATATCTGATCGATGTCTCCACTGAAACCCCCAGAATAGTGGGAAACCCACCCACAACTCTGGGACAGATTTCATCTGGATCTAGATCTCAAGACTTATGTACCATTTTCCCTTTGGTAGATTCGTCCAGTTGTTATTTTCCACGATCACATTCTATTTGCAATCTTCGCCACTACCTATTTCCAATCTAAATTCACTCCCTTTTCTTCCCTCAGTCTTAGGTTCCCCACTCCTCAAGTCCGCTTTCGTAATAGCTACCTCATATCTACTGGAGGTCTGACAAGGTGCTCAATTAAGCAACAAAAGCTAACAAGTATTTCTTCGATCCAGATAATCCTCCTTCCCTTCGCCCAATAACCACACGACAACCACAAAACGCATGAACGGTCAATCTGTAGCAAAAATGACTTCAATTGGTGGAGATGCCAGTGTGACCGAGGCGCTTGGCCATGCGCAGAACCTCAATAATATCGAGAAGCAAAAATCTTCCCGTCGTAGTTCTGTCGCTACACCTGCCAAGTCTAGCATTTTTTCTAATGCCAAAGCTACACCAAAACCCAAAGATCGTCTCTTCGCCTCAATCGAGGTAGATGACAGCTATGGCCCAGGCACACCATCCAAGTCATCAGCTAAAACTGTTCGTGGCAATGGAAGAAAGAAAGTCAGATCTCTCTCGCCAAGAAAAGTTGCTAGTACTAAGCGCACACCTAACAAGATGTCTAGAATCACTGAATCTTCAAGTAAGTTGCTCCAAGAAAAATGCTTTTTTGTCATCAATAAATGTCTTTCAATAGGAGGGAAGCCATCGAAGTCATGTTTGAGCTAACATTTTATAGGAAAGGGAGATATCACAAAGCACCTTGGAAACTTGAGCAGCGTACTACCACGCGACGGTCTTGAAGAAGATGACGATGAATGGGAGGCCGAGAACGATGGAGTCAAGTCTGACGACAACACTTGGGGTCAAGTTGACAAGGTGATTGGCTCTGCTGGAAAGCCAACTCATCCAAATGGTCGAGTCGAAGGACGCCAGCTTATACCTTGGCACAGTGAGCTTCCATTCTTCATATCCCACTTCTATAACAAGGGCTAATCAAACTATAGGACCAAGAATGATGGAAAAATTTATTCTAAACACAGTGTATGAATGTCGCCGTTCTGAAATAACTCTTCCATGGGACAAGATCACTCACAGAACACGCCCAGGAAGTTCTGGTGCGGCTGCAATGCAGCATGTCAATAAGTTGCGTGAGATTCTTATCACTGAAGGTCACCTTGTTCCTCCTCCTTTTGGAAAGAAAAATGCCTTTGATCCAAATATTCGTGGATACATTCGCGATATGGATTCTGCGGACCCAAAAGCAACTCGTCCAGTTACTTGGGATGAAGAGATTGAGGACTTGAAGGAGAGTCTAGTTATCCCTGGTATCACCAGAGGCTCAGGAACTTATCGTCGTAATAGGGCCCAATGGCAAAACAACAAGGCGATCGTCGAGAAAACCCCTACCAAAACCCTCTCCACTCAAGCTCGTCCTGATAAGCGAGCACCAAAGGCAAAGACTGACCAAAAAGAGAAGTCTTTGATGATCAAGAAGGAGCGATCCGAATCAATTGATCCTGCTGAGATGCCATCAGACGAGGATTACGACCCCGGAAACCGTCTTAAGATCAAGGGTCATCGCAAGCGTAAGGTTAAGGTCAAGACCGAGCGTAATTATGATTTGGATGAGACCAGCGATTCCAAGGATGAATCATTTGGATATTCTGACGATGATGAATTCCTTGCAGAGACGCCAAGCAAGAAGATCGCCGGAAATCATGCAATGGCACCTTTAGCCGGTTTGCCACTCAAGCTCAAAATTTCACCCGATAAACTAAAGAAGTTTGCTGCAGGCATTTCCATCAACTCAGCTGAAGAAGAAGTTGCAGTCAATGAGATGGAGTATAATGTCAATTATGGAAATGGTGATGATGACGCAGAGACAATTGTCGATGCTCATGCTCGTGATGTTGATGATGTTTTTGGTCAAGGAGGCTTGCATCTCAACAATGGTAATTTTGGGCTTCAAAATCAGCTTTTTTTCAATCCTTGCGGCTATAATGGAGGCATGATCCCTGGTTCCGGCACTTACAACCCACAAGGTGCATTGAATGCTCAAACATATAATCCAGTTTACGGCCAAACCTCTTATAACAATCATAACTTTATGAATGCTGAGACGGGTCTGTATGAAAACACCCTTGGTAACTACCATTACTTCAACCACGCAAATTCGGAAAATCAACTCTTCGGCTTTCAAAATTCCAGCTTAGCACCTGTTATGAACCATGGCTTGAACTTCGACGGCTCGGGTGAGACGATGCAAGATCTGAATGATGGCATTAACAGCATGAATTCCTTGCTGCCTAGTGTTGGAGACAACTCAAACGACGCCAGCGCATTCAGTAACTTTGCTGAATCTGTCGGTACCGACTATGATGGAGCACCAGTTGCGTTCATCGATCCCAGCGAAGTTTCTGGACAGTATTTTGAATCTCCTGACAATGGTCTTTTTCAAGATTATGATTCCAATCAATCCTTCAACTCCGATGATAACAACCTTTGAGTCTGTTTTTTTGCCTTCGAAAACGAAAATGAAAAACCTTGGCACAACTGATATTGACGTTACTTTCATGCCAATCCTTATCCGCCAAAAGGGTCCAGTAACTTTCAAAGCAATTTCGATTTTGCAATCATTTCTTTTTCCATCTTCTTTCTTTGTATTAACGATTGGTTTTGGACCAGTTGGATTCATGCGTGTTTTACCACAAATCTGACGTCTCTTCGCTTCTTTTTGGGCGTTTGGATGCTCTAGAATTGTCATGGAACGCTGGCTATCAAAACTCCTTTCGTAACATTTCATCATCGTTCTGTGGCAAACCTGGTTATCATATTTAGGAAGTCTTTGGGCTTGGCGGAGGGCGTAAACGGTTTCATAGACATAAAAATATGGTCGTCAATTTGCTTTGCTTGTCAAAACTGCTGTATCCGCACGATCAATCTTTCCTGTTTGCTTCCTCAATCGACTATGATACGCTCTCGTTTCCGGAACTTTTCTTGGTGAACAGGAGGTTTCGTAAGTTATTTGCCGGTTGCATCGAGTGGAAATCTTCATCGTCATTCGTTCAGCAGTAGAGAAAGCGGGGGACACAAGACCTTGTATCATAGATAGACGCTTTAAACAACGATTTTCTATGAAATATTTTCGCCTTGTGAAAATGCGTGTGAGTTTTTGTGCTAACATCATTGAATCAAATCAGGCAATAGTGTGCCTCCCACAGGGGGTACAACTTTGTATTTGACTTAACACCCTGCGACTCAGCATGTCTCTCCCTTGGAAAAGATCAACTGCGCTTTGCAGAACAATGCCAAGGGTATGAAAGGCACTGTTCTGCGACTTCAATACGTCGATTTTGGTCGGTGAAGTTACCTCGGGAGGCTGTCGATGAAAGTCTGCTGAATGCTGCTGCATGTTGTCGTCATGAATTTGACTGCTGAGGGAGGAGAATTTACAGAACAGCTACATAGTGAGCTTATGCAGAGGTATAACCCTTTGCCCAATTTATATAGATTAGTTGCGAGGTAAAACTATCAAGTGATGGTGAAGGCTCGCACCACCAAGCTGCGACTCAAAATCTCGTGCAGCCTCTCTTCTTAATTTTCTTTTAGGTGGCTAAGTTAATTCAATGAACCGTCCGTGACATGCTTCTGCACGCACGCAATTTTCTCTCTTTCGGAAGATAGAAAGAGATATTTGCTCAAAAGCTATACGGTGAGCTTATGCAGATGCGCAATCTTTTCCTCGATTTATAGATGAGCTGTGAATGAGGACGGACAAGTGATAGTGAGTGTATTTGGCGAATTTAGGCCATACCATGGAACTTCCCAACGCATTCGCATTCTTTATCAAGAAGATGTGGGTGGTCTTTCTCCCTTTATCCAACCAAGGTATTAGTACTCGTTGCTGTATGAGGTAGTTTGAAGTCGAAGAAAGTTGAAGGAAAAGCAAGATCTGTGGGAATTTCGAGGCTGAAAGACTGTTTCTCTGCGATAAATCAGTATGCTTCAGCATGAAATATCAGTAAGGATACAGTGTTAAAAGGTTACTTGCCATTTGGAAGAAGTGTATAATGCGTTTTGCGTTTGTTTGTTTGTCAATCCCAAGACACTTTTTCGCTTGGAAGGTAGTCTCTAACTTTTTGCTCGTGGTGGAGAGTCAAAAGAGGTGATCGAGTTGCAGGCAACAATCTATGAAGAAAGACTGAAAGACAAAAACTGGCAAGCCAATAGGTAGAATTATGGAGGTGAATCATATACCTTAGATAAGACTGTTGAATTAATAGGCGAGGTCCGTGCTACTCCGACTTCTCCTTCACCTTCTCGAATCACTTTGACTGTGGGTGTCCACAGAGGTCAATGTTGGACAGTGGGTACTTCGAATGAGAAAATGTTCTTTCTTTTTTTGTTGTAACTGACCTCATTTGGAGTATCAAGGATCATGGAAATTCCAATGAGAATGCCAAGTAATTAGCTGTGATTTGACTTAAAAAAGTTGGAAGACTCATCTGGTAGTAAACAGTAAGGCTATGGGTTATCCAAAGGTTAAAAAAGACATGAAGCCTTTGTGTTAGTTGGCTAGAGGTCGAGCCAGGTCATTATGATCAAAGCTGATTATGAATTGGATTCACCTATAAACTCGGCCTACAAAGACATGCTACATATCAGATGACTGACACCTGATGAGTCCTCCTGCTCGCCATCTTTTATAGAAATCTAGCACTTCTATGAAAATTCAACCTCACTTCCTTTCCTATACGTTGATATTCGTATGGGCTTGAAGCAGTACCATTATTCAAGACTTCTCATCAGTTACCATGTGATTTGTTGACGAACAGGCTCCCATACGAGTGGTTGAAACTTACATGGTCACTTGACATAATATGCTTTTCCAGAAAAAAAGTGAGAAGTGCTTCTTTATACAGGTAGATGATATCAACAACACGCGATAGAATGAATCCTTGGCTAGGCTGATTAGAGAACTGATGTGAATCAAGGAAGCCACCGCGGGGTTTGCCATTTCTAACCCCCTCGCTTGGATGATAACCCTAGCAAATTGATGGACAAACATGTTGTGAATCCATCTTATTTTGCTCAATAAAGAGAATCCTTTACTTTTACTATTTGAGAATTGATTGACCTCGCATTGAAAAGTGGAAATTGGAAAGTATCAGCTTCATGTCACTGTACAAGTCGCAATCATGCAACACCATTACTTCTTTCCATTGCCCGTAACTCACGATATTAAATTAAAAGCAATAAGACCACATGCAGTTGAGACCTGCTCTTAAGCTCATCCACTTTGCTATAATGAAGATCAAGATGTATGTACGTTTCTTCTAACATACTCATGAAGTAGACTAACAGTATACATGAGTACAAGCGGCGAAAGCTTTATTCGACTTTTATAAGCTTTTAAAAACAAGCAGCACCAGTATCATTCGAATGCAATTTTCACTTAGATACATGCATGATTCAAGTGACTGCTAAACTCTCATGTCGGCGCGGGAAGCACTCGCTAACATTTTCGTACACTGAATCGCTGCTCCTTTTCAATACGTTCCACTGAATCCATATTCAACACGTAGATAAAAGACTCGAGCTCGATATATGGTCATCAGACTCGAAAAGATTCGGATCTTGTCAAGACGCAGGGAGGTAAGTGACCAAAGAGGGGCGTAGGGACGTCGTTCATGTATGTCAAAGAATTCAAGGGATCTCGACACATCAGTATCGGCATAAATAAAGAAAGCACCATGAATGCTAAGGGAGGATATTTACATACCCATGCACACTCATAAGTTTCATTTTGCTTCTTTGCACGAAATCTCGGAGGTAACAGGCACTACATACTATATCTATACATGCCTACTCTTTGGTACTGATCTTTCTTAAAGTAGAACCTACTTTATACCTTGGATAGTACGATATAAAAGCACACATAAACCTGTTTTTATCAGCAATCGTCCGATGAATGAAGATTAGAGTTGTCACTGCGTTGAAAGTAAAGTGAGGTGAAGTACTAGTGAAGTTTAGAGTGAGGTTTGAAAATGAGAGTCAATTTCATTAGTCATCAAGCATACATCCGGCAGCTCGGCCCCTCCATTCGGGAACTTCCGTTCACCCAGCCCAAATGTTTCTCGCAGATTCGATGGAGAAAGGTTCTGCCGAACATGGGGCCCAGAAAAATTATCTCCAAGATGTCAAAGTCTCCATTCTTTCTATTTACTTTGAACAATAAAAAGGCCTTCTCTCTATAAACTCTGAGAGCTTTTAAATATCCAATTTTTTATTTGTTATACTCCATAAGCGTCTTTCATTCAATTGATTCAAGATGCAACGTGCTTTGAGTTCTAGAGCAAGAGCTTCGATCCTTAACGGATCGACAGCTTCAAAGCTTCGTCCTTTACAACAATTGAGATTCGCCCACAAGGTATGTAGGGTTAACTTCAGTCCACGTTGCTCTAAGATACGACATAGATATCTGGTGATTGTAAACTAATCATGTTTTTAATTTAGGAGCTCAAATTTGGTGTTGAGGGCAGAGCAGCTCTTCTTGCTGGTGTTGAGACTTTGGCAAAAGCTGTTGCTACAACCTTGGGTCCCAAAGGCCGAAATGTTCTTATTGAGTCAGCATATGGCTCCCCAAAGATCACTAAAGGTTTGCAAAACTCCCGGCTACCTAGTTTCAAAATTCTAATTATTGGTGATAGATGGTGTAACCGTTGCCAGAGCTATTTCCCTCAAGGACAAATTCGAGAATCTCGGTGCTAGACTCATCCAAGATGTTGCCTCGAAAACCAACGAGACCGCTGGTGATGGAACCACAACCGCTACTGTCCTTGCCAAATCTATTTTCTCCGAGACCGTAAAGAACGTCGCCGCAGGATGCAACCCAATGGACTTGCGCAGAGGTACCCAAGCCGCCGTGGAGGCCGTTGTTGAGTTTTTGCAAAAGAACAAGCGTGATATCACAACCAGCGAGGAAATCGCACAAGTTGCGACTATCAGTGCAAACGGTGATACCCACATTGGAAAATTGATTGCCAACGCTATGGAGAAGGTTGGAAAGGAAGGTGTCATCACAGTCAAGGAAGGAAAGACTATGGAGGATGAACTCGATATTACCGAGGGAATGAGATTTGACCGCGGTTATGTTTCCCCATACTTTATCACCGATACCAAGTCGCAAAAAGTGGAGTTCGAGAAGCCATTGATTCTCCTTTCTGAGAAGAAGATTTCAAATGTCCAAGATATTATCCCAGCACTTGAGGCATCTACCCAACTTCGCCGTCCTTTGGTTATCATTGCTGAAGATATCGATGGAGAAGCTCTCGCTGTATGCATTCTTAACAAGCTCCGTGGTCAACTCCAAGTTGCCGCTGTCAAGGCTCCCGGTTTCGGTGATAACCGAAAGTCCATCCTCGGCGATCTCGGTATCTTGACCAATGCTACCGTCTTCACTGACGAGCTTGATCTCAAGCTCGAGAAGGCTACCGCAGACATGCTCGGTACCACTGGATCTATCACCATCACCAAGGAGGATACCATCATCTTGAACGGTGAGGGAAGCAAGGATGCCATTGCTCAGCGATGCGAGCAAATCCGAGGTGTCATGAACGACCCTACCACATCCGATTACGAGAAGGAGAAGCTCCAAGAGCGTCTTGCTAAGCTTTCTGGTGGTGTAGCCGTCATCAAGGTCGGTGGCGCATCCGAGGTTGAGGTTGGTGAGAAGAAGGACCGATTCGTTGATGCTCTCAACGCTACTCGTGCCGCTGTTGAAGAAGGTATCCTTCCAGGTGGTGGAACTGCTCTCCTCAAGGCTGCTGGTCAAGCTCTTGGAGGTCTTAAGCCTGCCAACTTCGACCAACAACTTGGTATCAACATTATCAAGAGCGCTATCACTAAACCAGCCCGCACTATCGTTGAGAACGCTGGTACTGAAGGATCGGTTGTCGTTGGTAAGCTCATGGATGAATTTGGATCCGACTTCAACAAGGGATTCAACAGCGCAACTGGAGAGTACGTTGATATGATTGCTGCTGGTATTGTTGATCCATTCAAGGTTGTCCGCACCGGTTTGGTTGACGCCAGTGGTGTTGCCTCATTATTGGGTACCACTGAAGTTGCTATCGTCGAGGCACCAGAAGAGAAGGGACCACCAGCTGGTGGTATGGGTGGCATGGGAGGAATGGGCGGTATGGGAGGTTAGTACATCATCTCACACGTTGTGATGAACTTTATGCTAACAATATGACAGGAATGATGTAAAAAGTTATTGGTCAAAATATAATAAAATACCCGTCTGAGCCTCATCCGTCTGTACGATTTTATTACCAGACAATTTGGTACCGGACAAAACATTGTATAACACCCCACTCACCCTTTTTCGTTCCTCGTCTTGCATGGCATCACGGAGCGATATGATGTGTTTAAGAGATTATGACCATGTAAATTAATGAAACTAAAATTAAAATATGAAAAATTTCAAATTCATTTCTATGACCACACAATGTGGCTGACTTGACTAAACAAGATCGGTGATGTGTTCGTTTGCGTGTCAATTTTCTAGAAAGATATCTGCCTTGTGATCAAATGTAGGAAAGATAGTAAGATGGCATCAATTAGGTGGGTTGCCTTCATAATGAACAAGACCATTTGACGACATTCGTAGAGATATCTACCAGCAGCTTCTTGGAGATAGCATAGATTATCCTTCTGCCTACTTCCTACACATATCTACATGATAAGCGAATCCAGTTTGCCCATCTATCTAGGTAGCTATGTAATTTCGTCATAGATGAGATAAATGTAGCCATCTAAATATAATCAGGAGCTTACAGCTCCAGATGTATTTCTTTGGCTTCTGCCCAGGCTGCCATTGAAATTATTGTATATATCATGACCTTATCACTCGTAGGGCTACAACCTCAAGTCTTCAATCTTAACTTCTACAGCGTACATACATATCTACTGAGTAGCTGATAAGAGCTTCATATATATATATGCATATCTTTGTTGCCCCAAAAATCACCGATAAAACGTCCAAAGAGTGTACAAACAACTCTTAAGGGGAAATTGCTCCACCCACAGATATCTACCTCATCGTTGACATTTTATCACAACCATAACCATAGCCATATCCAGAAACACATCATCCGTGTTTTTGACTTAACTTCTGTCTTCGTTGTCCGCCAAAGGCCATTTCCGTTTTATATATCTTGAAAGGGGTAAAATCCTCTCAAAGTTGCCAGCTTTCACCCATCCAGATTGAGTGTGAAAGCACGACAAGGTATTTTTAGCGTCCCACTCAGGTGATCGCACACCGGCAAGTAACCCCACCAATTTCTTGACCTTCATCCCCGTTCGCAAAATCCAAAACTCTCCCAAAGATAAACATCTCCCAAGCTTTTCTTTCGCTCCTCCTACTACCTCGCAATTACCACAACATACAGTGGACGTTGGAAAACAGGTCTCTGAACAATCTTTAACGTACGTTTTTAGTTCGAGAGCTTGATCTTGACTCAAAGTCATTCCACTTGTTTATCTGTCTAGTTGTTAAGTATCAGGCATTTGCTGACTTTCTGTTGCTTTGACAGTTTCTACCAACACAAATCGTCGCATAGACTTTCTTGACATCATGGTATGTAGCTTCTATTCTACAAACTTTCACAACCGTTTGCTAATAATCTCGCTTTAAAAGTCTAACTCAGGGTCAGTTCACCCCACTACTTAACCCACTACCATCAGTGACTTGCGGTGACAACCGAGCTTGATGCGAATCTGTTCCTACCAACAATCTGAGCCGGGCCGCAGACCATTAGTTAACAAGTCTACAGTATTACCGTCGACGATGAATGCATCGAGAAGTTCAACGAGATGAAGCTCCAAAAGAAGATCAAGTGGATTGTTTACAAGATCAACGATGAAGGCACAAAGGTCGTTGTCGACACTTCCAGCGAGTCGGCAGACTGGGAACCATTCCGTGAGGTCCTCGTAAACGCAAAGGCACTCAACAAGAACGTATGTTTGAAAGCTTCTTATTAGGGACCAAGCGCTGATGAGAATTATAGAAAACCCAGGGTAAAGGTCCCAGATATGCTGTCTACGACTTCAACTACGATTTGGCCAACGGAGAGGGACAAAGGTAATTTTACTACCATTCGATTTTATGGATTGTGGGCTAACGTGTTACTAGAACCAAGCTTACTTTCATTTCGTGGTCCCCTGATGATGCTAGTACCTTCGTAAGTCCCATCTTCTACTATCGCCTCCTAGCACTAACAAATTTCTAGCCTAAAATGATGTACGCCTCCACCAAGGAATCTTTCAAGCGTGCTTTATCCGGACTTTCGGGCGATGAACTTCAAGCAAATGACGAAGCCGATCTCGAAGAGAATGAGATGTTGAAGACAGTCAGCAAGGGCACAGCCGCTCTCAAGGCATAGATACAAGCCTCATGGTTTTGGGAACGAACTTGACAGGAAGGAACACTGTTTCATTGGGTGCTTATTGCATGCGATGTTATGCATGGGTGTGAATTTATTCTTCTGAAGACGGATTGATCATTTCAGCGTGATGATATATGAAGACATTAAAAGCGACTTTTGCGGAAGTACTCGTTTCTGAATTGGCAAATTTGCCCGTGTCTTTTCAATTGTACATTGCCAAACTCCTCGCTATGTTTCCCCGTGAATACATGTACCTCATTCAGCGCTACTTTCCCAGGCTTTCTTAAATACTTGATGCAGTTTGTTTCCCTGCTCTTCGTCCCTCAATCGTTGCACCAAAAAGCCCTTCAAATCTCCCCAGAACTCTTCCCCAGCAAGAGTTTCCAGTCCACTAGGCCCTTGTGCAACTGGTGCTTCTACTTCCTTTCCGGGCGTTTCAACTTTTCTCACGGAAGCAGCCCCGCCCATTACCATAATACTAAATTCGACCTTGGTTTCCTCTTCGCCAATAACATCTTTCAAAACTTTCGCATCTCCGACCGGTTTCTTGTTGTAAAGTACCCTTAATTTGTCCACGGGAATCCCTTCTTTCTCAGATAATGACTCTTTCAAATTAAGAATAGAAGTGTTTGGCGACAGTGCGGAAAGTGTTACGTCGAGGGGTGGGTTTCGCGATGACTTCAAAGATACCGAGATACTACGTTCCTGTCCCGGACTCAACTTTTGACGTTTCGCAGGAGGTTTTCTCATCTTTGGGAGAATAGCCTATCACGCTTGTTAGTATGGAAGCAATAACTCAAAGCAGAAGGGGGAAGAAGGTAAGGAGACGCAAGTGGCGCAAAACGAGGTACACAAAGTAAGAGTGCAAGGGAGACGTACTGCCCCTCTTGAGGGATAATTTCTTGGATCTTCAACATGATCGGCAGTGATTTTGGGAGACCGCGACTCGAGAGTCTGAATGAAGGACTTAGCAAATGTGAGTTCAGTCATTCTGAACAATGTTTGAAGAAGTTGGGTAAATAGATTTGTAATTCTTCGGAGTTCAACTGCGGGCAAAACAAAGCTACAGATAATCAAATTCACAATTACCACTCCATCATATATGTTTGTGTGACCTGACCATAGCACCAGATAAAAGTCTTGGCATCGGAATAACGGCGACCGAGCTTGATAAGTTAAGTGCGCTAAACCTTATCTGCGAGAAAATTATATTCGTCTAGAAAAAAAGTTCCCTCAAATCGCATTTGCTGCATTTGCGAATCTTTACATTCAACTTTTAACTTTTTAGTACGAACATCCAAAGAAATCATTCAAAATGGGTGTCGGAAGACGTATGAAGAAGCAGGGCATGCCCGAACCGCTCGATGAAGCACATTTCACCAATTTAAAAAGAAAAGCTGGAATGTCAGTAGCAGAATCGAGAGCAGAATCGATGCAATATGCTCCCGATCCTAATAAGAAACGTCGAACTTCGGAGAAAAAGTCCAATGGAGCTGCCAATGGCAAGAAGAACTCGGTGGCACAGAATGCAACAAAGGGAAAATTTACAAACTCGTTACCGGTTCAGAAACCTTCTGCGAAAAAGTCGAAAAAGGCTGCACCATTGCCCATGTCAGATGAGGAAATGGAAGATGTCGACTCCGATGCGGCGGATCTCATGAATGATGAGTTTGATGAATTGGATGTTTCAGATAACGATGGTCCTGGTCTTCCAGATGATTTCCTTGGCTCGGACAGTGGAAGTGATGTCTATGATTCGGATGATGATCACCCAAAAGCAATGTTCTCTGAGGATGAGGACGAGTCTGATGCCGAGGAAAAGCTCACTGCTGCCAATATTGCTGGACTGTCAAGGAAATTGGATGAGCAAAAAGCTGAGGAGGCCGCAGAGGCACAGGCTGAATTGGAGGAAGCTGCTATGCAAACAAACATTGCAGGAGATAGACCCCATATATTCGACAGCGACGACGAAGACGGAGAGGCGCCCAAGACTAATGCTTTGTTGGCACCCGATCTACAGCTTCTACGATCTCGAATCAACGATACTATCCGAGTCTTGGATGACTTCTCGAATCTTTCCGAAGAAGGTAGATCCAGAGCCGAATACACAGCTCAGTTGATTAAAGATATTTGCGCATATTACGGTTACTCGGAGTTCTTAGCGGAAAAGCTCTTCAACTTGTTCCCACCCAAGGAGGCTTATGCATTTTTCGAGGCCAACGAAACCCCCAGACCTGTCGTCATCCGAACAAACACCTTGCGAACACATCGAAGAGACCTTGCACAGGCATTGATCAACCGCGGAGTAGTCTTAGAGCCAGTGGGAAAATGGTCCAAAGTTGGTCTGCAAATTTTCGAGAGTGCCGTACCCTTGGGTGCCACTCCAGAGTACCTTGCTGGACATTATATTCTACAGGCCGCTTCTTCTTTCCTTCCCGTGATGGCTCTCGCACCACAAGAAAATGAACGTGTCCTCGATATGGCCTCTGCTCCCGGTGGAAAAACAACACACATTGCCGCGTTGATGAAGAACACAGGTTGCATCTTCGCCAACGATAGCAACAAATCTCGTGCTAAAGGTTTGATCGGTAACATCCATCGTCTAGGAGCCAAGAATGTGATCGTCTGCAATTATGACGCGAGAGAATTCCCCAGAGTTATTGGAGGTTTCGATCGTGTCTTACTTGATGCACCATGCTCCGGTACTGGAGTCATCGCCAAGGATGCTAGTGTGAAGACAAATAAAACAGAACGAGATTTTCTCATGCTTCCTCATTTACAAAAACAGCTCCTTCTTTCAGCTATCGACTCAGTTGACCACGCAAGCAAAACCGGAGGTTATATCGTTTATTCGACATGTAGTGTCACCGTTGAGGAGAACGAGCAAGTCGTTCAATATGTGCTCAACAAGAGACCAAACGTTAAGCTCGTAGAGACTGGCCTAGCTTTTGGTAAGGAGGGTTTCACATCATACATGGGCAAAAGCTTTGACAAGAACATGAAGATGACAAGAAGATATTACCCCCATGCTTACAATGTTGATGGTTTCTTCGTTTCCAAATTCAAGAAGACAGGTCCATCTCCTAAGAGCAAGCCTGGCGAGAAGGACGCTGAAAAGGAGTTGGATGAGTTGGACATTGACAAGACACCTATCAGAGAAACTGAGGAAGAGGATGCATTTGGAGGATGGGATGACGGTGAAGATGAAGAGTATATTGTGAAGGCGAGAAAGAACACCTTGAAACGAAAGGGTATCGATCCCAAAGCAGACAAGACAAAGGCAGATACCAAAATAGAGGAGACCAAGGATGAAAAGACAGCCAAGGCCGATAAGCCCAAGAAGGAGATTAAAGAGAAGGCCAAGAAGGAAGAGGTCAAGAAAGATGAAACTTTGGAGGCAGATACCACGAAGAAGGAAAGTAAGGAGAAGAAGAAGAAGGGAAGCAAATCCAAGTAGTGTAGTAATTTAAAGGGTTCGTGACGGGTGTAAGAGTTCTTTCTCGGAAATGATACTTGTTACATATATTGGCGTTTTGGGTTTGGAGGGAAAAGAATCAATAGCCTTCTTCTGCTGTCAGACAAAATACAAAATTATTTAAGCGCACTCCATCTAAAGATATCCTCACTACATTTTACTCTTTTTTGAATGGGACTTCAGTGATATGAGCACACTCCATATCCCTAATGCTTTGACTCATCTATAGACTGTTGTATGCTTGGAAAGGTCGACAGACGTACAATGGTATACATGAGGATGGCTTGATAGAAAAAGTAAGCACAGGCGGTTGGAAATGAGGGAAACAGTCAGCGATATCTCCTTGGGATGTCTTTATGCCAAGTATATTTTACAAGACTACTCCGTGAAATTGACAAATACATAACACAGTGTTGAAGTAACGTCACAGTAGCAAATCTTCTGAATCTTCTAGATCTTCTAAATCCTTTGGCTTATTCACCTCCTACACAACCTATACAAAAGCTCATAATAAAGGGGGCTACATTGTTGATAATTCATAGCAAACTAAAGTTTTATACTTCATAGAAATATAGATGACATATCCATGTGTCATAGTCGTTAGTTCTTGGTAAATGACCTCTTATAGGTCAATTCTTTCAAAGGAATATAAATCTACATCACCCTTTGATCTTCGAGCTACACATTTAATGACTGTGGGCCTGCCATGAACCAATGGTATTTCTAGTTACTTATTTTATTCGTGCTCTATCTCTTTGCGCATCACATGCAATCCCCTGGAATCACGTCTCAATTTCATTGACTATGCTCTAGGTGATTTATCTTACTCACTACACAGATGCGAAGGTTTTGCTTCATTAACACAATATTCTTCTTCCCTTTGGACAGTAATACCACAGACGCTTCTCCGTCTCTTGCCACTACCATAGTTCCGTGATACAAAGATACATAGTTTCTCTCACTCTTGAGTCATTAGTCCGTTCCAATAACTTTGCAGCTACGTGAACAAGAAGGAAAATTGCGATTCGCTTACGGCAGACATACCATCGCCTGCGGACTTTAGCCTGGAAGACATCAACTACCTTCTCCGAGCCCGTATCCGTCACGACGTCCGGTTTGAGTATCTCAGCAGGCTATCGGAAGCAAAGAATAGTTCATCGCAATTGGTGAAGGGTATGAGTATTATTATCAACGCAATCAATTTAAATACACTTCTACAAGCGAAAAGGGGCCTGAGAGTTATTATCATCGACAACTCGGCTAATATCCATGCAAGTTTGGGTGGAGCTCTGTGTTCAATGGAGGTGCAAAAATGAGGGGCTAGGGCTGGTGCACCCCATGTTTCTTTGCTTCTCGTCATCATCATCATCCTCCGCCCCTATCACTATCAATCTGGTTTTATGAGCTATCATGCTCCTAGTAGTTCACTGAAAAATGGTGAATATGGATATTTGCTTTTCACGGTCCAAATGGCGCGTCAGTAGAGCGAACTGAAGAGGCTAAACTTATCCTCGTAATATCGCAACCAAGCCGCTAACTTAGACAAGTACCACCAGCTCAAAAACAGGAAAGTCTGACTATTCCCTTTTCTTCAGCTCGCACAAGTCTCTCTTTATCTTGTCAATCGAGTTGATGCCTGTGTTTTCAAGGATATAGAATGCATGATTATGTGGGCATTTTTATCTTCTTGAGGAGTGCCTAGTCATCATTTCATGAACTTCGAGAAGACTATCTTTGAGCTCTACATACTTCTGGATAAATCCAATTTGCTGCTCAAATCTTTTCTTATCATTCCATTCTTACATTCTTTCAAGGAGGCTCCAATTTTTTTGGAGCCTGCCATTAAGATCATCGTACCAAAGTTTTTATGGAAAGTTTGTGTGTGTGGCGTATGGTCTCTTTACTAGGCTAATTATATAATTATATGGTCGCTTATATGGTAATGTATGAGAGAATTAGAGCGATTGTATGACATACATTGGGACAACCATAGAGCCTTCAATGGGAATTGGGGGAGGGGGAGGGGGAGGGGTTCACAAGAGTGTTCATCTTTGTGTCTGCACTCCCAGACACAAGGGCTCTAAAACAACGCGAGCTGGCCCAAAATATCATTATAGCCTGGTATACACTAGAGGAAGTAGATCGCTCCTTCATTAGTAAAGCGCCTCAAAATCATTGCATGACACTAATACAACATTTGGGACTAAATTTTGCTATATAATCGAATAACGCGTACCATTACGGGAAACCCATGACTCCTACAGCATCTAAAAAGGTTCAGCAAAAACTTTGGCACAATGAATATCTCACAGGCTCTAAATCATCTGAACAACCAACGCCATTAAACCTATTATTGTCTGTGTAGCTTCGTCATGCATGCAAGATAAAACATATGGTATCATGATAGCAAGGAAAATCAAAATGTATGAACGGTCATGAAACTCCCCAAGTAACTTCAATACTCTCTTTCATGAATCAATATTCAACTTTTACCGCCTCGAAAGGGATTTTGAGCAACTCAAAGACACGATTCCATCGATACTCGATGATATGATTTGAACTTTGTCCTTCGCCCGGTCTCCCCCTCCACTCAGGATACCATTCATCCGTAAAATCATATTTGAATTCCTTCAACTTCACTTCCGCTTTTTCGAACCGAGTTTCGTTTATGCCCGATGATGTTGTAGTACAGGCAATTGGAACCGGATTTCTTCCTCGCCTGGCCCACGCTAACGCACCTCCTTCCTGGAAGGCCTTGGAATTTGGTGGGAAACTTTCACACTCTGGAATCATTCTCACTGGAACCCCAAAGCTTCTATTCGATTTTCCAGAACCAAAGACGTAGAATCGTCTATATTTATCGAGGTTTGCATAAGCCCAACCTGCAAACCAAGCGACCAACTTTTTCTCGTCATTTTGATCAATGAATGGAGGCGCAAAGAGAAATGGACTCCGCGAATTCTCTTCGGATGCATCACGGTCGAATGGAGATAGATTTGCAGGAAGATCCTTGCTGAGCATATCACAAAGAAGCCAATATAGGTCGAGTCTCGCTGTACACTGTTCGTGACTTAATCCCCTTTCGCTTAATTTAGAAAGCATCGATGGGTCGCCAGCAAGGCGCTTCATCAATTCTTGTTGCTCCTCAGCCTTCGAAATCGCAAGTTCCATAAGAAAGCTCGGAAGTTCGTGGCAGCACAATACTCTGATTGAGCCACTTATTGAGTTTTTGAGTTTCTTTTGGTACCATTGAAAAAAGCTGAGTGTCATGACTGGTTCTGCAACCAAGAAACTTGGTGTGAGGAGTATAGTATACCCTAAAGGTAAGAGGCGTTTTATAAAAACTTGGCCCAGCTCAGATTGTTTTTGCATTTGTGAGAATGGCACTTTAGATGTGCTATCTTGAATACACCAAAATGTGTAGTTCATCCCGTCCAGCGTCATGCCATGAGTGAGATCTGTATCAGAGACAAGACTGAGCGCAGACGAGTGTATCAGCACAGCTCCAGCGTTGACATGCTTTTTGAAATGGTTCCAACATCCTGGCTTCTGATAGTTGTATACCTTGCCGTCGTCTTTTGAACAGCTCTTAAGCCAGGATGCTATTAATCCTGCAAGAGGCTGTTTAGATGCAGGAAATATTAAACAAAAGTTGAAGGTGATAGGTTTCTTGAGCTTCTGATCCTTGAGCTTCAAGTCTACGGTCAATTTTTCGTAATCAAGATGATGGAAGCTTTTCATCATCATGTCACTGTAGGAAAGAGCCGTCATTGAAATTTTATCAATTGTGGCAGATTCCATGGAACTTGGAATAGGGCTTTGAGAACCAAACACTAAGTATTTCAGTGTATTGCCAGTTGATAAATCAAGTGTTGCATCCAAATACTTCCATTCTTCAGCCACGGCTGGATAGAGTAAAATAATGTAATTGTCCGAAATACACGCCAAGCCAGACATCTGAAGACAGAGATGCTTAGCTATATTTTTGACCGTATCACATACAGCTTGGTCAGTAGAATCGGTGCTAATACTGGCTTGCCAATAAGTAGAGTGTTGAATATGGCGGTATCTCAATTTGAAGTCGTATATGGTACATATTTGGTTGAAATCCAAAATCTCTGCACTCAAAAATGCTCTTGCCCAGTCTGAAGTATTTGGGGGAAGACTTGTGAAGTCGAGCTTCATAGATTGTGTCTGTGGGCCAAACGTGACTGTCTTGATTTTGGTACCGGTAATATTTACTGTTTCGTTTACTAAATGATCATCCAAACATTTTTCAGGCTCTGCAATGTTTGACACAAGCGGTGGAAGGTCAGGCAATGTATCCATCTCAAAATCTATAGTATCGTCGTCACCGAATATCGGAATAGCTTTTGACTGATTTAGTGGAGGCTGAACACTTTTCTCCCCTAGGGGTTCGGAGTCGACGATGTTAGAATGAAGTTGGCTTGTGTAGGAGACCGAGCGACTATTATGAGGAGATTCATGCATAAAATAACAGTCTATACCATTGCGACAGTGGCCCTGATTCCAGTACCTACAAGGAACAGAACCAGGTTTTGGTGCTACTCGGAGGTCGTTATCGGCTGAATGTGCCATTTTGCAGTCAACACCTTTCGTGCAACTATTATCATGGTACCAATAATAGCAGACCCACTGTGGACCGTCAACACTGGCTGGGAGCCGTACTTTCGTTGCCATGGTTTTGGTAGACGGATCTGGCGCTATCCATCCGGGAGGCGGCTTCCTAACTGGGATATTGGGGTTTGATTCATGCAGAGAACTACACGTATCTCCATTTTTACAATCTCCATTCAGGTTGTAGAAGAAGCAGATTTTCTGCGACGCAAACCATCCATCTGGGGGCGGAGCAACAGGCAGAAGGGGATCGTTTTTGTGGAGATACTTACAGCTACTATCAAGGCATCCACTGGCTTGAGTAAAGAAGAAGCAAACCGTTCGTTTCTCGTACGGAATATGCTGTACCTCTTCCCATGCCATTTCAGATGGGTGCAGTGCAGGCAGTCGCTGGGAGACATTTTGCTTCTCAAGAGGGGATTCCACTAATTCCATTGGCTCTTCGGTATGAGGAGCGGAAGAAGTTCTGTAAAGAGTTTCTGGTCGTTGTACGGACGAGGACGAACCTCTCGAAGGATTTATCAGGCGAAGAGCACTACGATCTAACTGTTGGTCTGGTAAGGTTCTCGCAGCCAGTTCCGCTTTTCTGAGGATATGCCTATTCTTGAAATGACGCTGGTCTTTTGACGGATCTGCTGCTGCTTCAATTAAACTCGCTTTTTGTTTTCTGGGCGCTTTTCCACTGAGAAAAACATTCTGTGGCGGTAAAGAAGAGCCTCCCCTCGTGGCACCTCTCCCTCCTCGAATTTTTGGGGTACCTCTAGATAATGAAGAGCTTTCGGCAGTTTCTTTCTGTTGGTCATCGCTAGCGGTCACATGAGAAACAACATTGTTCTGTGACTCCTTCTGCACTTGTGGTTTTCTGGAAGATGAGACGCCCAAGGTTGATTTTCGCTGCGAAGTTACGAATAGTGGTTCGTCAGACGATGAATCAGAGTCGATTTGTTGACGTTCCTGAATCTGAGATGAAGTCAGTCAAAGAGATCTAATATCTCGAACGAATTAGATAATCAATATCCTCTGTTGTCCAAATACCGATCACAGGCTATTGAAAAATATGACAATGAATACCATACCCCCTCGATATGCTATCTCTCTTAAAACACAGCGACTGTGTCTGCCAGCCAGTCATGAACGTGGAACACTACTGGAAGAGACTTGATATGTGAGGGTGGTACCAATACCATACACTGTGCAGATAGGTTTTTGTTTCAAATGAATAACTGGGCTTACTTTAGATTTTCTGGTAGCTTGAACTTGCTGTTGTCTTTCGGAGTTCCTCGCATCCCTGAGTGCAGCTATGTTAACTAGCGGGTCTGGAATTGAAGTTTGCGTCTCATCGACACTATCCGCATCAGATTCGTGAGGCGATACGACTATTCCCAAGCGCTTTCTCTTCTCACGACGCAAACGAGCACGTTGTACTTTTTTGGCATCAGCCACCTTCTTTAGAAGTTCCAGTTTTCCGACATCATATGGTGCATCTAAGCCCTGAAGCTCACGAGTTCGTCGTGTTTTCCATGCTTCAAGAATGGTCTGACCCAATATATTCTTCCTCGGCTCCCACTACCAGAATGTAAGCACTAGGGTACTCCTTTGAATGGGGTTCGATGTTGAGAAATAGTATTTACCGATGAATCCTCCTCAGGGAATCCTGTCCATCTGATTAGAAACAGCCTTTGGCCGTCTTCTGTTTTTTGGGCCAAAATGCGTTCAACATTGAACTCGTGATCCGAAGCATATTGCTCTTCATCCGTTGATTCTATGGAAATTTTGGAAATCTCCTCTTCTTCGAGTGAGGAGAACCTCCCTTCTTTTGATAGCTGGTTGGAAGTCATTTGGCTCCATGAATTTCAGATGCACGAAGGATACCAAATTGAAGACCGAATGGCGTATTAGAGAGAAGTAGAGGGAGGTAGAATGCAGTCAATCTTGCCAACATCAAACCAATTCAATTTGGTGGTGTCAAACGAAAGAAGAACATGCGAGGAGGTACCTAGCAAGAAGGCGAAATGGTTTGTTTGGTTTTAGATAGCAAAAAGTATTTTGATGTATGATGAATTAAATTTGGTTGACGAGATGGAATAAGTTACACGAGAGATGGAAGGATTGTATTGCGGGACGTAAAGAAAGTGAAAAGAAAATTTAATTACTCGATTCCTTTTTGAGGAAGTTATTTACTGAAGGAAAAGTTGAATTGGATCCGTCACCTCGAAGTCGGGGCGACCGCGACTGCAAACAAAGATTGAATGCGATATCACGTGATTGTGGTCATTGCTTGTTCCAAACGAGTGGAATGAGTTGCTGAATAGGATTTGGAGAGTAAGGGAGGTGTGAGAGGCTGCAAAATTGATTAGTGGGCCCGGTCTGTACGCAGAGAAGCTGAAAAGGAAGTCGAGTGAAGTGAAAAATGGTATAAATGGTATTAATGGTATGAATGGTATGAATGGTATGAATGGTATTAATGGCATTAAAGCTTTCTCAAAGAGCCCCTCTCCCTCTCCCTCTCCCTCTCCCTCTCCCTCTCCCTCTCCCTCTCCCTCTCCCTCTCCCTCTCCCTCTCCCTCTCTCTCTCCTCTGATTCTTCATACACATGACACCTAAATTGAGTGAAGCTTGCTTCCAAAAGTATCATCTCACGTGCAGCCAAACCGCTCTGACACGGAATCTCGAAACCACCTGTCTGAAATCTCAAACGATTCAACGGGAACGAGAACAAAGGAATTGATAGTGTAGTATAGTAGATTAATTGAGAATTGAGTGTTGAATCTGAGAAGAAGTTGTGTATTCGTAGACTTTTAGTGAATCACTCTTATCCGAATTAATTACTCAGGAGTCAATACCTAGCCAGGTAGTACTGATAGTAGTAGCCAGGTAGTAAGTGTATACAGACAGCGAGACAGCATTCTACTCCTTTACAACATCCGTCAAGTACGTATGCGTGCTTGGGTACCTGGTAAAAAAAGGAGAGATAAGACAAGGCAAAACCAGCTTCACTTCAACAAGGCTTCAGCATTCAACCAGGGGACCAGAGGACCAGAGGGGTGAATACTAGGCATTCATCAAGTTAGACATCTCATACCCAGTCCTAGTAGACGCTGTACAGACAGTGCTTATTGAGGTGAGTGAAGCTCTTGAGTACTAACCATACTCATGATTCAATTTACTTCTAGAAGACTCAGTCAGTTAATTGAATTTTAACTTTCACTGTCTAATTAATATTCTAATATCATCCAAATAAAAGTTTCAGACTGGTGAACCACACCTAGGTATGAGGAGAGATATAATCGAGATATAACATCACCACCCAGCTTGTAAAATCATCAAAGTTCAAAGTTCCCCCCCTCCTCCCCAAAAATTCACACAATTCCCAAACAACCTTACACCCCCCCCCCCAACCCCGGTTTCTCGCATATCCACACCCATCATCCATCTATCCATCGCAACAACGAAATCCGTTAACCTTTCCCCCCCTTCAATAATAAATACTATTCTACTTCAACATCAATCATGGCGAATGACGAATACGACGTAAGTATACAACATCTCTATCAGATTCTATTCATATCACCAACGCAACAGAATATGCTAACATCTCTTGTGATAGTTCCTGTTCAAGGGTAAATACCGCATCCCTCTCCTCTCTCCCCCTCAACCTTCTCCGTTGCCTTGTGATAATTCTTACCGTCGTCGCTCCCTCTAATCTCTTCTCTCATAGTTGTCCTTATCGGAGACTCTGGTGTCGGCAAATCCAATCTTTTGAGTCGATTTACTCGAAATGAATTCAACCTAGACTCGAAATCAACCATCGGTGTAGAGTTCGCAACTCGATCAATTCAAGTGGATGCAAAGACAATCAAGGCGCAGATCTGGGATACCGCTGGTCAGGAAAGATATCGCGCCATCACATCCGCTTATTATAGAGGTGCCGTCGGTGCTCTTCTGGTTTACGACATTAGCAAACACCAAACCTACGAAAATGTTACAAGATGGTTAAAGGAGTTGAGGGATCATGCTGACTCCAACATTGTCATCATGCTGGTCGGAAACAAGAGCGATTTAAGGCATCTTAGAGCTGTACCAACGGAGGAGGCCAAACAGTTTGCCAGTAAGGAATTCCTCATATCTACGACAAAGACGTGATGCTGATCTTTGTTATTGCAGGCGAAAACAACCTATCCTTTATTGAGACCTCAGCTCTCGATGCCAGCAACGTTGAGCTTGCCTTCCAAAATATTCTAACTGGTATGACTCCTTTCAAGTCATCTACATATCCACAAATCCTAATGTTGTCTGCCTACTCTAGAAATTTATCGAATTGTATCCCAGAAAGCTCTCGACAACGGTGATTCTGCACAGGCCACTATTGCAAGTGGTACAAATATTACACTTACGCCTCCTCCTTCAGATGAGGCAGCAAAGGGAGGCGGAAAATGTTGTTAAATAGTCAGGCGTTCTTACTTTGCGCAACTACACGGACATATTGGTTGATGGTTGATACAAAGGTGTGGCGTCTTTCAGTGTCATTGCGGGAGCATGGGGGGTTACGAAGTCAGGGCTAAGCAAAACGCTCAGCACTCGATGAGCGCGGGCTCAAGGATATCTTCCCTTTTTTTTCCAATTATGTTGTCCGGTGGTTCTTCCTCTTTGGGATTTCACGTCTGCAACGATCGCTATGCTTGTCTAATGCAATGGTTTTTGTCTTAATATGTCTGTTCTAAAGACTCTTTCTTCAAAACTTTCTTCTTCCACTGTCTCCGCTGACTTGATCTTCACCCATTTTCTTGATCTCATCACTAGGCTTGACCCAAGCAGAACTAGCATCAATCATCTTGGACGTGCCGAACTTGTTCACACACCATTCAATAACACCATCAATTTCCTCCTTACTTTGTTTCTCGAGAGCTGCTTTCTCCTTCTCGCTTCCCTTTCCATTCATCTCCTTGAACTTCTGGACAGCATCCAAAAACTTCTGGCCATCATCTAAGGACTCCCTGCTGCCGTCATTGCCATGCTCCTCCTTCCACGCTTTCCAAGTCTGACCGCCCTTTCCCCAAATCTTTGAATATATTTCTGACTCCTTGACATCGCTATACCATGCTCTTGAATTATCATAGTCACCTTCGATACGATGCAGGATTCCATGTAGATACATGCCCTCGAATGCTGGCGCCGACTGCATATGGCGAGCTAAGAAGTGTGCTGATGGTAAATCGAGATTTAAAAGGTGGAGAGCAGTCTCTAGAGTTGGATGAAGCTGAAGGGAGGCGATTTCCAAGGTAAGCGTTGGATCGTGGGGTGAGGCAGGTGGAAGTAGTGGGGCTGGAATCTTGTGAAGGCGATTGTGGATGGATTTGAAAGTTGACATGATGGATGTTGTGGTAATGTATATATATATAGGTATTCTGTACTTGATTTGGATGAAGAACAGAAGATACTTGGTAAGTAGGTAGGTAGCATGGAGACTTGATTATTACCTTATACCATACAAGTATGAAAATTGACAAGCTAGATTCATGATTTACCACATGATAACTGAGATCGTAATGGAAGACGTCATTACATTAGGAGGGGGGACTTCAGAGGAGGCTTGAAAGACATAAATTGACTTCATCATGTATATCTATCCAGTTCACCATAGAGTACTGGTATGTAATATACATCGAGAATCATGAAATGGGTAGGTAGAATCTCGACTGATCATGAAAGTCGCTGTTATTTTCACACTCCAGTTGGGAGTTCTAGATCTGTGTTCTTAATAAAGAATCACATTACATGCAGGAACATGATGCCATGAGGAAGATCTTAATCTATCCTACACCTAGTAGACCAAATACTCCGATGCGATACCAAGCAAAGTTCCTCGGTACCGGGTCTCCACGTCTCCATATCTCCCTCCATGTTATTACAACAAATACACCTAGCCACGAGACTGACATTTGATCAATTTGATAATTAATACCTACTGGGTTGGCAGAACCAATGATCGATCAGATATCATCCGAATCACCGAAATGTGCTAGCAAGGATGTACACTGAGTATCGCGCTAAGATTAAAGGTCGCGCTTACGCTATCAAGAAATTCTTAAGAAAGTTTGGAGATTTCAAGAACTTTTTTGCGCCTGGTATCATTGAACACATATTTTTTGATATACACAACACAATACACCATATACAATGGCTTCTGTTTATAAGTCGTTATCAAAGACTGCTGGTCATAAGGAAGACGGTCCTGCAAATGGGGTAAAGAAAAATAAGCAAAGAGTTTTGATCCTGTCTTCAAGAGGAATTACTTACAGGTAAATAAATTTGTACCATTGCAGAGAATATCAAGAAAAATGCTAACTCTTCACAATTAGACATCGACATCTACTCAATGACCTTGCGTCCCTTCTTCCTCATGGTAAAAAAGATGCGAAACTCGATACCAAGTCGAAGCTTTATCAATTGAACGAATTGGCCGAATTATATAATTGTAATAATGTATTTTTCTTCGAGGCAAGAAAAGGAAAGGATCTTTACCTGTGGATGAGCAAGGCACCCAATGGACCTACCGTAAAAATGCACATGCAAAATTGTATGTTAATTTTGTCTTCCTCCTTCTATGCAAAAGTCTGCCTTTCTAACGCTTCTTAGTACATACCATGGAAGAGCTCCATTTCACCGGAAACTGCCTCAAGGGCTCCCGACCCATCCTTTCTTTCGATGCCTCTTTTGACAAGGAACCTCATCTCCGCGTACTGAAAGAACTTTTCCTCCATATCTTCGGTGTACCAAAGGGTGCAAGAAAGTCGAAACCTTTTATTGATCATGTTATGGGATTTACTTTGGCAGATGGCAAAATCTGGATTCGAAACTATCAGATCAGCGAGACGGAACCATCGAAAGTGAAGGGCGCTGAAGAAGAAAATTCCACGAAATCCAAATCGAAAAGCTCGGGAGCCAGCGAGACGGAATGCAACTTGGTGGAGATCGGACCAAGATTTGTGTTGACACCCATTGTCATCCAAGAGGGAAGTTTTGGTGGACCAATCATCTACGAGAACAAGGAGTTTGTGTCGCCCAACCAAGTCAGAAGTGAGATCAGAAAGAAGAAGGCAGGAAGATATAATGCAAGGGCTGAACAGGGTATTGAGAGACTGGCAAAGAAGGGAGAATTGGGACTCAGAACGAGTGGGGGAAGACAGGCGCCAAAGGATGCCCTGGATAATGCCGAGTTGTTTGCTTAGACTGAGAAGATTCCCTAATGGCGTTTGGTGCATGGAAAATATGTATAAGGGAGAAATTAAAAGAAAAGTTTACTTCTTGCGAAACTCGGAATGGCTAACTGCTCATTTGCGGTGTGTGTTAAGAACCAATACAAAATCTTCATAGTGTGACACAAACTACACACGCATGTACTAACCCTTCAAATCCTGTCAGGAAAACATTCTGCGAAATATTGATATGCATGTTTGCGCCCTTGTATCACCGCCAATACTTATACCCAATCATTGCATTCCATTCACGCCATTGGTAGCTTCAGTCAATACGAACTCTGATATTCTTTATCGTGTAACTATCAAATATACACTCTATCTATCAAAGTGGGGCATCTTGTGTTGCCATTCAGTCGCAGTACCTCAACTAATGAAAGTGCGTGCCTTTTTGATTAGTAATTAATTACTAATACTCTTACTAAATGTAATAACGTGGTTTATCACCGAACGGATCACTTTAAAATCATATTAAAATTGAAGTTTTATTAATATTTGTATTTTAATATTCAATCAATATTTTTCGAAAGAAAGAAAACTTTTAATTATAATAAAAGTTCTATTATAATAAAAAATTTAGTGTTCAAAAATTCAAGAATTCATTTTCTTATTGAATATTTCTATTCAAATATTGAAACCGTCACGGTTTTTTGTTGCAAAAAGCTATTTTAATAATAACTTCTATATAAATTCGAATTTCGAATAATTAATTAGCTTTTTGGAATACTTATATAATTTAATTCTATAGTTTCAAGTTTTATGGAATTATATCAATAAATAAATAAAGTGCACGGTTACACACAGACGAATTTTGTATGTATTTTGAAGTGATCCGCTCGGTAATATGATCCGCTCGGTGATAAACCACGTTAGCCAAAGAACTAAAAAGCTATTTAGTAAACAGTCACTTATAATTATATATTTTTTTATCATACGTATGTAGACTTTTCTTTAACGAGAATCTAATCATTGATTTTTTGACTTTATCTTTCGATAATTTCATAACTTTAATCTTAGATCTTCTAAATGTGTTCTTTCATAGAGTGTATTAATCAACGCACTTATATTTCAAAGTAAAGCAGGTGTGAATGAAGGCTGTATTTGACAAGTAGCGTACATATCCGTCATGTAGTTAGTAAAGACCAACTTCATGTATGCATGTGTATCCCTCAACCCAAATTCGCTTTTTTATGTACAAGGTGGTCATTTTGAACCCTGAACAAAGTCCAGTATTGATTCCTAGCTTCACTGTCAATTGCGTGCACTGGTTATCTCGCGGTTGATGATTGCTGAAAACAGAGAAGCAAAATTAGACTTGGCCATAGGCTAGAATTTTCCATGGTCGTTTGTGCATTCGGGTAGCGTAAAAAGCTAAGCGCTCTGGTTAATACGCCGTCAAAACCATTATGGGCTTCATAAGACTCGTATTATCTGTAAAGTTACCAAAGCGTATTTTATTTTGTGTTGGGTCTCTGGTTCAATTGCTCAAGATCGTCACTATCCTCGGCTCTCTTGGTTTTCTTCCTCAAAGGGCTTCGTTTGTTACCATTGGTCAAGCTCTCGGGGTTTGAGGGATCTGCGCTGGTCACGTTTTTCCTTTTCTTGCCATTTATCACCACTTCCTGGGCCGAAGATTGTTCGGCTCGGAGCAGAGTAGAATATGCAGGCGCAGGAGTATCACCTTCGAGCTCTGCGGTGTCATTGCCGGTGCTATTTTGAAGATATTCTAGGCCAGCTTGCAGGTCTCCGACTGCTTCAACGAGATCCGCACTCATTTCGGTTAGACTCTTCTGCTGAGTATCAATTTTTCCATCGAGATTTTGAATCTTAAGACCCAGGGCTGTGTAAGACTGTTCGAGTGTAGTTAACCTAGCTTGAGTGCTCGTAGTAGTTTCATCAAGCTTCTTAGCAGTTGTTCCGAGCTTAATTTGACCTTTGGTCAACGAGTCTACTTCTTGGCGTAAAGATTCAGTAGCTCCATTTCCTGCATTTGCTGAGCTTTGCTTGCTAGTAGGGTGGCTTTGGAGAGCCACTACTTGACTCTTCAACCTCTCCATTTGGGTGATATGGTTGGAATGTAGCTTCCTCAACTCTAAGAAAGTTCTCTCGAGATTCCCAACATCGGGGTAAATAACTTCCAACTGATGTAGCATGTTCTTTGCTAGATCATCTGTTGATATATTGTTGAATCGGCTATGTAGGTGCCTTAATGCGATAGTATTCGCGTTTTGGTCATTGGTCGTATCAGTGACTCGATGAGCAATGCGATTTAGGTCTTCCACGAATACATCCATACGAAACTGAATTTTAACGATCTGTTCATTGGTAGTGATATCATTGCGTTGCATTGATTTTACTTGATTATCGAGCTCCTCGACGCGTCTAAAAAAAACTTGGTCCATTTGTTCCCGCTGCTCTTTGTAAAACTCGAAGGCTTTCTTGACATCTGACATATCCTGCACTGCTGTGGAAAATGGCGAGATTTTCGTAGCTGGCTTATTCATGTTGATAGAATCCACTTTTTTGAGAGAGTCCTCTAATTCACTTAGCCTAGATTCGTAATTTTCCAGAGTGCTTTTCAATTTCTCATCAACTTTGGCATCTTCCTGGGGCGTAACGCAGCTAGGAGATCCAAGAGAGCTTTCGACCTTGTCGATTCTTTCATCCAAAACCTTGATGTCTTCTTGAGCATTACGGATTCTAGTCTGCATCACCCCGATCATTGTTGCGCTTGATCCATTGGTTATTTTAGAGGGGGTCTGAGATATAGCAATGGATGGAGCTTGAGAAATCTGCTCCAATCGACCAACCTTGTCCTTCAGGGAATTTAATTCCTCCACACTAGTTCCAAGACTCTTAAGCATAGTCTTATGAGCGTCCTTCATGGCGTTTAGTTCCTGTTCGTAAGCTCCAAATTTTTCGGAGACGGCTCTTTGAGCAGTTTGGAGTTCAAAAAACTTTGTCGTGTCGTCCTTCAGTCGACTAATCTTTTCCAGACTCGACGACTTAAAATCATCAAAGGAAACCTTATGGATTTCCGATGACTTTCCAAGGGATGTGACTTTACTTGTAAGGAGGTCAATATCATTACTTTTAGCTTTCAAGACCGTGGATTGTTTGCCGGTCTCCTGCTGGATTGTTGCTATCTCTTCTTCTAAGGCAATGATCGAAGCGTCATGCTTCTTCAAGTAATTTTCATGGCTATCCAGGCGGGGAACTAGCGAAGAAACTTCGTTACGGGTAGCTTGATGTCGCTGGTCAAGCTTTGTAAACTGGTCAGACAGATTCTGGTGTTCACGCTTTATCTTGGATTCGCTGGCTTCCATCTTCTCAGCAAAGTGTGCCTCACTTCTTTTGATCTCGGTAGCAACCTTGCGATGTTCGACTTGACTTTCTTGAAAACGGTCGTTGATATCTGAGAATTTGTCTTTTTGATCCATGGCAGTCATTGTTTTCTCAAGGTCCTTCACTTTCTCTTCCAACTTCCGGCAACGTTCCTGAAAGTAGCTCGAGTCATCTGACATAGGAGGCGAGGCTTTGATAACCAGGCGAGAAGCAATGATTTTAGCTGCCTCTTTCTGCAATCTCTTGGCCTTCTCAAGCTCTTCGTTAGTTTTCTTAAGAACCTCTTCTGCCTCAGCTTTGCGTTTATTCTGTACATCCATGTGCGTAGGGAAGCTTTGCATAATGGGACCCATCTTCTGTATTTCCTCAACTTGCTGTTTCAGACTCTCTTCGGCTGAGTTTCGTACTTGATTTAGCACACTCCTAGAATCCCCTTGGTCGGCAAATTGCATCAACGCATCAATAAGAGATTCTAACTGATATGATTCTGTGACAGGAACTTGTTTAGAAAGGTTGATGAGAGGGTTGACAGATGTCCCTATGACATCATTCGGTCTTGACGGCATAGAATTTACAGTGGAATTCGAATTTTCTTCCGCGTGATGATTGGTCCCTATAATTTGTTAGCTTATATTGCATGATTTGATTCCATCGGACATAATAAAGACTCAAGTTCAAAAATCACGATATTTTCGTCGACTTAATCCCCCCACCCCAAAATAGGACAGATCATTGCCAATTTCTCAAAGACAACTAAACAAGATCATTCAAGAGAAAAGTAATGTCTTCCTCAGAGATTCTTTCAATGTTTGAGCAAGTGTAAACAATCGAGCTTTCCGTAGCTTCTGATTTGATCAAATTTTAAACAACTTCAAAAAGATAGTAATGAATTGTACTTGCCTTTTGATACCGATTCAACATCAGTCGTTGCTGTTGCTGATCTTGTTGTCGTTGGAGAGGAACTATCAGACTTAGAGAGTTGAATATTTGTCGAGCTGGTCTCCTCAGAAGAGCGGCTCCCTCGATCTGCCCTCTCGCCAGTTCTCCTAATGCCACTGTCTTTGTTGTCGTGATCTCCATCCAATCTACGCTTCTCATGTCCATCTTCATTAACTTGCCTGTCTCTGGTGCCATAATTTTTACCCGGCCTGTGCACATCACCATGGTGAGAACTTGCTGGTCCTCGTAGAGGAGGCCTAATCTCTGAGTGTTTGCGGCTAGACATAGTTGGCAAAGACAGAAAAGTACTTCTTCTCCTTGCTTGTCACGGATCGAATTTAGAAACCCCAATATCAATGTTCAATTGAAGATGTTGAAAAGCGAGACTGACTTTCCGTAGAATGGATTGAAAGAACAAGAAAGAGATTTCTTCAAGCAGAATACCAGCATTGATAAATGCTCTGAGATGACTTGGTAGGAAAGTTTGCTCTGTAGAGTTGAAAGACTTGTAAGTTGTAGTTAAAAATGACCCTCGTCGGCGTGAAGTTTGAGAGGATGGTGGAAGATTGAGAGGTTGCAGGTTGTGAAGTGTAAGTAAGAAAGTTGTGGGCTGTGGTTAGAAGTCACTTTTAGTTCGAGTGAGGTTGAAAGAGCTTGTTTGATATTGGTATTAAAAAAAGTCCCCTCCTTATTTCAGACCTTTTCGAAAAAAACTGTGGGCAATACGTATGTATGTATGAACAAACGAGCAAACAACCCAGGCGACTTGAATTAAAAGGTGTAAGGTAGGGAAAGGTAAGGAAAGTGTAAGGGAAGAAAGGTTTAGTTAATAGAGGCGAATAGATAAATATCGATCTAGTATAAGTTAAGAAAGTAAATACAACGCGCTTTTAGATGAATGCATTGTAAAAATTTAATAATTAATCCGTCTTCACGCTAGCAGGGATACTGCATCTTTGACAATTGAGCTAAGAGCTAAAATGGCTTAGCAGTACCTACTTAGTGCTACTGCTTATTAGGTAAGGTAGGTTGTCTGCTGTCTGTCTCTTTACTAGAATTCTACATCGATTGGATATATTCACCTTTGTGTTTAATTGGATCAGCGTGATGATTGATGACTTATCACTACCTACCGATCTACAATCTAGTAGCTACCTACAAGTATCTATTTCGTAGTCTTTTTGGTAGTAGATCTCGTAGTAGAGATTCGAGCTTGGAAATACTTACCCTTACTTGAACCTATCTGTCTCTGTCACCTGATCATTTATTTTAAAGCTCAACAGCAAAAACAACAACAACAACAACAACAATAAGTACAAGTACTGCTTCTAAGCATATCCTAGATATCGATATCTGACAGTACTTGATCCCGCTTGACAACGCTTAAGAAACGCGACGCGGCACTCATCAGATACTTAAACCTGCCCCAAAACTTTTTTTTATCTATCGGATAAGAGAAACTAACTAACTAAACTAACTAAACTTCTCTTCCGCCTCGTCCATTTCATCATAACATATCACATCAACAAGTACTCTTTTTTCCCCTACCTGTTCACCTCTTTCAAATCTCCAATTTCCGTCATATCGCAAACTCTGCACCATGGCTGCTGTAAGATTAATTCATTCCAAGTCAAATCGGTGTCAAAACTCACAAGGTTCTAGTCAATTCAAACCATCTCGGAGAGCAAAGAGTTGCGCGGGCTCAATTTAATCGCCGCACATTCTCATATTCGCGGCTTAGGTGTTGATCCGGATAGTCTTGAACCCCGCGCATCCTCCCAGGGACTTGTAGGTCAGGAAAAGGCGCGTAAAGCTGCTGCTGTAATTTTACAAATGGTCAAGGAAGGGAAGATAGCAGGCCGAGCAGTTTTGATTGCGGGTCCTCCAAGGTATGTGACTGTAGAGTTCGTCATGAGAATCTATATTAACTTGTGTCTGTCAGTACTGGAAAGACGGCGATAGCAATGGGAATGGCACAGTCTCTAGGCTCGGATGTGCCATTTACCATGTTAGCTTCTTCAGAAATATTCTCCCTCGAAATGTCAAAAACTGAAGCCCTTACTCAAGCCTTCCGAAAATCGATAGGCGTGCGCATAAAGGAGGAGAGTGAAATGATTGAAGGAGAGGTCGTTGAGATCCAGACCGACAGGAGTGTAACGGGTGGTACGAAGCAGGGCAAATTAACCATTAAAACCACCGACATGGAGACGATATACGACATGGGAAGCAAGATGATCGATTCCATGACAAAGGAGCGCGTAATGGCAGGTGATATTATTTCAATTGACAAATCCTCGGGCAAAATTACCAAGCTGGGACGATCATACGCGAAATCAAGAGATTACGATGCGATGGGTGTAGACACAAAGTTCTTGCAATGCCCTGACGGAGAGCTGCAAAAGCGCAAGGAGGTTGTCCACACTGTGAGTTTACACGAGATCGATGTCATCAATTCGAGAACGCAAGGCTTCTTAGCTCTCTTTTCAGGAGACACTGGAGAAATCAGAAGCGAGGTTCGCGATCAGATCAACACGAAGGTTGCAGAATGGAAAGAAGAAGGAAAAGCCGAGATTGTACCTGGCGTTCTATTCATCGATGAAGTACACATGCTGGATATCGAATGCTTTTCGTATATTAATCGTGCGTTGGAAGATGAGCTCGCACCTATCGTTATAATGGCAAGCAACCGCGGAAATTCTAGAATTCGAGGCACGAATTATAAAAGTCCCCATGGATTACCTCTTGATTTCTTGGATCGGGTCGTCATCGTTAGCACTCATCCATACGCCAAGGAAGAGATTCAGCAGATCCTCTCAATTCGTGCTCAAGAGGAGGAAGTCGACGTTTCACCCGATGCATTAGCATTACTTACAAAGATTGGACAAGAAACTGGTATCAGATATGCCAGCAATCTCATTACCACATCACAACTCATTTGTGCCAAGCGAAAGGCCAAGCAGATCGGTATTGAAGATGTTCAACGGAGCTTCACTCTCTTCTTCGACTCTGCTCGTAGCGTCAAATTTGTTACAGACTTTGAAAAGCGTCTCATTGGGGAGGAAGGAGGTGTAAATTTATCAGTGACCAATGGTCATGGCGATGCAATGGAACTTTCATGAATGGCGAAGGGTTCGAAAGGTTTTAGGTATGATCATTTGGCGTTGGTCGTTCCTATTTGCTGTGGCAAGCAATGCAAATAGTAGAACTTTATGTTGTATATTAGGGCTGACTAAAAGTGGGCGCAATTACGGAGATGTAATAGAATGGGCAAACTTCCTTAAGCTGAGATATGGTGCTGTACACTAATCCTATAATATGTGAATGGCTTGGAGATGACATGACGCATGTGATCAGTCGAGAACGATGTACTTGTCTTTGCACTATCGCAGCAGGATAAGTCAACATTAAGATGTAACTAAAAACTAATTACGCCCATTATTTATTTGTATCCCGGGTATCATGTCATAATCATACAAAATCCGCAACCCTGCTCCAATTATCCTCCTGCCCTACTCTTTTGAACTCGACTCCCTCTCCAAAGTAGCCCGCATCTTGCCATGCTACCATAGTCGGGCCATCAAAAGGACCTTGTTTGGCAGCCCCGTCCCGACCATCTGTCCATCTATATTCCCACATTTTAGTGGGCGTTGGGCCATTCTCTTCGTTCATAGCTGCTTCTTCGGGTGGCTCTTCCCAATCTTCGCCCGTCTCTCTCCGGTATTGTCGTATAAGCATCTCTCTCTCCTGCTCATAGACATCTGTTTGGCCTCTGATGAGCAATTGATCAGCAGCGCCTGTAATAGCGTTTATGGCATCTCGTATCCTGATCTGTTCTGGATCTTCAATCTTCTCAGCATCCACATCCATAGAATCATCCTTTTGGTTTTGCTTCTTTAATTTCCATTTCGGTATTTTCTTCGTCTTCACTTGGCTCTTTCCAAGTCTTGCCAGTGCCTCAAGAACTGTCTCTGCTTTATCCAATCGTAGTATTAATGTTCGTAAAATGTCTGAGAGTAACATGGCATCATCCTCGAGCCTTTTTTGCCGTCGTTCCTCCTCTCTTTTTTCATGTGCTTCTGCGGCTTTTTTCATATCCTTTTTGCTAATTCCTTCCAGCCAAGTGTCGTGCACTGCATCTCGATCCGCTGCATTTCGCACAAAATTGCCGTTCGCATCAAATTTGCCTTCTTCCTGTTCAGCCTTCATGTTGAAGGCATCGACCTTGGGCGCATTTCTCTTCAATCCACCGGCGCCAACTTCCTCGTCCACGTCTTCTTCTTGCGCGGCCAACACGGCATCTTCTTCGTCATCGCTGCTCTCTTGGTCGTCCATCGCATGCGTTGATAACTTTCCTTTTGGATCCAATGCAAAGTTCCCAGATACATGACCTCCACTCTTGCTGCCTAAAACCTGACCTTCGATCTCATCTTCCTTCAAGAATCGTACTTCTTTCCCTTTTTTGCGAGCCTTCAATTCACCCTCGTCCTCATCGCCGTCCGCAAATTCATCCTCCAAGTCTGCAAACATGTCCGCGTCTTCCTCCATATCCGTCTTCCCGTTTGTCGCACCAGATTTCTCTTTGCTGTATCCATCTAGCGCTTCCGCCAGGTTTACCTCGCCCTTCTTTCCTCTAGCTCTTTCGTCTGCACGCGCGTCGAAACCCTCATTATCAGAATCCGAATCATAACCATCGATATTAACCGCTCCTCTTTTGGTACCAGTTCCTCGACTTCCGATAACATCTGCGTCCAGAACTGCATCTTCCTCCGGTTCATCGGCTACCAAAGCAGATGGGTTCCTTAAGTCGAATTTTGGTTTCTTTGAAGAGCCATCCTCATTTTCATTCCGATATGAACGGGCAAATTCTTCACCAGCACGTTTCGGTCGCGCAGCTGCATATCTGGAAGACATATCTTATTGATGAATTCGCTATCCCGATAAATTGAGAAGCTTCGAGAATCTGACATATGAATAATATGAAGTAAATACTGAGTATCTTCGTTTCAAGGATCGGGAAACATTTGAAGCTTTAAGGTTTCGGAGTTAAGAATCCCCGCCATTTGAAGCAACCGAGAGAGAGAGCTGGTTCCTGCGTCATCTCTTGACAGCCTTTGAGCTACCACAGCTTAACTTACCATAAACTTCCACACTACACCAACGAACTCCAAGAACCACATCTACTTACAACGGCCATACTAACAATTTAATTGCGCAAAAGATTTACAGTAATATCTGTACTTTACTTCTCGACCAAAATTTTCAAGGCTCTCAATTTTTTTACGATCCAGATTTGATTCATCATACCATAGGACACAGATCTTACTCATTCAAAGAAAATGGTATGTGAAATGGTCCGCAGGCAATGAATGTATCCCTTCATATACTGATGAAATCAATAGTCGTACTCGGGCTTTTATGAAGGAGATGACCCAGCTGCCATGTATCAAATGTTGCAGCAGCGCGGAATGCGAGGGCCTCCTAAACGTTTCGATGAATACTATCGATGTTATCCAACTGTCATGATACCCGGTCCTGAACGAGACAACCTTAATTATGGAGGGAAGATTATTATGCCACCATCTGCTCTGGAAAAGCTTACTCGATTACACATTACGTACCCTATGCTTTTCGAGCTCATCAATAGCCAACATCCTGGTGGACCAAAATTAACGCACGCTGGTGTACTGGAGTTTATTGCGGATGAAGGGAAAGTTTATCTTCCACACTGGGTACGTACCCTTCCTGTCTCGCCGATAAGTATGCTTTTGATCTAATCATCTAATTCCAGATGATGCAAACTCTTGGACTTGAAACTGGAGATCTCTTCCAGATTAAATCGACCGACCTTCCCCCTGCCTCCCTCATCAAACTCCAACCTCAATCCGTCAATTTTCTCGATATCTCCAACCCAAAGGCCGTACTCGAAAAAGCCTTTCGTGACTTTTCTACGGTTACTAAAGGCGATATCTTTAGCTTCCATTATAATGACACTATCTACGATATTGCGGTGTTAGAGGTCAAGCCAGTTACTGACAAGATGGGGGTTAGTATGCTCGAAACGGATGTTGAGGTCGACTTCGCAGCTCCGTTAGGCTATGTCGAGCCAACTCCGGTTAGGGGCAATGGTAGCGGAACCAGCACACCCAGAGGTGCCATCGGCGGTTTACCTGCAGGTGGTATGCTTCACAGTCAAGGAACCATGGCACAGGCTATCAACTACGATGCCATTGCACCAACGTCTAATTCTGTCGCGCAAGGCGCAAAGGCGGCCTCGTCCAACTTTGTATCTGGAGGTCACAAACTAAGCGCTAAGAAGGGCACAAAAACACCCACACCTACTGCGTCAACTCCTGTTGCTGGAGTTAGCACAAACACTCCTGCTGTCTCGGCTCGAAGAACAAATGGTCCTCAGCCTCTTCGGTTACCACCCAACAAACTTTTTTTCGGTTACGAAGTCAAACCAGTCAAAACCCAAGCCGATAAGGACAAAGAGAATGCAGATGCGAAACAGCCCCACTTCTCGGGGCAAGGACAATCATTGAAGACTGGCAAAAAGGTGGAGGCCAAAAGCGAACCAGCTCCAGAGCCTGAAGCCAAGGGCGACAGTACAGGACGGAGGCTTGATGGAAAGGATGCCAGCAAGTAGTGGATTAGAAACGGGTATATCATGATGACGTTGGCGTTTAAAGGCGGGTAACGTCTCTGGCGTTCGGAGGTTTGGCACATAATGTTGCATGGGAAGGAAGACATCTTATGCTATTTAGGTCTTTGCAGTAAAGAAGATCTGCATTCTGATCATACCAGTAGGTATAGAACTCTGCGAAACAATTTATATTGTAGTCAAGAGGCACTGGAAATTGTTTAAGTGACCAACGTCCGCCAAAGTTGCTCGGAGACCTTTCATTCGTATGTCAAACAATCCGTTGCCTAACGTCCAACCGCATCTTCCTCCGAGCCCATGACTATGATATAGTAGGAGCTTTCATAATGGGCATAAAACACCTCGAGACTTACTTTCCACAGCGTCCTTCCATCTTTTATGGTTCCATTTCCCAATATGGTAGGCATAAATGAAACCGTGCAAGTATCTATCAACCCCCCCCCCCTTCCTGCCACATCCGAGCCCACCCTTCGAGCAAGCTATCCCGAATGCATCTGCGCTCCTTCTTTAAGGGTATCAATGTAATCATATGCATAAACTTCTCGTTCTGTGTCCTTGGAATACACAATGTTTCAATTATTCAATGCAACATCATTCTACTATTTTGTGCTTGTGTAGACTTCTTTCTTGTTGGAAACCATCAATAATGCAGTTATCGATACCTATCTACCATAAAGTTTCATTCGAGTACTGCTTCGTGGAAGACTAGCCACATTTGAGATTCTGGAAGACATACGCTGTTGTTGTAAGTTTGCTGCTGGCGCTGACCTATATATATTAGTGGGCGCCTTTTGAAGCGTGAACCTTTTTAACAAATCGAAGAGGCGTGGACATTCACGGCTAACAGACCGGATGACTATTAGAAATTTTCATCTCAAAGATTAGGCCCTAGCGGAAGAGATACATCCCTCGCAGCGACGATTTTACTGATAAGATACTCTATATATTACTTGTTGCTGAGGCTCCGTCACATCCAGAATGCCAGCTTCGCGTGGCAGAAGAAAAAAGTTTTCTTCTCAGGAGGATACCTACCTTTCCAATTTCAGAGAATGGCGAAACGAAGAAGTTTCAGAATCATGGGCTCAGTTTCTTGCCAGATACGAGAAGAAATTCTGGATCGATCCCCATAGTTCGGCGTCACTATTTCGAAGGGCCGAAAAACTTTCTGGTCATCGTCATCAGATTCTTTCTCGAGCTGAAGAGATGATGCATCATATGCTTGAGATACGCAAATCGAGTCTTTTATGGACATGGGGAAGAATTGGCCAGGCATTTGGTACCAATGCTAGGACAGCTTCTGCGGCATATAAGAATTTCCTAGAGAGAAACGGGATCGATGAAGACGAGAATGAATCTCATCGTATAATGTGGACTGAGTCAGACAGGAGGAGACTAGTTAGGGCACGTCATCTCGGTTACTCATGGGAACGTATATCTAAGCAATTTGGTTACGAGGAGTATATCTGCATGTCAGCATATTACATACACTCTTACGGAGAAGGCAGGTCGGGGAGCTTGAATTCCTCTTTCCATCCTAAGTATTTCTTTTCTTTCATTGGAAGGAGCAGTGGACATCACATACAAAAGTCGACGGTTGCACTGAAAGTTAAAGATGAGAGTAGAGATTGTCAATGGGTGAAGAGTCTCATTACAAAAAATGAAAAGGAACAATCACCACCTGGTTCTGGCACCAAAAATGTTAAAGCATCGGGAAGCGGCAGCTCACAGTCATGCTTCACTAATTCAGAGCACATGGAGAGCCATTCCATATTAAAATTGGAACACATTTCTGGAATGGTCGACTGCATGCCAACAAAGCACTCGCTTGGTGGTAGCAAGGTTGTAACGGCACCAAGATCTCGGGCTGGAAGCCGTTCTTGTACTCCCTTAAGAACAACAACGCCAATTTCTAGAGAGAGCCTTACCAAAATGGGATTGAATAGATGTGCGGCGAGCCCAAGTTTTCTACAAACACTTGATTCTCGGCTATCTGAAACCCACCACCGAAATGAGCTCAGTGTCAACAGTCTCATCAAGATCGACACGGAGGTCGCCAGCCACTATTTTCCGACCAGTCTCGAAAATTGGAGAGCTTACAGACCCACCTGTAATCGTGAAGGACTGGGTGAACCATACGTCAGAGTGAAGGAAGAGGTGGAATATGATGAAAGAAATGAGAACATGACGTATTGCATGACTAGTGAAGGAAGATGACTCAATTTCATCTCTGCAACATTGAATGATACAACTTTAAGATGTATCATTTGAGAAATTGGTACTATTGTTAAATTTGTTATTTTATTGGCATGCTTATGAAGAGGGAGATGTGGCACTTTTGGGACAGCATGATTAGCCAAGCATGTATTATCCTCAGATTCTAGACTTTATTGACAGGCAGGAGTATTTTTCAGAGGATAATGATCCATTTGCTTAAGTCACGAATGGCATGAAATAAAAAATAAATGTGTTCATTCAAATCCCCAAGCAAGTATTACACATTGAAGCTGAGCAAGTTCTTCTGTTTTCCTACTTGTCAACTTTCCGTGAATCTCTATTTCGAGAAGAATTCATAAGATCTGTCATCCAAGTTTTCTTCCGTCTTGAACAAAATGCCATACCTGTCCTCGATACAGGTGGTATCAAATCCACCAACACTTTGAACCCAAGGATCAAAGCAATGTCTCTGCTCATCTCGATGCACAGCTCCAAAGGACTCCTTGTATCCAACTCGGCCATTAAGAGGCGGACCAAAGAATGAAGTGTCCGTCATACGGTTATTAAGACTTGTCGTGCTGCTCACTGGACTGTTGTAAATAACAACACCAGGAGTAGGGAACTTGGGACTGTTTGGAGACGTGGATGAGTTGGTTGAAAAGAGGGTTGGGAAACAGGGGGACTCTGCTTGATTAGAGAGAGAGATACAGAACTCGGCTTCAGTCTTCATATTTGACTGAGAAGTGATGGGTGCGGTGGGCTCGCGCTTGGCGACTTCTTGTATGGGGAATGAGTTGCTATAATTTATCTCAATGTTACTTGTATTCGTGGAGAGTTGTGTATGGGCATCCTGAGACTCAGACTTCAAGTGAAAAGGGAGGTCCGCACTATCGAGACTATCTTTCTGGATTTTGAGTTTTGGCTCTCGTTTGGCGGATTTTTTCTTCTCAATTCTGGAACGTCGAGGAGTAGCAATCTTTCTGGCATGGACGGGCGGTGTTGCATTATCCATTTGTTTCTTGAATCGAGAGTAGCGCATTCGAGCAGCGTGACCGTTGGTAATTTCTTGAGAAAGAATAGGATCATGTGCTACTTTATTCCAATCAATCTATACAGTCATTGTCAATGTTCCACTCGCGACGAGAGATTTCATTCAATGAGAATTCCATACATCTTTGAGGCATTTTTGACTGATTATGGCATATAGCAAGCGATTAATGGCTCCGTCATTGGTCATTCTTTGATTCGCTCTGAGACTAGCCGATTTGATGACCGCGGGGTGAAATTCGTAACTTCGAGTATCTTCGGTGTATTTAAAGGGGTAGACAACGAAAGTAGGCTGGGAGGATTAGGAAGCCTTGTGGTGTAGACAGCGGGGTATGGATGCTACCCTCGCTGATGCAATAGACAGCAAGTGGCGTTTTGGGATCTTACTTTCCAAGGCGAAGAAGCAAAAATATTAGAGAGTAGCAAGAACTGTGATTCTGGAAAGAAGCATGTGAGGATTTGTGAGGGGAAGCTTTAGAAATATGCATCTTGATGCACCAATCTTGCGCAGAATTTAGTAGTAGATTGTGCACTTTCCAAGCTGGGTTTATTGAAAGAGAACTTGAAGAGCATTTGGTATTCTTTTGAACTGCACACAGACATTTCTTTTGGTAAGGCTGTATGTATGTATTCAACCAATGATCTGAAGGAGATTTGAAGATATCAAAAAGATACTCAATATGTTAATGTGTAGCACAGTGATTACAGCCATCGCTCGAGCCCCTTTGCTGCAGACAGATGAACACAACCTCAGGGCTTGAAAGAATGGCCAAACAAGAAAATAATGAGACGAATTTCTTTTTCTTTTCCTTTTCCTTTTCCTGTATGCTTAGGTAGCTTAAACAAACGGAACAAGCAAGAGTATAGCAGTGATAGCCAAGTGATTCATTGATGATAGAAACAATACCCGAGACACCCGCGACATGGGGACAAACATTCTTAGGGGTGTTTGATATGATTGCATTCATTTACTTTTGATGATGCTACCTACTAATCATGATTGAAAAGGTTGTGGTTATTTGCATTAGTTCCCTGCCCTGCTTCCACTCTACACTTGCTTTGCCTCACTCAATACCGCATGATTGCATGAATACTACCTACCTACCTACCTACCTAGGTAGGCAAACAAAAGAATGTGAAGGATGAGCTACACACCCTAGAGGTATTAACATGGTCAAATTATATTGAGCTATGGACTTTAGCTGAATAAATGATGAAGTGAAGATTGAAATTTTTGCAGTTGTAGATTAAAGTCTAGAAACTCTTTTGAAGAAAATCTCTTCAATACAAGGCCTTGCATATACCTATCTAATTGTACATTTTTAATTCATCCACTATCAAAAATCATGTCATTTTGTTTGAAATTCACTATTGTCATGGTATGTTCCTCCACTTATTCTTCCCAAACCTACAACTTCATCTATCTACAAACTCAAGTAGCAACAAAAAGAACAAGAACAACAACAACACTACCTACCACCTTCCATTAATTCATCAATAATGCCTTCTCAGTGGGATCATAAAGCCGACAAGGATTTGTTGTTAGCTATTATTGAAGCAAATAATCTCAAGGCTATTGAATGGTCCGCAATTTCCGAGAAGCTCCAGGGAAAGGGCCATCCTTCTACCGATGAGGGTTGCAGGTACGAACAGATTTTTTTTTCAAATCTTATCCACAGTCTATGTTCGTCCCTGGACTTATATCAAAGATTCTAATCTTTGACTTGATTTGAATGATTTGAATGGTCTACCTCCAACCAAGGAAGGTCCAATCAACATAGAAGTCCAGTGTTTCTCCATTACTGTACACTACTATTATAATATCATCTCCCCTGTATTCCTTCGTCTACATAATAGTTGACTTTTTGGAATTTCAACAATTCTGCCTCTACCACTGCCCTTGTCAAATAATCTTAGCTCAAAAACTGACCAAGCAATGAAAGACAACATTTCCAGAAGATTAGAAAAGAATCGCGCACCAGCTCCCCTTCTGGTTCCGCCAGCACCATGCCTGTTGCTACTTCTGTCAAGAAACGCAAGCCCAAGGCTGCTTCTATTGAGGAGGGACAAGAGAATGATGATGAGGAAACATCCTCGAAGATTCAATCGAAGCGGGTCAAGAAAGAAAATGATAATCAACCTGCCGCTCAGTTAGGAGTCAAGACTGAGGAGTGATCATGGTTCATGATCTTCTGTAAGTACTGAGTCATCTCTGCTGATAGATAACCCTAATGTAATGCGAACAGAACCGAGATGCCGATGATTGGATAGTCTAGATAATGCCTGGTTCAGGGTGGATATTCTCTAGCTGCGTATTCCAGGGTAGCAAGGACGGAGTAGATTGGGTTTTGCATATTAGATATCGAGGGCGGGGCAACACAACAACTCATAGTCTGTATGATCTCACTTGGTTTCGGATAGTTGAGCTCTCTTAAGTCGATGACGGAGAGTTGGAGGCGTAGTTTTTCTGCAAATAGTGTTTTACCTCGATGGCGGACAATGATTATTGAGCCTTCTTAAGCTTTAACCCAAAGTAGTTGAACTTATAATATTAGATCTTGAATACAGCTGAATGATCACGGCTTGTGGTTTCTTGGTGGTCTCTGCGAGTATACCTCCTTCCGCATTGATCAATCTAGCTTACAGCACTTCGACTCGACCATCAGTGAGTTCATGGACTGACGGCACACTTCTCAACTTTCGCAATTTTTAACAATATCATTCTTTAATTATCTGATATCAAAATCTATATATTTGTTGTTTAATCTCTAATGAATTATTATACGATTCCTAAGACATGCAAATAAGAATTTCAAGAGATATTTTAAGTTCATTTTTGTAGTATTCGTTTAGTTTGTAAACTTAGCAAGGGTGCGTTCAAATCAAAAAAAATTCGATATTAGACCCGATGTATTAGAGATATTGACTTTGATATCGTATTTACCAAAGGCAATATTGAGCTTCATATACATCAACTCAAATAATTGATTTTCCTTGAATGCAATATCGAATTTATAACAAATCACTCTTATACTACTAAAATTAATCTTAAATTATTTTCATGTTATTTGAATTTTAGCTTTAATCAGCTAGATTCTATTGTAGATTCTGTTTCTCAATTATACATGACCTTAGACTTTACCTTTCAATTATAGATTCTAGCTAATTACATAATATATTTTTTAAGAAATCTAAACAAGAGCTTTTTTGAAAATTTCGAATGATAATTCTATAATTATAATCCTAGATTCTAGCTTTTAATTCTAGCTTACAGTTTTATTATATATATTTTAAGTTTTAAGAATAAATATCAATAATTCAAATAACATAACTTATTATCAAGTAGATCATATTATCAAATAAACCACTTTTATTTCAACTTGTATTTCCAAATCTATATTATTCAATAATAATTAAATTAATTAATTAAAACTATTGAAAATCTAATAATCTAGAACCTATTATATTGATTTAACAAGTTCTTATATTATATCCTATCTTTTCATATTTATTATAACATTTATTAGAAAATACTTTCTTATTAGAATTCCCTTCTTTTTGATACCAATTATATTAAATCTAAATATTAATCTTTTATTAGAATAATATATTCAAAATCTTTTATCTAATAAATACTCCTCCTTAATATAATTAAAAGAATTATATATCAATATTTACTTAATATTACATTTGTCTTTCAAAATATACAATTATTTATACTTGAAAATATGTTTTTATAAACTAATTATTTTATATTCTTAATTAAAATTAATATAATTTCAAATATAAATATAGGAAAATTTAATTAATAACAAATTATTCGATATTTCATTAAAGTTAATTATAAAAAAGATTTGATTAAATTATAAGAGATTTAAGAAATCTATAAATCTAAATCGAAAAAAGAAAGAATAAATATACCAATTTGAATATCTAGTTTCGAAAACATAATTTCAAAATTAAATATTATTAAATCAACTTTTTGAAATCCTGATTTTATATTCTAAATAATAATTAATTCTTAATATATAATTTTGAAAACTACAAAGAATTCAATCTTCAAAATATAATTAATATATACCTTAATAAATCTATTGATTTGAATATTATATAAATATTTCAAATTATTAAAACAATTATTATCAAATTAGTAAATTAAAATAACTTAAATATATAATATTATTATTGCTATAATATATTTATAAAAACTATTAGTTTTTAACTTTTATACTTATTTAATATCAATATTCAATATTTACTTTTTCTTTGATTTTTGATATATTTATTAAAATATTTCGATTATTTTAAATCTATTTTATTATTTGTTTATTCATTAAATATAAATTTAATAATCTATTCTATAAGAAAATTGATTTTGATATATCAATTAGAAAAACAAATCTATTTCTGAATTATTAAAAATAAGAATATAGTTTTATTCTCTCTATATTCATATGTTATTATTATAATTCATTTTCGATTATTTAATTAAATTAATTTATTTCTATTATATTTCTCAATATTAATAATAATTATTATAATATATAATCCTTATTATAAAGCTTATTTTATTAAAATTATAAAAATTATAATTAAGAATGCTATATTTTGCTTATATATTCGAAACTAATCGAAATCATTTTTTAATAAATTTAAAATATTTACAAAAAGCTTTTTGAAAATTATAAATATCATTAAAATATATCTTTAATTCAATTCAATACTTTACAAATCGATATACTCAAAACTTCTCAATACACTTTATATTTTTTAATTCAAGAATATAATTCATATTATTTTTCATCTCTTTATATTCAAATAAGAAATCTTTCAAATCTATATTAAAAATACATTAAATAATGATTTTCTTTTCGAATTCTATAAATTTATATCAATTCAATCGAATATCAGTATATAAAATTAAATTATTTATTTTATAAATAAAGATAATATAAAAGATATTATATAATTGAAAAGTTTTTTAAAGATTTAATTTTTTAATATTTTCAATAACTTTAATAATTAAAAGTATTTTTTTAATTAGATTATATAATAAATGATTAATAAATCGTATATTAAAGTTAGTTATATGTGTTAAGATGAAAGTGATTCACTCAATGATATAGTCCACTCGATGATAAATTACGTTATTATTAATTCAAATATTATTAATTCTAGTTTAAAACTAAAGATTCTAGTAATTATAGAATCTAAGTGATATATGAGTAAATTTAGATCTATTTTAATAATGTAAGAATAATTAAATTTACTTTCAGTTATATGAAAGTTATTTAATACATCTTAAAGAAAATCTAAATCTAATGATTAGAATGATGAATAATCAAACTTTTTCTTACATAATTGTTAATAATGGCTTTTTGATATTAGTAGGCAAATGTATTTATAAAATCTTTATCTTCAATTATAAATCTATATACTCTATATTATTCTCAACATTTCAATATACACTTTAAATATACTAGCTTTATCGAATATATATTTAGATTAAATTAATGATAAAATATCAATATCCTTTTCATTTAAGATATTTATTGAATATCAAGAAATCGATTCGAACGAACTCCGATAGACTTGATAATGCTATTATTTATGTGAACAGGAGATGATTAATATGATATGTATAAAGTGTACTCTAAGTATATTCTATTTAAAGAGCTAGCGATATTTGTAATATAGTATCAACATAATAATAAACTATATAATATATTGCAATTATAAGTTTCATTATTTACATAATCAGTGAATTTGATAAAGAGAGAAAAAAAGAATTGTATGATAATTATTTCTATAAATTTAGTATTCTAGATTAATGGAATAATTTCAGTATCAATGAAAGCTTTTGATGTTAAAGTATACGAGCTTTTTCTTGACTTTTTGTGACTGAAAATAATACTAAACTCACTAACACTTTCGATAGTTATTTTTGATGCCTTTCATAATCTATATTTATGCTTGTCTTATATAGTTTTGGGATTTCAAATATTCAAAAGATTTTATTTGAATTCAATTTTTAAAACTGTTCAAAGATTTTGGGTTGTTTCTCAAAGAAGTAGTTTATATACTCACTTAAGTAAAATAAGCATTATAAATTCTTAGAATCTAGATTAAAGTCTAATTTGGAATTTAAAAAAGATTCTAAGTTAAAATCTAACAAAAATAAAAAATCTAAATCGGCACATGAAAAAGAATCTGAATTACAATCCAAATCTATACTTTTCGCTTACCTCTTGTTTTAGACTCAAATAGAAGTATCGTAGATATTGTTAAGTCTAAGACTCATGAAATTTGACGCTATTTAGGGATATAAATCTAAATCTTAACAAGAATCTAAGCATATACTCTTACTTTATATTCTTTACTTTCCTCTCGCTTTAGAGTCAAATAGGAGCATTGAAGGTGCTTTTAAGCTCAAAATAAAATTTAAAACTGTTTAAGGATTTTAAAATTTTAAATTTGCATCTGAATTTAAATCTAAAGTTTAAGATCTAAATTTAAATCTGTATAATATAACAAAGCTTCTCTTTTACTTTCAATTTCAATTTGAATTTGAATGATATTATTAAATCTAAAATATCTTCAAACTAATTAAAAATATAATAATTATTTGGTACTGCTCTTTTTATTGAAAATAAAATCAATTAATCAATCAATTAAGCAATGGATTAGTCAATAATTACTTAATCGATAACTCAAAAAAACACTCTTGAGAATCTTTCGATTGATTAAATAATAGCATCTTTTTGAACTTTATTTTATTCATCATTTATAATTATTGTATTTATTTTTTAGTTTAATTTATTTTGATAATTTTAATTTTGGGGATACAGAGTAAATCTACAGAGTATCCCTATTTTTGATCAATCAAATTTCATTTATAAAAAATGTTTTAGATTTTATGAGTTGAAATAAAATTGAATGAACTCCTCAGAAAAATTAGAAAACCATTGGGATTATTAATTAGTACGAAATAAATTTTATCCCGAAATTTTATTTTGAAAATGTTCTTGTTTAAAATCCCTAATTATATGATGTAAAACACTCTGATTCTCTGGAAGCTGATAGGTCACAATTAAAAGTACGGATGCCCTATATATTGAGCATAAATCGAACTTGGAATTATCAAAATAGAAAATTTTGGAAAATAGTATATTAGTTATAAAAGATATATAAAATGAAATCGAAGGATATAAAGTAATTTATTAGATTAAGAGTTTTTCAATAAAATTATTTTTATAGTTTCAATAATAATAATTGTTAACTTATTTATTGTTTTATTAATTGGAAGCTGATTAATTAGAAAAAGTGTATAAAGTCTATACACTTAATCTGTATTTTTATAATCAAACTATCAAAATTAAATAAATAGAAAAATAAGTATAGTAATTATAATTGATTTACGAAAGAGAATTAAAAGAGATATTATTATTTATTCATTTGAGGACTTTTTAATACTATTATTTTTATAGTTTTATATTGAGTAATGGTCTTTTTATTGATTGTTTTATTGATTGTTTTATAAATATTTCGAAAAGTTTATAACTAAATGACCAAAACGTTTCTAATTGATTTAAACATATTTCAGACTTAATAACATTATTCAAGATAGGAATTAAAGAATAAAAGAAAAACTTTATATTTGTATTTAGATTTAAGATCTTAATATATTTAAATCTAAGAGCTTTCGAATTGATGAAAAGAATGATATTTTAGGCTTAAAGGCACCTTCGGTGCTCCGATTCGAACCCAAAGCGAGAGGCAAGCAAAGAGTATAAATTTATCAAATTTATTAAATTTAGATTTAAATTCAGATTCTAATTTAGATTCTAATTCAGAAGATAAAGCTTAGCCTATCTGAGTAATCATATAGATCATTTCTTCCAAAAATCTAGGATTTCTGAATAGCTTCAAAATTCGAATTCAAATAAGAAAGAGTGTTCAAGATCTTTTAAATTTGTAATACTCTGAAAGTTGTATCATGTGAATATAGGCATTAATCCTGAAAGGTATAAAAAATGATTATGGAGTGTTAGCGAATCCGTTGTTATTTTTAGCCACAAAGAGCCAAACAAAAAGCTCGTTCTTAAGATTTAAAAAAAGATATTACCAGAAGAATCAAAATTGTATACAAAGAGATATTTAATTATTTTAATACTAGTAATAACATCGAAGAGAATTTCTTTATCAACCAGCAGCTATTTAAAAAATTCTATTGATCACCCTAGAAAATCGATAATACTAACTCTGATCTATAGCAACCGTGATATTATAAAATCAATTTACAAAATCAATATTAGATTAATTATAAATCTAGATACAAAGATCTTTATTACAAATATTTCAGTATAATTCTTCAATACAACTTCTATGGAAATAGCGATTAAACTACGGATCTAAAATTAATAATAAAACAAACTTTATTTGAAGCTAATAAAAAATATATATGTATACAACTCGATTAAAAGGTATTATGTTTTAATATGTTGTCGAATATTAGATTTTGTAAAAATAATCTTAGGTATTGTTCATGATTGAGAATTTAATATACAATTGAAAAAAGTATTGAAACTTTATTTTATACTCAAGTTTGATACTACATATATCAAATAAATTAATTAAATATTGATTCATCAATCAAATTCAGTATATCAGAACTAATACAGGTAATAATTGATATTATCAACTGCCTTGAATTATTGAAATAAAATTAATGTCTCAGAATAAATTTGATTTATTTGTAAGTAAATTACTTTCATAGTATTAAAAATAATCTAAGATACAAAACTATGATCTAGAATTATAATTATAAGATTAATGTTCAGATTTTATGAACAAATAATATCATAAACTAAGTCAAAATCTATAAATGAAAACTAGATTGTAGGATTTTGAAAAACAATCTACAATTCAGAAGAAAATCTATGATTGAAAACAGGAATCAAGGATAAGATCTAATCTATCAAGATTGAATATAAACCGATTATAATAACATGAAAGTTATCAAATTAGTTTTTAGTTATATGACAGTAATTTAATATTTAATTGATTTTAAACAAATCGAATATAATATTGTTAAAGTCTTGAGTACTTCATTGATAAGCAGTAATCTTATGATCTGATTTTTGAAAATATATTAGATAACCGTATAGATTTTTGCTTGAAAATTTAGATGTTAAATATTTCATTCAAAATTATTTTTCAAAAATGTAAAATAATTGAAATGATTCATATATTTCAATAATTTACTTACTTTATTTCATTTTCATAATTGATTACATTTGTTTTTCATATTCCAAAATGTTTCAAGATAGTTATAACTTAACGTGGCTTATCGTTATACAGCCCATATCATTATATAGCCCACAATTTTATATACCAAATTCGTTTATATATAACCATGCACTTTTTTTCTTTATTAATGTAATTCAATCTTTTTTAAAAATTCTATATTTACACATAAGTTTTATATAAAGATCAATTTAAATATAAAAGTATTAAATTGAATAAAAAGTTATTTAAAGAAATAGGTTTTTGTAATGCAAAATGTAAAAATCTTGAAGTAGAATTAAGTTATTTATTAAAAAAATAAAAAATAAAAATATAAAATATAAAGAAATAAAACCATTGTTGATTCACTAATTTATTTCATTTATATTACAGAAACAAGTTTTCTGAAAATTTTGGGATCATCATAACTACGATGAATATATATAAAAATTTCTACAGATTTTTGAAAGCAATGATTATTAAGTAGAGTAATTTAGTATATACATTTGAAATTTCTATATTAAATTAGTCTTCTTCAATATTTTTCAATAATTCAATGAGTTTCTTGTTTATTTAGAACGATTCTTATGTTAAAAATAAATATTTCATTAAGAATATACAACAAATTTCAACTCAGTTACTTAAATTGATTTATTCCAAAATTTGTTATTCTAGATTTTAGTTTCGTATTCAAAATATCAAGACTGTTTATAATATTATAAAAGATTTGAATGTAATAATAGTAAGTCAGAATATAATTATGATTATTCAAAGATTTTTCTCATTTAATGTTATACTAAAAAAATTGAAAGTTCAGTTCAAGAACTAATTTTAATAATTACTCTTAATTTTGCTACAATTGACGATAAAAGACTTTGATTAGTTCATAACCTCGTGATTATAATTGCTGAGATCAATCAAGTTCCTTGACACAATTTTCATTAAAAACGAGTCTCTCATTTTAAATACATTGATTAGGAATATAGAAGGATTCTTGCTTTGATTATAAATATACCGAATTCTGATAATAAAAACAAAAGTGGAATTATAAACAAAAATTCAAAGAATCATACATATATTGATTTTAGATATTATAATTTTTGATGGTTCTTATATAGATTTTTGATTTTAATGGAAGACGTTTATGAACTAACAAATATTTAATATACGTTGAGTGCTTTGATTACAAGTTCCATAAATATATTAATAAAATTATATAGAACAACTTATTCGTTAAATTCATTTATTGTCATTATTTTTTTCCGTGTTAATAGTATTTTTAAAATCATAAATGTTTTAATCATTTGTTATAATTCTACTCTATTCATTATAAATGCCACTGTTCTATTGAATATATTCAGTTTTCTCTTTGTATTAGTTATATTATTTAAATAAATATTTCTATAATCTATTTCAATATACAAATTATTATGATCTATTCTATTTTGATGGCTAAAAGTATTAAAAGTTGAATACTTCAACAAATATTTCATTTACTCATAAATGCAAATAAACAAAATCGTTGAAGTATTAAACAAAATTCAGATCTCAATTTAAATCTTAGATAAATTTGTATCCGAATTTTTCGTGGAAGATATTACAACGAAAAGTAAAATTTTAAACAAAAATATATTCAATTGTTTTGATATTAATAACAGCTTGAGAAAACCTTTTTAATAATTGAAATATATTAAAATTTTTATAATTTATTTTATTTTAAAAGACTGAAAATAATGTTTTTAAGGTTTTGATTGTTTTGCTTTAAATCACATAATATAATTACTTAATTATTCAAAATAAATTTATAAAAAAATGAAGCATTTTCCTTACGCCTAATACAGTCAATATCTTATTTTTAGTATTTTCCTAAGAAATCTTATATTTTATTGAATCTATTGCAATTTAAAAAATATAAGTATTGTTTAACACATTTTTAAAACAATAATTATTCAAAAAAACAACTCATTAAAGATAATATTTAAACTTGGTAAAATAAATAAATTTGTTCGAATTCAATTCAAAATCTTTATTATGTTTGATTACATAACAATATATAGAATAATCCATAGACCCTTCTCTACTTATTCATTAATATACACATTTTCAAAGATTTCTTAGTTCTGGAAAACAATCAACCAAAGGAATGATATGAATAACTTACAAATTCAACTATAGACTATAGCATAAATTCTAGTCTCGATTTTGATTTTGATTTAAATTTCAGGCCTGGATTTGAACTCAAATTTATATCAAAATCTTCACATAATTTGAGATTTAATAGCTTTTAGATGTCATAATACTTTTGGTATTTGATTCAAATCGGAAACAGCTGAATGAATAAATAATCTACACTTGAGATTGGAATTAAGAAATGGGAAATTTAAATCTCATTTTCTCTGTGTAAGTATATCAGTTATTTTCTTTGAAAACTTAAAATTTTCGAATCATTTTAAAATTCAGATTTATATAAAAACAATTAAAACTTAAAAGCTAAGTATTTTAAACATAAGTATAGATCTTGAAAGAAATTGAAAATGGTTATAAAGAAAATAAATAAATCTATTCTTAATTTTGATTATAAAAGATTGAATATTCTTTTATATTTATATATTATAGAATTCATAATTAAAAACTAGAATCTAAAATTAAAAACTAAAATTTAGAATGAAAACAGCAAAATTCAAAATCTATTATTAAGTCCATAACTGGAAAGTAGAATCTAATATGGGGCCTAGTATATTAGAATTAGAACTCATATAATACAAAAATAAAAACACATCAATTTTAATAATATAAAAATGATTTTTGGGATTTTCGATAACATCAAGATAATTTATCGTTATATAGTATATTATAGAGAGTTCAATTCGATGAATGATATATTTTTTATTATTTTAAACAACAATAAATTATTCTAATGATATTAAAAATCCAAAATATTATTCTTATACTACTTAGATTTTAATTTTAATAGACTTGATTTTATAATAGATTTTAATCATTAATATTTGATTCTATAAATAGATTTGAAATTTTAGATTTGAAATTTAGATTTTAGTTTATCACAACATTCTTTTTTCTTTCAGATTCAAATCAATTCTAATATCGTAAAAGTAATCAAATTCATCTTAATACTATTAGCATGATTTACTGATTAAATAAATACAAAGAATATGAATACTTTTATTCTTAAAAAGCTTGAAATAATTCATTATAAAAAAATCATAGTCTTGAAATCATTAACAACAATAAAATGATTTTTGTATTAATGAGTTTCTAAACATTTAGAAATTCGTATTAATTAATTTTTAATTGAATCAAATACGTTATCAAAAAGACTATCAAAATTGAATCATTATCTATGTATTGAATATTCAATTAAATTGATTAATAATAGTCCATTTTGGATATCGAATAAAATTCTTATAATTCATATTATCTTATCTTCTATATACAAAATAGAAATATAATACACGGTAATAACCCCATATAGCAACATTCCATATATTGATACATCAAATATCAGAAATATAATTAAAATAATCCCAAATAATATTTTTGATATTTCAATCTCAACTTTTTCTTATAATATTGTTATTTCAATCTTTTTAAAAAAAAATTAATTTTTTTTAATTTTTTAATATAGATTTTTTTTATAATGTTGCTGTTTTAGTCTTTTTAATTCTTAAAAAAAATTTATATAATGTCACAATTTTAGTCTTTTTAATTTTCTTTAATTCTTTAAAAATTCAAAAGAATTAATAGAATTGAAAGAAAAAAAGAAATAAATAAGATTTTGAAAAAAAAAAAAAAAAAATTCTATAAAAAAAATTAAAGAAATAGAAAAATAGTTTACTTTAATTTTTTTTTTTAGAACTAAAATAGCAATATTCTATATTAGAACTAGAATGTTAATATTTCAAAAAAAAAAAACGATCTGAACTAGTATATATTAGATCCCAACTAGTACTTTTGATATTTGAGGTATTAATATATGGAATGTTCCTATATGGGGTTATTACCATATAATATACTAAATACCCCCAGTTATTACTTATTTAATGTATGATTAATGATTTAAATGCTAAATTTCATATAGATTAATATTTCAATAATCTTGAATAAACCTTCATTCTTATAATTAGGTATATACCTTTATATAAACAATTTTTATTTTATGATCCGTTTTATCTTTTGATTTATTCTAAAAAATATTTTTTTTAGTTAAAATAAACTCTTAAAATATTGACTTAACGTTTAAGAATTATATCTTCTAATATCACCAGAATTATATTATAACTTTTAAACTCTTCTTAAAAATGAAATATAAATGTAATAGATAGTATTGTGGTGTGCATATAAGAGTGGGATGTAAAGCTGTTCTATCGTTGGACTACTAATGGGACTATTTAAGATGATGGCCGAACTAATGAGATCATACAGCATAGCTTCCTTGTAGCATATAAAACATAAACATCAATAAAAGTATGATTATTATTAAACTTTCGAGAAATAATCGAGATTTATATAGATCTCAAAATACATGTTATGAAAGAAATCTTGAAATGAAGAAAAATTTCAATTTTTTATCAATCATATATTAAAATCGAGTTAAAAAGGTTAATCCTATAACGTGGTTTATCAGTGAGTGGGTCATATCAGCGAGTAGGTCAATTCAAAAACCATCAAAATTATCCCTTTTTCAATATTCGTATTTTAATAAATAATCAATATTTTTTTAAAAAGAAAACATATTTGATAAGAAAAAAAAAGTTCAGTAATAGGAAATTCAATTTTAATATTAGTTTTCTTATTATTTAATAGAAAAAAATCATATTTGTTACGATTTCCATTACAAAAATATAATTTTAATAATAATTCTTATATTGATTCGAATTATGAAAAAAATAATTAGATTTTTATAGTCATTTTGAATTTGAATATAATATACTATAGTTTTGAAAATTTATATCAATAAACAAATAAAGTGTATGGTTACACACAAACGAATTTTGTATGTATTTGAAGTAACCTATCCACTGATATAACCCACTCACTGATAAACCACGTTATAATTTTTAATAAAAATTTATGGGTCACATTGATTATATAATCATTTTAGTTGTAACCATTAGTCTGCTTCCAATATTAGACCAATTATTACTCCAATTACATTATAGTCCACCTACCTACATATACGTTCATGACCTACGATACAATATTAAAATAGAGATATTAAATCAATTCGGAAAGTATTCGAACAATGAGTTAATAAACTTTATAATTACAATTTTGGATTCTAACTTTCAACTAAAAGTTTCGATCTCAAATATTATAGATTCTAGTCTTAAACTAGAGATTCTAGGAATATAGAATCTATGTTGCATCAGAGTAATTTACCGTGAACTACATAATGATTTCTATTTTTAATAACAATACTTATAAAAATCAATCACTTTTTGATGTTGATATTATAATCAGTAATATCAATCGGGGTCTATCTACCTGAAAATTAAAATGTGATTTACTATATAGCTTACGAAAAATTCCACAAAAGAAACACATTTCTTTAATAAATCAAAATCAAAATTAGATTATGACTAATTTAATTCTAATATAAGTCATAAGAAAAGAATCTGTATTGTGTTTCTGAGATATACATAATATATGAGATCACTAAATTTTATACATATTTCAAACAAAGAAATCAATTCAAATAATGAGTAAAATGTTGATATATGATAATATTAGCATGAATTGATAAAAAATCAATCTGTTAAAAATCTGTTCAGTTTAAAGACTTTACATATTTCTGATATTGAAGATCCTCTATCTAGATTTCTCAGATTGTAACATAACTTCTACGACAAATCACTCTCAAACTCCCTAAATGTTATTTAATTACTTTCATACCTTACAGTTGGAAGAGAATTTACTCTCATATGGTTTATGTTCTTCGATAGATTCTCCAATAGAATCTATGCTCAAGTGAATAGATTCAATTTTGACATAGGATCTATCTTCTTACTGCTTATTATAGACTCTACCTATCTGTTTGTGTAAGAAGGATATCTCCTAGACTGCCAACTCGGGGCTCATTCACTTAATAAGCAGTTATTGACCAATTGTATTATTAGGATTCCTTGAATTTAATCCAATATTCACACTTATTGGTTATTGTAAATTTCAATCAATATTATTTCTATATCAAAATTTTGAGTATAACAATATATATTGATTTCCGATCTTCAACCATTTTTGAAATTATAGAAAATCGAAATTTAAAATCAAGATTCTACTTTATAAATTATATGACCAGAAAACCATTAAATTGGCTATTATATCCAATAAGGCTTTGTCATACAAGGTATATCGCACGAACCACGTGGGAGTCCCGAGTTGGCAGTCTGGGAGATAGATGATCTAATATCTATAATAACAGATTCTAAGTATCAGGTTGTATTCTGATTAAAAAACTTATATGTAGAAAATAAGTCTTGAATAAAAACTATTAGAACAACCACTCTTTCATATTCGTTTAGGATTACAATCCAGTAGCTATTAAATTAAAATTATTTACACTATATTAATATACTTTTTCATCACAAAATCCATTGAAAAATCTAAAGAAATAAAAATAAGACAAGTATAAACTTTAGAATATGAAAATATTCAAATCGCTTTTGGGGGGCATGCAAGCAGATTGCTGCAATTTTTAGTTTGATTTAATCATAAAAATTTTTCCCAAGTTAAATAATAAATTTTAATTCCATTAATTAATGATAATTATTATTCTGAATGATAGATATTCCAAAAAAAATCTGAGTAAATAAAAGATTATATAATAATAAATATTAATATAATGTGGTTTATTAGTATGTGAGCTTTATCGATATATGAGTTATTACTGTCTCAATTAATAGTTTTAAAATATATTATATAATGATAATTGATTTAATTGATTAAAATAATTCACAATCTAACATTTTAGAACCCATTATGTTATTATTTTTATATTATGATTCCTTTTATCAGACTTATCCAAACATTTTTCAGGAAATACTTTTTTATTTGAATTTATTTGAATTGTTATTTACAATCTGCATATTAATCTTTTATTGAGATAATATATCTATAGTTTTTTATCTTATGAATATTTTTTTAATATAACTACAATTTTTTATATCAATGTTTACTTAATGTAATATATTTACTTTCCGAAATATATAGATTTCTATATTTAAAAACATATTCAAATGTATTGATCTTATTCACTTCTAATTTATGTTAATACTATATCAAATATAAATATAGAAAAGCTTAATTGATAATAATTTATTTGAGATTTGATAAATATTAATCGAAAATGTTTCTATTGAAACGTTGAAAACTTAAAAATCTAAATTAAACAAATTAAAAAAAGAATTAGATATATATATTTGGGTATTTAACTTTGAAATATAACTTCAGAATCAAAAAAAAACTAATTTCTTTTTTCAAAATTTAGATTCTATGTCATGATTTATGACTAATTATTAATATACGATTTTGAAAACTATAAAGAATTTAGTTCCCAAGATACATTTAATATATGCTTTTATAAAGTTCTTGATTCGAGTATTGCATTAATATTTTAATCCATCAAAACGTATTATTTATTCTGATTCTATTTTGTTATTTGTCTACTTGTCATTAATAGATTTTAGAATTCAATTTGTAAGAAGATTGGTTGTTATATATTAATTAGAAAATCATTTTTTTTCAAACTATTAGAAATAAAAATGTGATTTTCTTTATATTATTATTATGTGTAATTTTTCATATTTAGTTATATTACTTTTTTTCTCTTATTCCTTTCATTATTCGTAGGAATTATATGTATTATAATTCCTATTAGAAATTTATTTAATTGAAGTTTTATATATTTAATATAAAACCAACCTATTTTCCATCAAATTTAGAGTCTTTAGAAAAAGAAAAATGGTAAACAACCCGAATGTCATTATTCCATGTTTTGATAACTCAATTAGCACATAAAAACACGAAATATCATTACTTCGTTATATTATCACTAAATTTATAGGCTAGCAAGTTTCGAATCTAGCATACAATCCTTCAAAAATCAATGGGAAAAAAAAAGAGACGTAAATATCAATTAGGAGTTAAGGAACTTAACAATATAAAAATTCCAAATTATTTCGAAAATTGAAATTAAAATCTAATATACCAGTATTCCAATAATAAAAGGGTTAGTATTAAAGCTTGATCATTATAACAAACCCAATTGGAATACTATTATACTGAATTTTAACTTTTATTTTCGAAATAATTCGGAAAAATTTATATTATTGAATTCCTTGAATTCTAATTAATAATTTCGTCTTTTTTTTTTTTTTTTTTTTTCAATAATTGCTAAAAGCTTATATATTAGATTGAAAGATTACTAAATATTATAAAATGCTAATCGAGATTACTTTAATCATGAATCTGACATTTGAGGGATTAATACATGGAATGATGATATTCGGGGTTTTTATCGTAAAAAAATCAAAAAGTATAAATAAAACTAATATACATCTTGGATTCTTCATAACACTCTATAAATTAACACACTTATAACATTTCGATTATTCTCTCATCTTTTAATTTAATTTTTGTTATTATATCTTTCGTTTCTTGAATTTTGAATCAAAACTTTCGCGAATTTATATTAAATGTATATTGAATAGTAATTCAGTTCTTCCATTTTATGAGTTTATGAGCTTTTTATTGGTATTTTATGTAAAAAGTAAAAAAGATTTAATGAAATTATAAAATCAATGTTTTTGCTTTCCATAAAAATTCTGTTTATAATTCCTAATGTTCCATTGGCTTTTATTCGAGATTATAGAGTGTTTCATAATATTCTCGATTCAACTTATTACTTACTTTATTATTTCTCTTACGAATGTTTAATAATCTTTTATTCAAGTTTTATCAAAATACATTTTCAAGTATTATATCTGATTTTTTAGTATTCAATTGTCATTCAATACATAGCTACTATTTTGCTTATAAATTAACCAATCGTTAGTCACAACTTTTTCTATAAGAGAGAATTAAAAGATTAATTAATTACCATGTAAAGTATTTTCTATTTTTATTATTATTTTCACAGTTGTTTGTATAGAAAATGATTATAATTTGACTTTTTGAGGTCAAAAATCTTATATCAAAGTTTTTATAATAGATCTCCTACAAGTATCAATTAATTCTTTGGAAATTTAAATAAAGAATCATTTTATTTCTATATTGTTGTTCATTTCTTATAAATATATTTTATAATATATCTATTAGATTTAAATTAGATTTTCAAGTTTCAAATCTCTAGCATTATTATTTTAATCGACAGTATCAGAAAAAACACCGTCATAAAACAAGAGAGATAGGATAGTATTGGTATTTTCCGAAGAAAATATTCATAAATATTCATTTAATTCAAGTTGAAAAAACAGATTAGGTTTGAAGTATTCGATTTTATTGAATTTCAAAATTAATAAAATATTGATTAACATTAATTCACTAATTTATATTTTCATCCTTTTCATACCTGGAAGGGACCTAACGTCAAAATTCAATTTGTTACTCGCTATTCAATCGATTGTAATTTGAATGATAAAATGAGGTAAGAGTAGAACTATGGGATATATATGTATATTAATTATAGGCGCTATTATCTAATATTGAATATTTTTATAATATCATTGCTATTTAATTATACAAAAATATTATAGATTTAGAGCGTATATAGTAGCAGATGTATAATGGGATAATTAAACTAATAATTAAATTGATATTGGAAGCAAACTTATTCCAATAATTAAAGTGATTATATAAACAATGTGGTATATGATTTTTAATAAATACATATATGATATTGACTTTCTTATTTTATTTTCAAAGGTGTTGTCTCTCTTTTGATATTTTTTCATATAAATTTAGCTTTCTTTATCTGAATATCTCCTCCTAATGTGGTCATTTCTTTAAACAAATAATTCTTTATTCCTTTTATTTCTTCGAAATGAGGGTTTTATTTTCAACTGAGTGATTTAGCTTGTAGATCGATTTTCATTCCATGAATCTATAGGATCTATATAATTTTCAAATTATAATAAATTTAATTTATATATTTTGATATATATCAGAATTATAGGTTCAAATAAGCTATTTTATTATATACATATACGAGCTCTTTCTCCAACCGTCTATGGCTAAAAATAATAATAAACTCACTAACACTCTCCATAATCATTTTTTATATCTTTCAAAATTCATATTTATATTCATATTATACAACTTTTAACATACTACAAATTTGAAAGATTTTCAATGCTTTTTTTTATTTGAATTCGAATTTCGAGATTATGTAGAAATCTTAAATTCTTGATAAAATAATTTATATATCAATCCAAATAAAATAGGCTTTCTTGATTTTTGGAAACCTAAATAAATTTAATAAATTTGATAAATCTAATGAATCTGAATCTAAACTTGAGTACAAATATAAACCTATATTATTTATTTTAAGCTTAAATAAGAATATCAAAGATATCATTAATTCTAAAAATTAAAAGGTTTAAAGCCATTCAAAATTAAAATTGAAATTGGAATCAGAATTAAATAAAAATCATTTACATAAAAATCTAAATCCAGATATATACTTTTTATTTATTCATATATTTTAGATTCTTAAACTTTAAATCTAAATTTGAATCTATTTTTAGATTTTTATTCGATTATTATTATTAAATTTAAAATGTTCAAATTAATAAAAAATATGTTAATCATTTTGTTCTAAACTTTTTCACAAACTATTGAAACAATTAATAAGATAATAATTATTTGAACAATTACAAAATGTAAAACTATAAAAATAATATCTCATTTAAAAACCCTAGATTTGTATTTTATTCAAAGAAATTCCAATACTATATCACAAATCATTTACAGTTATTATATTATTTTTTAAACTTTTTTATTTAGATGATTTCAAATACGATTTGTGTTTAATGTATAGAGTATCTGTATTTTTTCTTAGCCAATTAGTTTCCAATTATAAAACATGTTTTAAATCCTGTATGCTAAGGATGTGTAAGTATTTAAAAGAGACAAATATTTTATCGTTAACTTAATCAAAATAAAGAAATGAAAGAATTGTAAGAATTATCCTAATATTATCGAAAATATGTGACACCCTTTTCATCGCAATAAAATCAATCTAAATTTATCTTGATGCGATGTGAAAAAGTGATCAAAATCATTGGTTCAAAAGTAATTGATTCATTTTATTCCGAATAATATGAAGATAATTTACTCAATCATAAGTTTAAAATGATTCGATAGAGAATTGATATTGATTTTTAGAAAAACAAAAATATTTATAGAATAGTAACATGAAGTACCAAATGCGAGATTAGAATTCTGTTGTAACTTAAACATGATCTAATATAAATATCGAATTAGAAAAAATCTTATCAATTTCTAAAAAAGAATTCGAAATAAATATTCAAATCAAGTGAATGGAAATCTAAATCATCGATATCAGACGTAATTGATATATTATCTACTTTTTTAATTATCATCGTTTTGATTTTATTTTCTTAACATTGAAACTCGAGTTTCTATTTATGTATATATCCATCACTAATCCCAAAACTTTACGAAGACAATTGAAAAGATAGAAAAAAAATAAAACCATTATTTTTTTCCAATTGAATTGAATTAATAGTTTCGGTCAGAAATCAAACTTCTATTCAATAATTTATTTTTTTGTGATCTAAAACTTTTTAGATTTCTTTAATACTTTGATTTCAACTACTTTCTTGAATACAACTTTTGAAAAATATAATTTTTAATCAATGTTTGTATATAAAACCATTCGAGAGTTAGTTTAAGATATGAATGATTATCGACAAGTTAATAGATGTTTACTATAATAATAATGAGAAGTTCAAATTCTAATGTTTTTATGATTCTGTAGAAATTTCTTACTTTCCTGATTGATTTAAAGTAATATAATGATAGCAAGGAAATTTTTTATTCTTAATAACGTGGTTTATTAGTGCATAGATCATCATCATCTCGATTTACTCTTTCAAAACTATATTATTCAACAATAATTGTGTTAATTAATTAAGCTATTAAGAATCTAATAATCTAGAATCTATTATATTATTTCAATAGATCTTATATTTTAATCTGTTCTTCTATATATATTATAATATTAATTAAGAAACATTTTCTTGTTAGAGTCCCCCTTTTTTTCATATTCATTATATTAAATCTTAATATTAGTACTTTATTGAAACGATATATCAAAAATCTCTTATTCAATAAATCTTCCATTTCGATATAATTAGGTTTTCTTTTTGTATATCAATATTCATTTAATATTTTGTTTGTTATCTGAAATATGTAAATCTTTATATTTGAAAATCTATCCTTATAAACTATTCTTTTATTGTTTTTAATTGAAACTAATATGATCTTAAATATGACATGAAATAGTTTAATTAATAGTAAATTATTCAAGATATTATTAAACTTTATTATGAAGAAGCTTTAATTAAATTATAAGGGATTCGAAAGGTTTATTAATTTAATATAAAAGAGAAAAGAAAAGAAATACACATATAAATTCGAATGTTTAATTTCGGGAGTATAGTTTCAGAACTGAATGATATTAAATCTGTTTCGTAAAACCCAGATTTATATTCTGAGAGATAATTGATTATTGATATATAGTTTTGAAAGCTATAAAGAATTCAATGTTTGAAATATAATTGATATATGTCTTAATAAATCTGTTAATTTAATTATTATATAAATGTTTCAGATTATCAAAACAATTAATATTAAACAATTCTGATAAATATTTTAAATATAATAAGCAATTTAGATATAACATGATTTCTCATCGAGTAAACCATATCATCGAGTAGACCACTTCAAATATATACAAAATTCGTCTATACATAACCATGCACTTTCTTTATTTATTGATATAATTTTCTGAAATTTTGATACAAAATACTCAAATATAAACGGATTATCAAAATTAAATTATTTTTTCAAAACTTGAATTATTATAAGAGTCATTATTAGAATAGTTTTTTTGTAACGAAAATTGTAACAATTCTTACTTTTTCTTAGAATATAATAAAAGTTTGATCTAGAAATTAGATTTTTTATTATCAAATTTTCTTTCATTTTTGAAAAATATCGATTAACTATTAAAATATAAATATTCAAAAAGTATTAATTTTGGTGGGTTTTGAAGTGGTCCACTTGATGATATGGTTTACTCGACGATAAATCATGTTGTAATATTATTCCTTTTATAATGTATTTAAAGAGCCATTAAGTTATAGTTTTTATACTTATTTAATATCAATATTCGATATTTGCTTTTTCTTTGATTCTTAATATACTTGTTAAAGTGTTTCAACTATTCTACATCTATTCTATTATTTATTTATTCGTTAAAAATAAATTTAATGATTTAGTCTATAGAAAAATCAATTTCAACATATTAATTAAATATATAAATCTATTCTTGAATTATTAGAAATAAAATCAAAAAACGGTTCTTTTTATTTCCATGTATTATTGTTATAACTCATTCTAGATTATCCAATTATACTAATTTATTTCTCAATATTGATAACGATTACTATTGTATATATAATCCCTATTGTAAAGTCTATTTCATTGAAATTATGAAAACTATTATCCAAAATATTACATTTCATTTATATATTCATAATTCACTAGAATCATTCTTAACAAGCTTAAAATCTTCTTAAAAAGTTTTTTGAAATTATCAATAAAATTAAAATATATTTTCATTTTTTTTTTGATATTTCATAAATCGATATACTTTAGGCTTTTCAATATTCTGTATAATTTTTGATTGAAGAATATAATTTATTAGATTTTTAAATTTTTAGATTTAAACAGAAAATCTTTCAAATATATATTAAACATATATTTAGAAATAAGATTCTCTTTTGGTTTTGAAAGATTATAAGATTTAGATTAATATTTGGTATGAGAAATAAATCCTATTATTCTATATTGAAATATTACGTTCAGAATATTACATATATTTAAAGCTTTTCGATTTTGTTTTTAATAGTTTGAATAACAAAAAGTAAATAGACTTTTTGATTTTTCGAATTTATTATAGGTTACTAATAAAAAGTATAATAATAATCTCATATGGCAATATTCCATATATTGATATTTCAAATATCTAAAATGCTACTTAAGGCTTAGCATACACTAATTCAGATTGCTTTTTACTCGAAATATTGATATTCTAATTTTGAATAAAAAATTCAAATTCTTTTTTCAAATTTTTTCAATCCTTTTAGTTCTTTCAATTTTTTTAAATTTCTAAATTTTTTGGTTTTTTAATCTTTTTAAAAAAGCCTCTTTTTTTTTGAACCAAAAAAAGTATATATTAAAAAAAATTAAAAAAAATTAAAGAAATTAAAATAACAACATTTAGAAAAATAACAAAGACCAGATTATCGAAAATGCCAATTAAGATTATATTAATCATATTTCTGACATTTGAAATATTAATGTATAGAATATTGCTATATGAAGTTATTGTTGTAAAATATATTTTGAAAAAGAAGAAAGTGAATTGAGATGATAATGATTCATTTATTGATATAATCTATTGATTGATAAACCGTGTTATACTTCATATATAAATTAGTAGATATCTGGATATATCTGGATACTTTCCAATGTATACTAAATCAAATATTAAAGTATTTACTGAATTCTTCAGAAAAATAGAATCCTACAAAAATGTTTTTCGTGTTATATATATTATGTTCATTAGTCTCAACTTCACACAACTTGAGATTTTATTATAATTGTTTTAATATTCAATGTTTATGTATGATTTTTAAATTTTCGAATACCAATAAATTCAATCCAAGAAACAATATCAATGAAATGCTTATGTAAATGAAGAATCAAAATTATTTCGCTTTTCCAAAAGTTGAAAAAAATCTAATTCATTCGAAAGAATGAGAATAGAACTTTTAAATACGTTTCTAATAAAATCCTTATTGTTATATTTAATATGTTTATCGTTTATTTGAAAATAAATTAATAAATTCCAAATTTGATGCGAGAATCATAATTTCATTGTTAATTTTTACGAAACTCTATACTCTAGGCTTACTAATAGGTCTATTTCTGTAATTGAAGACTCTAGAAAAAAAACATCAATAAATTTTACTCTGATTCATAATTAATTATCTCTATAATTACACTTTTCTCGTTATTAGCCATGAATAAAATTTTCATAACTAATGATAAATAATATATCGGGGTTTAGATAAAGCTATTCCCTTTCAAATGCATTGAAATGGCTAGTATTATATTTCAAGTTCATATACAACTTCATTAAATTCAAATTTAAAATTGAATCGATTTCACAATAATAGCAAAATTCTTATTGATTTATTAATATACTCTCCTTGAAGTAAAGTATGTCATGATTTTCGATATACATCTCAGAAAATTCAATGCTATAAGAATTATCATTGAAATATTTTATTTCTGAATTAAAATATTAACTTCTTGAATTTCTTGAACGAACAATTAAGCAATCATTTAAATGTCAAGTTTTCAAACACAAAACTGCTAATCATTATTAAGCTTTTTTTTTCTTCTCAAGGAACGGCTTTTAGTTGATAGATTTCGAATATTGAAAATAAACTAACTTTCAAATAACTGAATAATTAACATTTTTTCTTCAAATCTCTAACTTATATAATCTAGAAATTTTTCCACAATTGGAAGCTGATTGGTGAAAAAGAAAAGTATGAATACACCATATATGAAATACTATAATATCAAAATGAATATAACAACTATAAATGATCTATAAAATAATATTAAAGGAAGTTTTAATGATTATTGAATCATGAGTTTTTAAGTGATATCATTTTTATGTTTTTATTAATTAGTGGTTATTCATTCATCTATTGTTTTGTTGATTGTTTTAATGATCTTTGAAATAATATAAAGCTAGTTGACTAATGTGCTTTTGATTAATTCAAAAATTCTGTACTTAGTGGTAGTACTCAAACATTGATTCAAACGATGGTTCAAATTTAAAGTTCGGAATCTCGGAATAACTTCAAATTTACATTTAAGTTCAAATTCAAACAAAGGCTCATAATCTTTGAATAGGATTAAATTTAATAGCTTTTCAGATTTAATGCAAAAATAGTTTCTAGACTCAAAATGTTTTCAATTCGTCTATTTGAATCTAAAACAAAGAGAGAGTATAAGTTTATATCAATAGATGTAATATTTATTAATATTAATATTGATATATTGATATGTTTAAATTATTGAAATATGTATTTAGATTCTCGAAGTTATAAAACTTTATTCAATTTAAATTAAAGTATAGACTATTTTTTTGAAAAGAATCTAAGATCTTTAAAAAGCTTCAAGATTCAAGCCTAAATAAAATTGTAATTGAAATATTTTAGAAAGACTATATATAGTATTTCGAAAGCTGTATAATATAAACATAAATATACATTCCAAAAAGTATGAAAAGTAATTATGAAGAATATTGGTAAATATATTGTTATTTTTAGTCATCCGCTGCTTAAAAAAACTCATTTATTATATCATATTATTATCGATTAGGAAAATCGAATTTTTTATAATTAATAGAATTTTGAAATAAAGACCTGACATTTTGGGATAATCTTTGAAAAGTTATTAACAGTATATTATAAGTATTACATTTCTTTTTAGAATATGAATTAATCATTATAATCTATGACTATTTCTATGGTGGATGACTTTCTATATTTAATATCGTGAGTATTTATATTTTCTAGTTTTTAACTCCAGGATCAAATTTATATTACTTTGGATTTATTGGGAGCTCTATATTTCTATAACGTGGTTTATCAGTATGCAGGCTATATCATTATATAGGCCACTTGAAAATATACCAAAATGAGGCCTTTTTTTAAAAAATTTATTTTAATAATCAATCATTATTTTGATTAAAAAAAGAATATCAAGTAATAATAAAAAATCGGCTTCTTAGAAGTCTAATGTTTATATAGATATTTCCATTGAATTCTAAAAAAAAAGTAGAAATTGTCACGATTTTCGTTACAAAAATATTGTTTCTATAATAATTACTATGATAATTCGAATTTCCAATAAATAATCAAATTTTTATAATATTTATATAATTCAATTTTAAATTTTATAAAATTTATAAAATTATACTATTAAAAAAAGAAAGTGCATGGTTATGCACAGACGAATTTTGTATACAAAAAGGGGTGGCCCATATGATGATATGGCCCGCATGCTGATAAACCACGTCAATTCTAAAAGGCTGATAATATTGGTTTTTAGATTTATGTGTGAATTATATATAAGTTAAAGGTTAATTGAAAGCTCTAATAGATTTCTAATGAGAATTATTAAAAATAAAAAATGATTTTTTCAATGTATTATTTTATTATTATATTATTATTAATTCTTTTTGGTTACAAAGTTGCGTTCTTGAAATTAAATATTTGATTATATAATGTGGTTTATCATCGAGTGGGCCACTTTTCCCTCAATTCACACCTTCAACTTCTACACGCGATTGATCAATCAATTATTATGAAATCAATTATTCAAGAAGCTTGAATCTTTCTTGTTATCAAAATTATTTATAAAGATAAAAAACTAAATATTCGAAAAGTTTCTAAACTTTATAATATTCTTTATACGATTCTTCAATACAAAATAAATAATTTATTATCTTATATAAAAATTTAAGCGAATTATTATAATATTATAGAATTGAAAAAGAAAATAATTATTTAATATATATTTAATATGGATAATAAAGGTTTTCTATTTAAACTTAAGAGTATTAAAGATGTAGCAAATTATATTCTTAAATCACAAGAAACAAAAAAGGTTAGAAAGCTCTAGGCTTATTGATTTGTAAAGTGTTGTAAAAAATTAAAGATACGTTTTAATTATTTTATAATTTTTAAAGAGCTTTCTACAAAAATCCTAAGTTTATTGAATATTTAAATGAAATATAATATTCTCGATTATGATTTCTATAATTTCAATAAAATTAGCTTTATGATAAAAATTATAATTATTCATATAATTATAACTAATACTGAATGGAATAGTAGAAATAAAATAATATAGTTAGGCAATCAAGAATGAGCTATAGCAATTATATGTAGTAATAAAGAGAATGAATTTATACTACCATTTCTTGTAATTCAAGAATAGGTTCATTTTTCTAATTAATATATCGAAATCGATCTTCCTATGGATTGAAGTATCAAATCTATTTTCAATAAATAAATAAATAATAAAACAGATTTAGAATAATTGAAATATTTTAATAAGTATATTATTTATTAAAGAAAGAATAAATATTGAATATTAATATTAGATAAATACAAAAGCTATGAATCAATAGCTTTTTAATTATATTACAAAATAAATAATATAATATACTTAAAGCTACTACTACACTCTAATTATTTAATTCAATCATTTGATATTGAATATTTTGGTACTTTAAAATACTTATATAATAATCAAATTGATGGATTTATTAAGATATATATTATTTATATCTTAAAGATTAAATTCTTTATAGCTTTTAAAATTATATATTAATAATCAATTACCTTTCAAAATATAAAAACTGGATTTCAAAAAACAGATTTAATATTATTTAATTCTGAAATTATATTGTCAAAATTAGATATTTGAATTCATACACCTGCTCCCTCTCCTTTCAATCTAAATTTATAAACCTTTTAAATATCTTACAATCTAACAAAAGCTCTTTCATAATCAACTTTAATAAGATCTTAAATCATTTAGTATTAATTAAGCTTTCTTATATTTATATTCAACACTATATTAATTTTAATTAAAGGTATAAAAAGATTAATATATAAAAATAAATCTTTAAATATAAAGATTAAATATTTCGGGAGGCAAATAAAGTATTAAGCAAATATTAATGTATATCAAAAACTTAATTATATTAAGAAAGAATATTTATTAAATAAAAGACTATAGATATATTATTTCAATAAAAGATTGATATTTAGAGTTAATATAATGAGTATCAAAATAAGGGAAATTCTAAAAGAAAAGTATTTTTTAATAAATACTATAATAAATATAGAAAATTGAGTTATAATTTAAGAATTTGTTAAAAGAATATAATAGATTCTATATTATCAGATTCTTAATATTTTTAATTAATTGATTTAATAATTATTGAATAATATAGGTTTGAAGGTATGAATTGAGGGAAAAGTGGCTCACTCAATGATATGGCCTACTCGATAATAAACCATGTTATATCTAATCATTTTTCTATGAGTTTAGGTTTCAGATTTCAAGAACTATCCACAATTTTATCAAAACTATCTCTAATCAATATTGGTTAAATCTTAAATAATTTTACATTAATCAAATTTTTGTATACTTATATTTAAAACACTGTTAATATTAGCTAAAAATCTGAAAAGATTAATTTGTTTGAATAGATTTCTGAATATAAAGTTTTATGTGCAAAAAGGCAATTAAAATATTAAATAAGCATCAATACACATAGAAACTAATGATATTAATAAAGAAATTCATTAGATAAAAAACTACAAACATATTGTTTCAATAAAATAATAATAATGTGGTTTATTATCATACGGCCTATATCAGCATGTAGCCCACTTCAAAATCACAATGAAATTCACCTTTTTAATATCCATATTTCAATAATCAATTATTACTTCCTTTTAAAAAAGCTTCTCTATGAAAAAGAAATATAAAATACTTGTAAAATATAATTTTTTTATAAAAATATATTGATTCTACTTCAGAATTGTTACACTTTGTATTACAAAAACATATTTCCTTGAATAAATTTCTATTTAATTCTACATTTTTGTTTTTGAATTGAATTATTTTAATTAATAAAGAAAGTACGCATTGTTATATAGACGAATCTTGCATATATAATGGAGCGGGCTATATAATGATATGAGCCGCATGATGATGAACTACATTATTCAAAATTTATATAATCGACATTAAAATAAAGAAAATTTCAATAAAACATCTTTTAATAAGTATTACAATAAGTATAAGAAAATAAATCATAATATGAGAGTTTATTGAAATGATATGTTAGATCTTAAATTATTAAATTTTTGATGTATTTAATTAGTTAATTCAATGATTATTAAATTAATGTATTTTTTTAATATCGATAAAAATAAAAATAATTTATCTAGCAATATAATCTGCTCAGTAATAAATCGTATTTTAATAAATGCTTTTTACATATCACTTGTTTTGTTTTCTTGATTATATATAGAATAAATTTATTAACATCAAGTCAAAATCAAATATTTAGTTAATGACTTATTAAATATATAAATGGAATATTTAATAATAATAGTAAATCCTCAAGTTTTGAACTTCTTATTTAACAGCGTTATTATAAAAATATTGAGGGAAATGTATGAATGAATTTGTTAAAAATCAAATATTTTTTCAATATCGAACGTATAAAGGTGTCACAAAATCTAAATATTCTATTTGTTTTATATTGACGTATAAAATGTTATCAAAAAAATAATATATTTAATAACTATATTTAATTCATAAGAAAAACTTCTCTCTTGAAATATTCACAATATTGTTATATTCAGCTTGTATTATTGAATGCCAGTAAATGAATCAATATATCATATCTTGAATTGTCTCTCAAATCCTTTAATAAAAGATTATTTCAATGTATTATATAATCAATTTGAATTTGATGTATAAATCAAACATAAGTTTCCAATCTTATTCTATAAATGAGATAAACATAGATAAATGAGTTTATATTTAAAGTCGTCCTTATCGTATTCAAATAAGAACAAAAACTAGTCTATTTAATTGAAATTGACTTCTTACATTAAATATCATCTGATATCTGAAATTTGTGTTACAAACTTTGTAATGATTATATTTTATCTAAACTGACATAAACATTATTGACACAGTTTTTTTCAATCTTGAAAACAATTTCTTAAACATCTACTGTATTAATATTGCTACTAGACAGATTATATATAATGTTCAAGCCATGGAATTCAAAAGATTGTTATTTCAAGTCAATACGATTTTTCATAAAATCAATGAAACAGAATTGGTTATATTTTTTAAATTAAAATGAATGAATATTGTTGAATATGGGTTTTTATTATGAATAAAATACATAGAAGTTATATATTGAGTTTTCTTTACAATTAACAATTTTATTATTGAAATAATTAATGAGGTTCTTTTAAACAAAGAACTTCATTGTGATAAATTTTCAAATTTGCAAAATGATATACTAGAATAATTTTTAAAGACTTTTAGAATCAAAAAAGGGTTATTTGCATTTATATGTATTTCGATAACTACTTTATTCTTGTAGTTCATATGTTTATAAACGTGTTTTTACTAGCTATAAACAACATATTTAATTACATTGGGTTGGGGTTTTATTTTAATTTAGTTATCCTGATCAATATTATATCTAAGTTTGTTTTTAACTTGATATAGAGTTTTGATTAAATTGTTAAGAAAGTTCGAATAATGATAGTTAGATTTCAATTTGCAACAATTTCCAGGATCCGTATTGCAAGTTAAATAAAGTTTTATATAAATAGTAAAATCAACGAATGAAAAATTATTGTTTGAAATGTATTTGATTTGAGTGTTTTTAGTTCTTAATTCATTTGAAGAGATTGAAATCTGAGGCAAAATTTAAATTATATAATTAGTTTGAAAATTACTTAATTAAAATAATAAGAACAATTATTAAAACTTAAGTATAATAAATATGAAAGATTTGAGAATTGAATCCTCCTTATATTATCTTATACCATCTGATGATCATATAGAAATGAAAAGTTATATACTGAAAATCGATGAATGATTCTTGTGCAACTAGAAATGGATTGAATTACTTTTATACCATTAAAATTGATATGTTTTGGTTTTAATGCTACCTAGATTCTAGCTTCAATAGGCTAGATTCTATTCTAAATTCTAGCTTTTAACTATAGGCTCTCTCTTTCAATATAGACTCTAGTTTACTACATAATAGTTCCTCTTAGAAAATATCAACAATAGCCTTTCAAAAAATCGAAATGAAAAGTTTATAGTTACTACCCTAGATTTTGGCTTTGATTTTTAAGTTGTACAGTCGAATGTTTATTATCAAAATATCATAGATTCTAGCCTAAAACTACAGTTTCTAGATATTATAGAATCAAAATAACACAAAAGTAAATTTAAATCAGTTTTAATAGCATAAAAATAATCAAATTTACTTTAATGATACGAGAGTAATTTATTGATCTATAATACTACACGTTCAATAAAAAGAATTCAAAGACTATATGTTGAGAGGATTTTAAATTTATTAATGATTAATAAAGAAAACGAATTCTATGAACTTTGAATCCGAAAATTCTTTTTCCTTAATAGCCAATAGTCAAAATTCAAAAAGATTTAAAAGATCATATATTTTCAAAATGATAAATTCATTCTCATTTCTTATGTATAAAGCTTTTTATGTTTAATTATGAGTATTCAATCAAATTATTTTGATTCCATTAAACTTAAAGTTGATAATAGTAGCGGTAGTGGTATTTATTAATATTCAGAAAGCTAGTTAGTATAAACCTAACCCTGGTGGTTTACTTGATGGTATAAGAACTCACTAAACTATAAATTTATCTAAAAGACATGAAAAGCAATTCTATATATCAAAAGGTTTAAGACCTATCTAAATAATTCCTCCTTCACTGATAAAAATAAGATCAATATTAATTGACTTTTAAAAACCAAATAAAACTCCCATAATAAACAAACAAGTAAATTGATGTTAACAAACTAATATTTGTATATTATAATAATATTGCCAAATAATAAATATAGAAATCTTATGTAATTTATTACAATTTCAAAACTCAATACACTTATATATAACAAATCTATAATTCTTTTAACTTTGATAAAGCATATATGATTTTACAGACCATATAGTATAGTATAATCAAGAGATAAAAATATTTTATAAGTATTTTTTCATTTTATTATTTCCATATTAATTGTTATAATTAATGTAGCAACTTAAATACCTTAAATAAAGGTTCAATAAGTATAAATTCAATCTTCATTTTTACAAGGAGAAATGTTCAAAATCAATTTCATGTTATGTTCTATTAATAAAAGATTTTATATATTTTTAATAATATCAATACAAAGAAATTTCAATACTAACATTTTTATATGATTGTAGAGGTCTTTATTTTCTCTATAACCTTATATATAAATGTACCTGCAATTAATCATATTTTATACTCAATGAAATTTACACAAAAATCAAGGGAAATCTAATTCAAAATGAATCTTTTCACCATAAAAATGTAATAAGTATATTAAAAAAACTATCTGATTATTTTTATCTTTTTAACATCCATGTCGTTTGTAAAAAGATAAACAAGAAGTACATGATAATCAATTGAAATTATTGACAAGATTTAAAACATTTAATACCAAATAGTTAATAAATTATTGAAATAAAAATATCAAGCATCTTTTTGATTATTTTGATTATTTAAAGATATAAATCTAATATACTTACTATAATACATACAAGAAGCTAGACTTAGATATTAGATTTCATGTAAAATTCAATTCAGATTAATTCTAATATATTTTGTAAATCTTTTACCCTACAATCAAATGCACATTATTCTCAATAAATTTAATATTTAAAATATTATCATAATATAAATCATTTTCGATTAACTCAATAATGTAATCTTTAAATTCATAACATTAACATTACATAAGATACATTTTTGTAAATAATAATTCTCATAATCTTAAATTTTTAGTCGATTAATATTTATATGTTTAGAAATCATAAGCTAATATTAAATATACAATTATTATGTTTTAATAAATGTTTGAAACCTCATAAACTCTGAAGGATTAAATTAATCTTGAGTAATAGTCTACATACATAAAATATTAGGCTATATATTCAGTGATAATGAATTCGTAAAAATAAACAAATTGACCAAAAAATTCAGAAAGCTGATAATTAAATTTAGTTGATTGAAAGCTTTTGAGATCTGTGTTCAAATTTAAATTAAACTTCGCAATGATAATAAAATTAAGGAACTAAATTAAAAGAATGAATTACAATATATGTAGAAATAATGATATCTGAAACATATCTGATATATATATCTTTCAGCTTTGAATACTCAATCTTTAACTTTAAATTAAAATTTGAATTAAAACCTAAATTAATAAAAAGCTAAGTTGAAAAGCAAATTTAAAAAATTAACTGAAAACTGAATCAAAACCTGAATTAGAATCCGCACTAAATATCCAAATATAAAAAAAGTGTAGGAGACAAAAAATCTAAAAAATGGGAATGTAAATAGATATCTAAACAAAATCCATCTAAAAGTTTAAATGAGAAATCCAAATAAGTATTTAAGCTAAATTCTAAATAAGAACATAAATTTAACTTTATTATTGTATTATTCTACTCCTCTACCATTCCACTATTCTATTAAATCATTTTTCTTCTTGATTTTTTAACTTTTGTATTATTCTAATGTTCAATTATTATATTATTCAACAATTAAACTATTAGAAAAGAAACGAAAAGATAATAATAACAATAACAATAATTCGAACTCGAGTGTAACAAAAATCAGCGATGTAGGGGCTAGTTCTTATATACACATTTATATCAATAATAATAATTATGAGAGGAAAACTTTTGAAGTTTATGAATTCAAACCTTTTTAGAATCAATGATTGAAAGAAATCTTTTATGAATCTGTAGATTGAAAATCGTTCTTACCCAGCGGCTACCATTTAATTTATGATAAATATTTTCCTATCAAGTAATATAAATAAGAATATTATATTTAATCTGAATTATATTCAGATACAAATATCGCAATGGATTATATATTACCTATTGTTTTCCTTATTTTATAGAATTAAATATACTACTAATTTAATCTCTTTAGATAAACTTTTCATTAGCATTATTACTAGAAAACTTATAAGACACAAATAATATCTATTCTATTTAAATGATTTGTTTCTGGGGATTAAAAAAAATATTAATAAAAATAAGTATAACTCTTTTTTTTCAGTTCTATTTTTTAATATATATAATTGATAAATATAGAAAAAGAGGTATGTTATAATGAATACCTAAATAAAGAAATATATAGTATAACTATTTTTATAAATACGATATTCTTAATAAAACAACTTTATTATTATAACTTTGTTATTAATAAAAGCATTTTATACTAGAATATATGAAATAAATATGATTATTAAAAGAATGTTAGAATATCATTTGTACCGGTCAACAATGTTCTAATCTAAAGCTTTGAATGTTCTTTCAATGTTTTTATAAGAAAAATTAATATAAAAAAGTCGATATTTTATACAAAAAAAACTTGATTGTTTTAATTGTAACTCCATAAAAATCTTTTAAATAAACAACCCAAGTTAAGCATTCTAATTTTTTTCATTTTTTAAAAATTTTTCATTAAACAGTTTTAAATAAGGTTTGAAATAATATTAAATAATAATAGAATAGATTTATGAAATTGATATCTTACATTTAGCTTCTTTTTATTAACTCAAAAACTCATAAAAAGTTATTATATTATTTAAAAAAGAACTAAAAAATAAAATCTGCTTTTTATTCTTGAGAACTGGTTATCCTTGTTTACTATTTTAAATTTTTCAAAAAAGGATTACGTTAAGTAAATTTTTTTGACTTATAGTGCAAACACCCCTTTTTAAAAGAGCTGTTATAAATCTAATAGTCTATAGTCAGTATATTTTCAAAAGGATAATTGTTGTTAGCTTTATTAAAATTAATAAATCCTTTTCTTATTAACAAATTTATTTAAATAGAATTAAAAAATCAGGTATATTTAACTATAAGCTATCATATAAAACTCTTAACAATCCTGTCTTTCTTTTGATTTTATATATTATAGTATTTAAAATTTGTTCTATATAATACAAGAGTTCATTATAATCTTAATGGAAATTCATATTTGAAATAAATCATAAATCACACTAAACTTTAATATTTTAATTCTAATTAATAATACAAAATTTAGAAAATAAGAATCATTTTCATTCGTAAAAAAACTTGAAATAATTTACTCTTACATTAATTATTACTACCTCAAAGAGTAACGTGTTTTATCACTGAGTGGATCATATCACCGAGTGGATCACTTTCACTTCAATTGTTGATCTCTTACTTCAATATGCGTTTTATCAATCAATTGAAATGTAATCAAATAATAAAAAAGCTTGAATACTTTTAGCTATTGAAGTTATTTAAATAAACAAAAAACTTAGTATTCGAAAAGCTGTTAAGCTATATAATTTATTATATATAATATTCAATTATAGAATGAATGGTTTTATTTTTTATATCGAAACTCGAGTGAATTGTTATAATCTTATAGAATTAGAAGAGGAAGTGATTATTCAATATATATTTGATATGGATTCAAAAAAGTTTTTATTTAAATTTAGAATAGTAGAAAATGTAGCGAACTATATTTTTGAATCGAGGGGTGCAAAGTGTGTTAGAAAGCTTTAGATGTATCGATTTGTAAAGTATTGAATCGAATTAAAAATGTGTTTTAATTGTGTTTATAGTTTTCAAAGAGTTTTTTGTAAAGATTCTAAATTTATTGAAAAGTGATTTTGATTAGTTTTGAATATACAAGTGAAATATAGTATTCTCAATTACGATTTCTATAACTTTAATGAAATGGACTTTATGATAGGTATAATATACTCTGGAATAATAATAACTAATATTGAGCGAAATAGTAGAAGTAAGACAATATAATTAGATAATAGAGAATAGGTTATAATGATTATATATAATAATAAAAAGAATAAAACTATATCCCTATTTCTAATGGTTCAAGGATAGATTCATTTTTTTAATTGATATATTGAAACCGATTTTCCTATGGATTGAGTTATTAAATCTATATCTAATGGATGGACAAATAATGAGATAGGTTTAGAATGATTGAAATATTTCAATAAGTATATTAAGAATCGAAGAAAGGGTAAATATCGAATATTGGTGTTAGATAAATATAAAAGTTATAAATCAAAAGCTTTTTAAATATACTGTGAAGAGAACAATATTATATGTTTATGTTTACTATTATATTCAAATTATTTAATTTAATTATTTGATATAGATTGTTTTGGTAATCTGAAATGTTTATATGGTAGTCAAATTGATGAATTTATTAAGGCACATATCAATTATATCTTGAAGATTGAATTCTTTATAGTTTTTAAAATTGTATACAAAGAATCAATTATTTTTTAGAATATGAAATCAGGGTTTCGAAGAACAGGTTTAATATTATTTAATTCTAAAACCATACTTTCGAAATTAGATATTCGAATTTGTATATCCATTCTTCCTTTTTTCGATATAGATTAATAGATTTCTTAAACCTTTTATAACTTAATTGAAACTCTTTTTCAATCAATATTAGTTAAATCTCGAATAATTTATTATCAATTAAACTCTTCTATATCTATATTTGAGATTATACTAACTCTAATTAAAAATACAAAAAGATTAGTTTATAAGAATATACTTTTAAATATAAAGATTTATATATTTCAAATAGCAAATAAGGTATTAAGTAAATATCGATATACAAAAAAAACTTAATTATATTAAAAAGAAATATTTATTGGATAAAAAACTTTTGATATATTATTTTAATAAAAAATTGATATTCAAATTCAATACGATGAGCATCAAAATAAGGGAAATCCTATTAGAAAAATATCTTTTAATAAATATTATAATAAGTATAAAAAATCAAATTATAATTTAAGAACTTATCAAAATAATATAATAGATTCTAGATTATTAAATTCTTAATAGTTTTAATCAATTGATTCAATTGTTATTGAATAATATAAGTTTAAAGTAGTAAATTGAGGTGAAAGTGATTTACTCGGTAATATAATCCACTTAGTGATTAAAGTAATTCTTTTTTAAAAGTAAAATATTAATGGAACTAAATAGTAGTCTATCATAAATTTGATTGTATAATATATTTTATCACCAAGTACTGCTATTAGCCGCATATCAAAATCGTACTCAAAATAGTTATTTCACTACTTTTATATAAAATCAATAATTTCTAATAAATAAATTTGTTTGAATTTCATTATATATATTGTTTCAATATTAATATTTAATAAAATCAAAATCTTAAAGCTTTTTAAACTTATTTAAATTTACTTTTATATTGTTGTAAAACGAATTCATAAAAGTTTATGATTTTCGCTTATTTTGCTAGTCAATTTCAATCTTTTTAATAAGATTTTCTTTTTCCAAATTAATTATATATTCTTTAATATATAACACTACTCAAAATAGAATATCTAGTTTTTAATATGATTGAGTTGATTCTCAATTTAATTATATAATCTTTTATGTAAAATGATTATAATTAAAAATATTAAAACTATAAAATAAAAATAGTAAATCAACTATTTTAAATATAATTTTAATAAACGGCTAACAGCAGTGCAATAATACTATAGAGTAAAAGTCACCATGTGTTAAATTTATAATTTAAGCATAATAATTAATAATCATTTAATTTCAATATTATAAATATTTAGAATGAAAATCAATATAGAGAGATAGTTTCTCTCAATATTATTAAATTTATCTTATAATCTTTAAAATACCAAGTAAAACTAATGAATTATACTAATAAGAAAATTACTCCTCCTGATTTCTAAGAACAATTATTGAAGTTTTCGATTCATAATTTTTTCAAGAGTAATAAATAAATTAAAACATATTTAAATAACTTTTCTTTCTAATATTATAATTATCGATCTTAGCTAGATATTCTAAAATTATCCGATTTTATAATAATATATATATTCATTATTATTATTATTATTATTATTGTTATGCTTAAAGATAATCTTTTATATATATACATATATACATGAATGTATTAATAATTGTCATGTCTAGATCCTTTTCTAGTGAATGACGAATAGATATTCACGTAATCAATTCCTATATAGGCCTTAATCTTATAGGAAGACTTTGATTTCTTAGTGTAGTTCTTTTATCTGATGATTAATCTTAAGGCTATTCTCATATTGCCTCCTGTAATGCGCGTGATAATAATATTAAGAGAAAAAAAAGCAACCCTATAAATTTAAAGTCTAATGATATCCCTTCCTCGATGGCTAGTATATATATATATATTAATAATACTAGATGTTTTTAGAAAAAAAGAATTTAAAGTCTACGAACTCGAAGAATTTCAAATTTATTAATAATCAATAATAAAAAAGAAATGTTATGAACCTATAATAATCTAGAAATTCTTTTTCTCTAATGACTAGTAATTATGATTATATAAGTATATAGTTAAACATATGATCTAATTCGCTAGACTCGATATACGTATATTAATATCTCATTCGAATCATAAGAATTATCTTATGTATGTTATCTCACAAGGCTTACAAATCATACTTCATGCTTATGAGTTTAAACGACGAAAAATAACAGGTGTTCACGTGGTGTTCTAGAATCTCGCGAAATTTATTAAAATGTCTGCGTTGGCTAATGTGGATGCAATCAACACTGATTATGATTGGCCCCTTCAATACGATAATATCGATTTGTTGTCAATTTCTATTTCAATGAACCACAACAACTAGCCATACATACATACAACCAAGATGTTATTGTAAACAGCTTCCTGTTTCCTTTCCCCTTTCCCCTTTCATGCTTCTCTACTCTCATCTAACCATCCGCTCCTTTCCTTTCCTCATCCTATCAATTCTCCCCTCGCCCCCCGCCCTCTTACCAGGTCCTCTGTCACCAATTCAGATCAAATCCAGTCCAACCAAACATACATTCTGCACTGAACTGTATGCAACTGCACTGCGCTGCACTGTACCATCCCATCCCATCTACGGAGTATACCTCTGATCCTTGCTCGCCTTGCCCACCACAACTAACATACTTGTATCATTTCCATACTCTATTCGCTATCACACTATCGCACTATCAAAACACATTTCTCAGCTGAGGAGCTGAGGAGCTGTCAACATCTTGCGGTTGAGAAAAAACTTGTAACTTCACTTCATCGAGCATTGTTCTCAATAAGAAATCGCTATTCCACTTCTTGCCATTATTGTTTTTACCATTTATTGATTTTCCGTCAAGAAAAATTCATCTTCTTCCAGGCCTCTCGTCTTGTATTGAGCCATTCCAATCCTTATCACTATCGCAAAGTGTGGCCCCGCGCACCCTGTCTGCCACGACTGGCTCCAGCCTTCATCAGCCTTTCCCCTGGCCTTACACATTATTTCTATTGTCGCCATCACTCCCTTTCCTGCGCACTCCATCAACGATTTTATTTTACGCTTTTTTTCGCTCTAATCTCCATGGCACTTCGCCAGTGAGAAGGAATCCGAGGTAGTATGTTAGTGTAGTGAGATTACAGTATGATTCAAATGCAACGATCCTCGTCGCTCCCTGGGCCAGGGCATGCCTCACCTCGTACGTCTCGTGTCTGCGATACACGATGTTTTATTGTTTTTTTATGCTGCTCCTTTCTCGTTGAATAGCAGATTGCTAATGCGCCGAATCGCTAGCTATGTCCCCGGCAATTACTCATGTATCGTCCAGGAGTCCGACACCTTCTCCGCCGGAGAAGAACAATTTACCGCGACTGCACCGATATCAGTCGAGAAGTCCACAGAGACCCATCACTTCTTACAAGGACTTGCCAAAAGATGCAGACACCAGATGGAGTTCTGGCCAAGATTCTTCATGTTCACCCTCGCCCACACCTGCCCAGGAAGCTCCAGGCGCCATTGATAGATCGTCTACCCCAAAGCCGTACAACCAGGAATCTATGACTTCAATAAAAATGCCGCAGCCTCTATTGCAAGATATATCTCAATACATAAATCCACAGATAAGTGCCATAACTTCAATGACTACGAACACGAGTCTTGAAGAGCTTGCCCATTTGGTTAGGTTGTCCACATACCAGGAAAAGAAGCGTGCCCATTCACGCATTCGTTTACAGAGATCCCTGGTGTCAACAGCACTCTCTGCCCGCCTAGCACGATGCGGAGAATTGGCACACAGGACCTTGGTTGACAACTTTAGGGCCGATGAGAAGAAAAACTTTGCCAACCTTTACAATGCCATACATGATGTCCGGAACTCATGCGATGCCTCCCGGCGCTTCGCTTTGTTGGAACCTGATTTTGACAATGGCCGATCTAGTATATCCGGTGCCGAGGATACAACACCTGTGTTAAATTTTATGCATGAGATTCCATTGCGATCTCGTGAATGCTTGCTTAATTTTTTGACCCAAATCAGGACAAACTCGGATTATTTGGCTAGTCGCATAGCCAGCCTTACGCCGACCGAGTTGTCAGCTTTGACAAGCTTCCATCAAGGTTTAGAAGCTGTCGATTCTGTTCTGCCCTTTCATACTCGTTCCAAGGGCCATGCGGCTAGCGCCCACCGCAATTTTTCGCATACACCTTCTGCAGTTGAGCGTTTACTTTCTTTTCAGCGTCATGATCCTTTGTCTGCTTTGATTCACACTTGTTTTGCAAATTCGGCTGGCCCCGATTCCTTAGAGGACCTCAGAAGAACCGATGTATGGGCCACAGCATGCGCCCGATTAATCACCGAGAGCAAAAGCGGGACAGATCCTTTTATCTGTAGTGTTCTGAATGTCTGGACTACAATGAGAGATTGGTCGGGACGAACTAATATGGAGTGGTATCTAATGAAAATTCTTGAAGATGGAGCCTTTTTATTGGAGAAAGCCGAGGACCAGGCTGGTACGCGTATACATGTTGAACCACGGAATGCCAAGGATTCCATAGCTGCGGATGAGTTTTATGATGCGGCGATACACGGACTTTTCGATATCATTGATGACCCAAGTGCAGGAGGTATTCCGGAAGGCTTAATCGAACTTGGCAATGCCATACTTCGAAAACTCGATCCTAAAAGACATGGACCTACCAGGAGATTCTTGGTTTCAAAATGGCTATTTTCTGTTTTCTTATTGAATGCAATAATACATCCAGAAGTATGTTCGGCCCCCCCTTTAAGCGGTCAACTCGCTGACTTGCATAGTCATATGGAATGATGTCAGAATATCACATTACAGAGTATGGTAGGCAAAAAATATTGAAAGAGGTTGCAATGCGTGCACAGCGCCTTGTTGTTGATATGACCTGGTATTACTATTCTCGTATCTATATATTTCCATCTTACTAACGCCTTTCATAGGAACAAGTCCTCTCCAGCACCAGCAATTAAAACTCACATAGAGAATATTCTAGCGCGCTTCCGTTCAACAAAACCGTCAAAATCTATTGCTAAGCTTCTTCCCGCAAGGTCTATAACCTCATTAAGGGAGACAGCGGAGGTACACCCTTATCTTGTCCTAGCACCTGCCGATCTATTGACTATGGTAAATGCACTATTCCCGGAAAGACGGCCCGCATCGAGTTTCTCCGCGAAAGATTCCCACCTCAGTGGCTTGCGATCTGCGGCTTCTTCTGTCTCTGGAATGTCTGCTATATCAGTGCTAATACCGCAGCCACCTACTCGTGAGGCTTTAGACAGCGCTTCTATCATGAGCAACAGTGGCTCTTCCACGATAAGTGATGTCACCACATCCAGAGAACCTCTGCTCAATGAGACATTAAGCACACAGCAACGAACATCTTCTATATCAGCATCGTCCAATCGCCAAAATCAACGGCTTAGTTATTATGAAGATGATGGTTTCGAACTCCGAGAAGCCCTCCATGAAATGTCGCGTGCTTTAGGTAGCGATACGACCTCTGGTGCATGTCATCCTTGTGCAGAACGATGGACTGTTTTATTCATGACACAAGACGGGCAAGGATTGTCAACCCAAATGATCCACGATGATGATGAAGATGAAGAAGAAGGAACTTCAAGCAGCGATACGGATGAGGATAGCAATGGGTTCCGTTCAGACCTTGATAAAGACTATCATCAGCTCAGAAGTTCGATTCTAAAACTTGTGGAAGATTATGAGATTCCCGAATCACTTGATTCAAGACTTGAATCAAAGACTTTCAGCAATCGCACATCAATTCTTGAAACTCCTCGCAGAAAGTTCAGCAACAAGTCAAAGTCATTGGCCCAAATACAGTCGAGAAATCCCTACCGAGCCCGAGATCAATCCCCTAGAACTGACAAATCTTCCAGAGGGACTGATATCAGACATACAAAACAGAGAGCCGAAACAGAGACAGAGGGCCCTTCAGTTCTCATTTCTATGCTAGAGGCTGCTGAAACTCAATGCAAGGCGCAGTCTGATTTTATCAATGCTCATCTGTACTGGAAAACCTTGAGACAGCTCAATCAAATGTCATCTGCCTCATTGACGAGGGATGGATTTGCATCCCTCTTGACTATTCTATCTAGAGGGCCTAGGGATTCCATCCGGCGCTCCACAAGCGCCATCGAAGAATACGAAGCCTGGTTGGTTTGGCTCAAGCAGTCCCAGGAGCGCCACGACGTAACAATCGAATCCATGATGAAACGTCTGAAAGCGCTCCGCGATAAAATGTGGTATGTCACCGATGTTCGGAACTCAGCGGCGTACGAGGGTACCCGAAATATTGCCATAGCTTTGAAGTGCATGGTCTCACCAAAGAAAGTATCTCACTTGGACAAGTCTAATGCGCGCTCTCGTAATATCTCGAAGCCTTCAGCGAATAATTTTCTTCTAAAGACTGAAGCACAAGTCATGGACATGATGGCTGCTAGTGAAGATCAAGGCGGTCCAAATAAATTATCCGACGAGCAAGCGGAGAAGACTCTGAGGTGGCTGTCTCAATTTGGAATCGAGAACTTTTGTAAGGGCGAAGAACGCATCCATAGGTTCAGTTTAGAAATCGAAACGTGCATCAATAAACTCGTTGGCGATAACTTGATGGAGGGGCCTGTCCTTTGGTCTAGTGAGCTTTACAACAGAGACAAGCGGATTTTGGACAGCGGGAAGCAAAAAGGGGACCTGTCTCTCAGTCATTTTGGGTCTCTGAACTTATCTGGGGAAGACGTGACCAGCACAGACAGCACACGTCGTGGCCTACGTAGCACAGATTTCAACCGTCCTGGGTTCCATGACCTTCGGGCCATGTCTACCAGAAATAACTCTCAGCAGAGCTTCAGCTCAGGGAGGTTCAGCGGAGCGCGATTAAATCTTCCTGGAGATTTGATGGACTCCCAAGATTATTTTGGCATGGCAAGTCCCGTACTGACAATAGACTCTGCAACGACGTTCTGGTCACCCTTTCAAACACGAGCCCATTCACCAACCACGAGCGTCAGTAGTCGTCGCCCGGACACTGCCTCATCGACCAACGAGACTATCATGCTGAAGGATGATCACATGACTGCAGCTAAACATCGATTTTTGGCGGATTTGAAGCAGACTTTGACCAGCTTACTACTTAGTGACCTTGGTACTCTTGTTTTTGCTCGTGGGAGTGAGACGGATTCATGGTTTTCAGGTTCTATAGGTCAAGATTGCATTGAAAGAAGAGATCGGGCAGATAGGAGAGCGAGAAGGAAAACCAGAAAGCGTGTGATAGAGAAAAAGAAGAGCTTTGGGGACCTTCGTGGAGCTCAAAAGATAGAGCAACTCCCAATGGAACGGCAGGAATCACTTGGCGAAAAAGCAGAAAAGGGTTCCACATCAAGCAACAAAAGTCTCCCAGATAATGGAGCTTCGGAGAATCGTTCCACCACAGGAAGCTCTTCCACCAGTGATTCTGTCAGCACGAGGCCCAGGAAGGGTACGATAAGAGCCACGAAGGAGTTAGACAATCTGGAGTTTCCCTACAAAATGGCTTTTCATCGTTTATTACGTATGTTTTCTGTCCACCCCAACCCCTACGCGAAGCTCAACGCGCTGTACGAGCTTGAGCATTTGATCATTGCATATTTAACACCTTCCACCACGAGACGACCTCGAATCCGCCAGGAGCCCATTCCTATTTCCCCACAATCCCCAGAAATTTCGCATCACAATGCTTTTGGGCCACCTGATGCAGCAACAACTACCCCAAGAGCGAAAACTCTTGGAGAAGCAATTGACAATTGCAAAGAGCGTCGATCTCATACACTCAACCAAGGAGATAATCCTTCGCCAATCAATCGAAACACTGAACGATACATGGGCTCAAACGTGCCAACTACTGCGAGTACAGATATGATTGTCGATGTCTTGCAAGATCTATTCCGCGACCCAGAGATGCGACCAAAGACACTATTCCGGGACTTACAGTTCATTGCTTCATTTGTCCCGGCTGCTACTTTAGATAAAACAGAACGTGGAAAAGCCTTCTGGGATGCTGGACTTGCCGCTCTTGGTCTGAAGCAAGACGTGTGCCGTACACTAATTGAAATTGCAGATGAGATAGTTGTGCATCACACCCAAACTCGCAAAAAAACAGCCGCCGTGCCAGACTCTTCATCCATTAATGGCGAATTGATGAAATATAGTATGCAGGATGCTGCAAATATGTGGACGATCACGGCTAAAGAAGGAGACCCTGTGGCAGAGCGAGAGCTTGCCATATTTTATTTGACCCACCCCGAATTGGTAGAAAGAATTACTGCACCACTGAGCAAACCTCGTGAAACCTTTAAAGCACAAGTTATGGAAATGCATCAAGGCAAGGAGGGTGTGGTTACTGAGAGAGATAGAGAGAGGAGCGATCCTGCCACCATGTGTGTCGCTTATCATTGGATGGAACTAAGTGCACTTGGTGGAGATGAACTGGCAAAGAAGTACCTACGACAGCGCGAGGAGTTGAACGCTATTCCATGATATATGATTGATGATATGACAGATGTTTTGCTATACGCCCTTTATTTGCAGACGATAACATGATGTTGTATATACCACTGACGGAGTCTATTTTCAATGTTTTAAGCAAGAGATACCTTTTATTGTTATTTATGGCAATGGTACTGTGTACTTGCCCGTTTTGGAATTGGACATGTTTTCTTTTTTGTACGTATCATTATACGCACTCCCTAAATATAGGAGGCACAGGGACTTCACAACATTCAAAGAAATGGATAGTGTCACGTATGATATGATAGAAATATATTTGGAAGAATAATGTCATGGAAGCTTGTAATTCTGAGGGATGTTTCTTCGTGATATTGTACTGCCTGTTGTTGATATTCGAATAGATGCCATCTTTCCAGCGCAATTTCCATTTCCGCTCCTAAACTCCACAATCGAAAAAGCAATCCTTTCAAGTTCTCTTTACGCTTCATCTAGATGTATGTCAGCTAGTCACTGCGCCGGGTGTTTGAATTTGATGCGCGATGTTTGAATGAAAATAACTTTTATCATTGTAGCCAGGCAAAATCCCTTTCACTATCTCGAACCCAATGTTGAAGTGATAACAACGCTATGTCGTTGCGCACGATGATGGAAATTGAAAAAGATGCTCGAATGAGCTAAACACGGCAAGCAACCACATATGACAAGCTCGCATGGAGAAGACCGGCAATAACTCTGACCTTGCGAATCCTGGTCAGTTCCATGAATAGCTTCATGTAACAAATTGGCTCTTCCTAACAAAAACAGCATTCTTGACTCGTTCTCTCTCCCTCAGTAGCCGATTTCTCTCCTTGTCAAGATAATGAATAGGCCATCCACCCACCGGTTCGGCCTTCGTCATGAAACTCGTCTTCCACTTGATACTCCAATCAGTGAAACCGAGGTCGTAAAATGGGAGAACCAAGTTGAGTTGAGGTATGGAGAGCGGCTTCTTGGTGTTGGGAGGAGTTTGCAAGATGACATCCAAACGCTTAATATTTGTAAAGCATTGTAATTTAGCCACGAGTCTCTCAATGTGTTGAAATTCGCGGCTTTGCTGGCAAGTTAAAACAGAATAATTGGCTTTGGATTGGTTGGTGTCGGCAATGGAAGGAAATAGAATGTTGACGAAGATATATTTGGCATGAGCAGCAAAGTCTGGACCGAGGCAATCGATGTAATTGAGCAATGTGTCGTAGTCCTTGGGAGAATTTTCTTGTCCATCACCTTGAGTTCTGGTGCCAGCAATTTCTTCCTCTGAACGAAAGTCAACTTCAATTTCGATCCAATTTTTCTCCCAAAATTCACCACGATCCTTTGCCGGCATCTTGCTAACTAAAATAGCTACGTCATAAATACCAGGCTGGAATTCATCCGCACATGCATGTTTATACGGATATCCATTCTCCGTGAAGCGCTCGGTGATTCGAGCAAAGTTTCTAATGATGCCAAGTTGAGTGATTATGATGTCCTTCTTCTTCTTATCCGCACGGCCAAAACGTGGGTTTCCTGGTCTGGGACCAGTGGGCAATGCGGCAGGAGACGGTGTTGAAAGTGGGGTCTCATTTGTCTTGGTCGGAGTGACACGGTTGCTCGATCCAGTCCTGTCTGGTGTGGAGTTGACGGAGTGAATGGACATTGTATTCATTCTGTCCTGTAACGGATGAATACCTGCCTTCTGGTCAAAGTCAAGACAAAATGTAGAATTTGAATCATTCCCATTGGCTGAACTAGCTACATGATCTAGTTTCATTGGTAGCTTAGACATAGCCGTCAAGCCGTCATCTATGGTGTGGATATGGTAGAGAGTTCCATTCATTTGTGTATGATCCGCCATCTCTGATCGATCCATTAATTCCCTCACTGGGAGAGCCCCAGAACTGATATCCACAAGCGCGTTTGGAAACGGTGCGATCTGGGGGGGAAGTGCCGGGACGAACTCTGGCGAGGTTGCAGATAGCGATTTTGGTGCTACTTTACCCAAAGCTTCAAAGTTTGGAGTGATCAAAGTTCCCTGGCGGAATGATTTAAATCCCAAGGGAGTCTTGGAACTAGCGACCGCGGCTACATCTGTTATGGAACTGCCGTCCGCTGCGACCGAAGAGGGCAAAGTCAAATTTGGTAAGTCAAAAGATCTCTTTGCTCGGGTATTCTTATTTCCCATATTGTAATCGCTTGCTCTCAACTAATGGTGGATAGCGATTCAGGAAGGTTGTATTGAATATGATGAGAAGGAAAGAAGGTATGTTCAGGTTGGTGGTGCGTTCTAAAGATATCTATGGTGAAACCTGCGTTAGTAGATACTTGATAAAAAGATCATATACAACGACAGCGAGTTGTACGTCTGTGGTAGGATATTTGGCTTGAAGAGTTCCTCCCGTGACTCTTTCAGCCCACAGGAAGGAAGAGAAAGATGGCTCTATTAGAAAAAATAACTGGACTGATGAGGAATTTGGACGCCTGGGTGAGTCCTAGTATTTTTTGCGAGCTATGTGAAATACTAATACGTACAGTAGATGAGCGATGGTGCTACAATCAATATGGATAAATAATGACGAAATGGTTGTAAGTTGAGAAAGAGTTGTTGAGTTGTCAAAGAGCAGAAGGAAGAGGATCTGATAACAAGAAAAGTATCGTACTTGTCAAGAGATAAATTACCAGATTGTTCTGGTCCGGAAGTTGCGATTGTACTGGAATTCTATGGAGAGAAAAAAGACGGTGGGCTATTTAAAGGAATCGTTGGGCTGAATCAATGGGCGACACCGTAATTCAATTTAGCGTTCAAATTTGGCAATGAAGTGAATTGGAATGTATGAGATGAAAGTGAATGAATTTCTCAAGATTTCTAATGGCAATATCCTTAACTAGCACATGACCAAGAAACAAGAAAACAACTTTACCACTTCGAGAAGTTCTGATTCATATCGTTGCCTATAAAGCTCCAAATAACTGCAGGGTCAAACTTTGCTTGAAAGAGTGTTCGAGCAAAGTATACTGGAAGAGGGGCAAATAAAGCTCACCTCATGCTGCTGTATACTGAAATGAGTCACTCTAGCTACGCAGATCAACAAATGGGCCGTATATGTGGTAGAAAGTCAACTCATGCTTCAACAACCAGGATAGTCAAGATTCATGAGGTTAACAGTCATAACTCATACTAACTCAACAGGTATCTATGGCTTGGTTGTAACATGATTGGCATGTTGAAAATTTGGTTTAAAAATGTTGATCACATGCACGTTTTTATCTACATGACCCTCTGCTTTGCTTGAACGCATCCATCATCTCGATTACAATTTGGATATCGAGTCTTTCGAAACTTGAAGAGCCATGATTTCAAAATAAGCTATCTGTGATGAAGACTTCAACAGATGGCATTTGATTCTGTTCCACAAGTCTCTATTCTGGCCACATCACATCTGGATGTCACGTTTGATTCATCTCCAAAAAGCTTCCTTGGTCCAGCGACCCCCGGGAACAGCAGGTGGTGAGAGAAGGAGGGAAGACCAAACCTCATGACCATCTACATAGAGGCGGAATTTTAGAGTACTTTGGTCACTAGCAGTGTCTTCAATTGTGATCGCTCCTAATTTTGAATTACCGCCTGGGATATACCTTTGAAAAGTTAGCAAATATATATATCAGGGATGTCGCAATATGCGTTACTTGATTTGTATATCTTCCTCGTCATTTTGCCAATAAGTATGAACCGGCAGATAGAATTGACTGAGAGGACTTGTAGAGAACTCATTCACTGTTGCACTGACTGGCCAACGACCATTCAAAGGAGGCGGAAAGGCTGTTGCGGCAAATTCATGTCTATCTCCACTGATGATGACGACCCCACAGCCTCCACGGAGGCCCACATCCCACATAGCTTCGAGAATCACCTGGCGCTCGTTGAGGTAGCCAGCCCATGTATCCATACTATTCACCCGCTATAGCATGGGGGAATTAGCAATTTTCTAAAAAGGAATAAACTCTAAAGTAATGGTCGGACAAATGCTTACCCAATTTTTTGTGAATGGAATGCTAGATGCTATGATTTTCCACTTTACACCTTTCGGCTCAGGCTTCTTAAGAAAGTCGAGGAGATCAGCAAGCTGTTCTGCACCAAGCATTGACTTTCCAGTGCTGTTGGCGGGGAGCTCCGAAGAAGGATCTCGGTAAGTTCTGGTATCCATCAAGAAGAAAGAAGCAGGCCCTTGGGTAAATTCGAAGTAAGTAGCACTGTCTCTGAGAGTGTTGTAAGTCCCCGCTTGGCGAGCTCGAGGGGGATTGACGGCCGTTTGATAATGATGCCACGGATCAGCGGCGGCTGCATAAATCTGATAAGTCTGGTGGTAAGTAGATGATATATGTAAAAATCCAAAAGAAATCCGGATATTGAGCCACAACTGGTGCTTTTATCTCCAGAATCTAGCCTAACAGCCAAAGCTTCTCAATAATTGACTCACCCCGGCAGTCTTTTTATCCCAATCGTTGGCAATCTCGTGATCATCGAGCACGTGTATCCAGCCTCAAGAGACTTCAGTTAGCAACTCGAGTCTTTGGATATATAGAGAAACATGTGAAGGAATGGGGCATGTGCCATATAAATAGCAATAACCGATCTCTGATTGAATATGAAAAGATAATCTATGTTACTCACTTAGATTTTGCCCAACAGCCGGCCAATCTGGAGAGCTGTAAACTTGTCTGTACTCGCGGCGATAGTCCTCCACACTCACTCCAAACCTCTTCGGGACATCAATGTAAATGAAGTCACCAAGAAAAAGCATGAACTGGGAGCCTCCAGGAATCTTTTTGATGACATCTGCCATGTGCTTGAAACCAGGAATCGACAAAGCGTGGTCAAAAGGACTGTATGGAAAGCGAGGCTTAATGCAACTGGACGTAAAAAATGTGAAAGATCCTGATTGAGGGAGATGCCCAGGTTTTGGAGGAGTTGTGAAGAATCCAGTATGGTTATTTGATGTGGTCCATTGATAGGTCCTTTCAGAGCGGTTTGGCAATGGAAATTTTAAAGCTTGTGTGAAATCCGTGTCTTCTGACAGAGTATGGATCGTTCCGGCGAGTTGTGGTTGGTCCTCGTAAGCACCCGCTGGATTTGCTGGTTTGTAGGTGACGGATATGGGAAGCTTGGAGAGATCTGGTTCTCGAACGAGTAGATTCGCTTCCGTAGGGGCACTTCCGCATAGTCAGTAAAGATGTCAACTGGAGGCGCGTTACTAGGTCTAGTCATGGCACGTTAATGGAGAAATCTCGACACTGTTTATTTAGTATGATGGAAATAGAAGTTCCATATGATAACCGCAGGTTTAGTGGCTTGCCATGACTAAACAAAGTCGCGTGTAGGGGCCAGGGTATTGCACATACATATAGCCCATTCGTGCGAATGAAAGTTCCGTACTAGGATGCAAAACTTTCGCATGATACACCAGATCTATTGTGGCCAGAACCAAGCACACGTTGATCAAGAAAGTCAAAAGCGAGAGCAATGTTGATACGGGATCAGGCGCGCCCGTCAAAAGTGTATGGAATGGTCTTCGTGATTTTTGCTCTATCACCACTGTCTCGTTAACTTCAATTTCTTCCTCCACGTGCTTTGGTTTGTCCGAATCCGATATATTTTGAGAATGTGCCGCAGACACGAGCGGCTGATCTTCTTGCTCAGTCTCTAGAACGGTGATATTGACATTATCCTCTACTACAGTATATGGTGTTTGTGTTACATGACTATAAATGAAGGAGGGTGCATATAGTGCAAAAAGGGTGTAAATGAGGGGCGGCCACGGCTGGGAACAAGTGTAAGTGGTTGGAATTTTGAGATGGGGAATATTTTTACTTACATGACCAGGAATGATTCTGAGAAAGACATAGGTCACAATCCGCAAAGCAACTGAGCTCCAAGTAGCCACCTTCTGTTGAATCGATGACATGATAGGTGAAAGAGACTTGAAGCAATTTCGATTTCAACTTAGAACAAGAACACAGGGTGAAATGTGAAAAGGAGGGATAACAAGGAAGTAGTCCAACTGCAAGGCAAGGCGGAATGGATAAAATGGCGCGATGAATTTGGTATCAAAGCATGCTCCACGAAAGCCTAGATAGGGATAAGTAAAGAGACAAGAAAAGATATGAGAGGCAACGACTTGGATATCAAAGCAGCAAGATGAGCACCTAAGAGGTAGGTAGGAATGGGAGGACAACAATGTAAATATTGCATTACCTCCTCTTTTCACAATTACGAACGGATAGGTAGTCAACCTTACCTAGGCGGGCGTAGAGTTATACTACTTCCCAACTTGGTGGTCAGATAGATATTCTCGGACTTGTCAACCAAATCAATATATGTACAGTATGATGATAGTAAGTAGGGATTAGGTATTGCACAGATAACTTATGGATAGATAAATACTTGAAGGATCTGATTACTCAGGTAGAGGCACGATATGCACGAGTAGGTACATATTGATTCGAAGGCAATCAGTAATTCGGTTTGGGTTCGTGTTCGTGGCGTTATGTAAGCTGAGTGGTACCCCCACCAGACCTTGCTCTTTACACTTACGTCATCGAGCTAGAGAACGAACCAATTACCGGTACCGGTTTACAATTATCTTACTTAGTCAGCATATGGCTCAGGCAGGTGGCTCAAACAACTGAGTAGTCTGAAGGTCATCAATAAATATCTGGTGTGGCTGAATAGGCAAAGTCAACCCAAAGACTTGAGTAGCAGGAGGAGTTGTTATTCGCATAGTAATAACAAGATGCATTGACTATTCATAGGTGGGTATATACAAACTACGTGCCTCGTGCCCATCTCTATCTATTTCTTCTTCCTCGCTCGAGCCTTCTTACTCCCTCGCTGTCTGACAAACCACAAAGGATGGCTAAAGTTAGGTAGGTTCAAAGGATGCAGATCATCATCATAACCCATTACCTACTAGCTACTTCTAACACATGTACCCTTGTACTCTTCTACCGGTAGAATTGTCTTTGATCAAGGAAGCAAATGATACGAGGTAACTATACAACGTTGAACTGTCAAAATTCATTACCTAAGCACAATTGCTTCTCTGGATACCTAAATACATACATCCACTAGCACTCTACTATTCTCGCCATAAAATCCACCTATACTCTTCTAATTGGCGTTTCGTGGAAAACCATCAATAGTGCGAAATTCCAAGTTGATTTCCAATCGTGTCACCCTTGCTTGATAATCTTTTCGTCATTTTATTACTCACTCTGTTGAACTGTAGTGCGGGGAAGCGAGAGGCCAGGTTAGAGTATTTAGTCGAAGCCGTCGAGACCTATCAGCTTACGGGGAGTATTTCAATCCAACAGTAGATCCATCACGCTTAGATGTTCGTCAGGCCTAGACCCCCTTTCTCCCAAATCATACAGGGCAGAGGGAAGTCACAAGTATTTGTTAACTTACTATTTAAACCACCATTTGATCGCAGACTGTTTGCATCGAAACTACACACTATTCGATTTCATTCAACACACACAAAGCATCTTCTCAATATGGCTACTTCAAACACCATACACCTCACTCCTGACGATACTGGCGTGTTTAAGTTTGGGTCTCAAGATTCGGAAACTGCCAGAAAAACATCGGAGCTACTACAAGAGAACCATGATGTAAGATGCCTCGTTTTGTCTTGAAGATACGTCCTCACATTTATTTATCATAGAAACATCACATTTTCTTCAACGATGCTGGATTTCACAACCATATTGTCCATCACTTGTTGACTCTATATGGCCTTGGTGCTCCGGCATCCGTCATTGAGCGACAGTACAAACGTAATGCATCATATCAACGCCCCGTTGTGGATTCTACGAATCAAGTAAGCTCATATTCTTCCACATATACTACTTTTGAACACCAGCCATACAATAATCCGTGGTTTCTATTATCTCGATTCCCGACATTCCATAGCACTGTTTCTGAAATATCTAGGCCCCGGTCGACATGTCCGTACCAGACAATTTCGACAACCATCTTGGAAAACAAAAGTACTATCATGACTTTCTGGTATTCTGGCAGCGAGAAATTGAATCCAAAGGATGGAAAGATGTGTTGAAAGAACGTGTCTTTGCAGGCGATTCGAAAGCAGATGATATGCTCGGCAGAATGTTTGCAGGTATACATGATTGTAGTTGCATGCTCCTAAGAAGTTGCTAACAGTCACCAGGGTTTCTTCATCCTCTTATCCATCTAGGTTTTGGTATTGAATTCAACCAACCAGCTATCATTGCCGAAGCGCTCGCACAAGCTTCCGTCCATGATCGGTCGGTCACTCAATATTTGTTGGACGTTGAAAAGAACGCGCAACCTGGAAACAAGAAGACAATTCCACAACTTTTGGACGAGATCAGAGACGACAAAAAGCTTTCCACCGCTGCTGAGTGGGATGATGGCAATAAAATTCGAGATGGTATCTTAGCCAGAGCTCGAGATGAAATGATCAACTATGCATCTCAGTGGACTGTCGGAAAAGGTGAGCTTGAAGCCAAGACAGCTCAAATGATGAACTCTGCCATTTATTTCACTGCTGCCGCTCAGCGCCCTCCAAAACAAGTGAGTCATACTACAATTCTCAGATGTACCCTGGCTGATATTTATCCTATCAGGTAAAATTTGACTTTTACTATATGCATTGTGTCAATAGTTCGATTTTCTTCACCTCCTTCAAAAACCAAGACTTTTTATCAGAAGCCCAGAAGGTAAGGCTTTTGGAATGGAAGGGACGCTTTGATCTTACCATGTATGCATCCCGTCGTTCCCCCGAATTACTCCTAGAAGAAATTTCGGGATATGTCCCGAAGCTTCTTGAAGCTGGAGATGCGGAATGGAGTGGACTATTTCAAAGGCTATTCGAGTTCGAAGATGATGGCCATGCCGTGAAGCTTGGAAGAACAGTTGCTCATGCCGAGGTAGTCAGTCAGGGTTATGAAGATCAAGATTGGGCAAAGATTAAGGGCTTCATGTGGCTGAAAATAGGCAACATGGTAGCTGACAGTGTTGAAGACACCGGAGATACTGTACGCACCCCATGGAATAATCCATTTCATACATCCATATTTGATGCGCTAACCTTTCATGCAGTGGGCTAGAAGTGTTGGTTTTGATGAAGCCTGGAAGGATTATGTGGATAGACCAAGACAGGTACATTTGTGAATGAAGAAGTTGTGTCACACTATCTCTTTATCATACTATGGTTTTGGAGCTTTCAATGTAGTACTTGTTAATGAAGCAATTCTTCCCGGAGTATCTGACGTTACTTGAACAAATATGCAACCTTAACCTTAACCTTGTGTTGTGTCATTGTTATTATGATCCTCTGATCTCTATGTTATGCATGTCAAATGCTGTACTTCTCCCTCCGATTTTGACTTCAGATAAAATCAACGGAGGCTGTTTCCTTGCAAAAAGCCCTTTTCTCTGAACCACGATGTAGCTACTATCTCCAGCATCTTACACATGTAAGAATTGGCTATGAGTATTTTGCCATTTTGCCGTTTTGATGCACCATCAAAGACTAAGAATTCTGTGTGAACTTTATGCATCCAATGTATCACTTACTACTCCACACAATACTTGATGTTAGACTGCAGATGAGATAAACATCTCAAATAAGACATCGATATATTCATATCAACATAGTTGGTAGAATGGAAGCACAACTGACTGATTTCCGACATTGCCCTTTTATTTTCATCTGATAGTTACCAAATATTCATCGGACGATGTGAAGCCCCTCAAATTTTCGGACTCTATCCGATGTCGGGCTAAAGAGTGAAGTCTTATTAATGTAAAATTGTCTCGAACCTTTCTTCAACTCTGAAGTTGTTGAAAGGGTGACTGATCACAACATCATTTACTTTATCATAGTTGTCACCTCTGTAGCTGCCCGGGTACTCACTTGGCTTCACTTTATAAACAGATAATCTCGTACCCACCCTGATTAGTCCTCCCATCTATTTTACCACATTGCATTATACGTTGATGAATTAAGATTTCTTTCAATTCTTCAATTCCGATTCTTTGCTTTGCACATCTCTTTGGCTCGCAAACGCATATGAGATGGCGCAAAATACCAATACCAATTCCACTTCTGGCTCTGGCTCAGAGACTCATTGGTTCAAAAATGAAGTCGTACTTGGTCTGGATCTTGAAAGACAAGAAGTAAAAAAAAAACCTGTTGTAGATGCTCAATCTACTCCAGCTCGCATCACCCGCTCTCAATCTCTTACCCGCCTAGACATCCAGCAGGAGTTCACACACCCAAATTCGCATTTGAAGACCACAGAAGCTGATATCGTCAAGTTTGATGGCGATGATGATGCTGTGAGTGATTGAGTGCTCATGAAATTGTAGAATTGGCGATGCTGATGAGATAATTAGTATCAACCTCTGAATTGGCCCTTCAGAAAGAAGCTGATTACCACATTTGTCTATGGCTTATTCACTATGACCTCAACCTGGGCAAGTTCTGTATACAGTCCTACCATTGAACAAATTGCAACTGGATTCAATGTTGCACCTGAGGTTTGTTCCCACTGGAGCTATAATAAGTTAAAGTGAATATCATTAACCAAGAGCAGATCAGCCTACTGGGCGTGAGTTTCTTGCTACTAGGATTTGGATTTGGTGAGATATTTCCTTCACCGGCATGAAGTGAATAGTCAAGCTAACTGTTCTTTGTGATATAGGTCCTCTGCTATGGGCTCCTCTTTCAGAAATGTGAGTTGCCGAAAAGCCAATTTCGAGATCTTGTGTGTCATTTTGCATTGCTACAGTCCCAACAAGCTACATTTCATTCCTTTGTTGCCAATACTAATGGTCCATTAGTTATGGCAGAAAAGCTGCAGTCTTAACCCCAGGTAAGCAACCTCATCATGCAAGCAGTTTAAGCTCAGCCTGCAATCTTGCCCCTTCACCATGCAAAATCACAGCTAATGTAGCAGATAGTTTTCATCTCAGCATGCTTTTCATTTGGTTCTGCCACAGCAAAAGACATCCAGACACTGCTCTTGACACGATTCTTTGCTGGCATCTTCGGAGCTGCTCCTGTGAGAAACCTCACCTCGGCCTCAACCAATTCCTCTGACATCATGTTTAGGTAACAAATACTGGAGGCGTTCTGTCTGATATCTGGGCACCTCAATCGCGAGGAACGGCTATAGTCGGATATGCATTTGCTGTTGTTGGAGGTGAGTACATGCATCCTCTCCATATTTACGATTCTCACCAATTCAAGGCCCAACCATGGGTCCCATTGTGGGAGGTGCCATTGCATCAAGTTATCTAGGATGGAGATGGACAGAATATGTAAGTCCCTAAGTCCCCAAACTATGAACTTTTTGTTTCTAACTCCTTCAAAGATAACAGGAATCATGCAAATGGCAGTCTTAATCCTTGGTGCTATTGTACTTAATGAAACCTATCCAGACGCACTCCTGGTCGCCAAGGCACATCGTCTCCGTCACGATACTGGAAACTGGGCTTTACATGCTAGACACGAAGAGCGCAATTTCAGCTTTAGAGAGATGGTAAACAAGTTCTTGATGCGACCCTTTCGTTTACTGGGGACCCCGATCTGTTTTCTCATGGTTTTGTATGCTTCGTTTGTTTATGGAATCCTCTACTTGTAAGTCAGAACCAAGAATTGTTTTTGGACATGCCTAATGAATTACTAGGTGTCTGGCTGCGATTCCTGTACAATTTGCATTGGCTAGAGGTTACGGACCTGTAACTTCAGAGTAAGTTCGCCGCTAACTTGATGACAACCACATAGCAGATGTTGTTCTAATCTCTTTCATTAAAATAGGCTTCCGTTTCTTGCACTTCTCCTGGGCACAATCTTCGGTGGCACTGCAAACATTCTGTAAGTTGTTAATCCATTTTCAAACCATATCTACTAATCAATTAACCCCAGCAACAACAAGTTTTATACCCGCAGGTTTGAAGCAAATGGCAAGCAACCCGTCCCCGAAGCTCGTCTCCCTCCAATGATGATCGGCAGTATATTCTTCGCAGCAGGCCTCTTCATCTTCGGCTGGACATCCTCCCCCAATATCCATTGGGCAGCTCCATGTATCGGCCTCGTATTTATGGGATTTGGCTTCTTTACCATTTTCCAATCTGCGCTCAACTACCTCATCGACACTTTCTCCTCATGTGCAGCAAGTGCGGTCGCGGCCCAAACATTTGTACGAGCCATCTTTGCTGCTTTGTTTCCCCTGTTTGTTACTCCCATGTTTCAGGATTTGGGTATCGAATGGGGAAGTAGTGTGCTGGGTTTTGTAGCAACTGTGCTTATACCCATTCCGTTCTTGTTTTATGTTTATGGTAAGAGAATTAGAATGAAGGGTAAATTCACCACCAAGTAGCTTGTGTGAGCGCATTCACTATACTGAGATGACGGAGGATATCTGCTCGAAAATTGTCATTACCTGATTGATTATGGTTGAAAATTCGGTGTTCTATAGATGCTTGATCCATTTTAAATAGATTCCTAGACAGTTCGACCGATTATGGTTGAGAGTCTGGCGCTCTATAGATACTTGTATCATCAGTATGCAAAAGCTTGATTGCACACTAGCAAAGAGGCATAGGATCTCCGGGATATAAGAATAGAACTCATAAAGACATTCAAGCTCTCCTGGATATGTGCTTGTGGTCAATGTCCCTCGTATGCGTTCTCTACTGGACACGATAAGTCAGCCGGATTTTCGCGACCATATACGACAAAAGACTCGAATCATCACATAATACTGAAGCGCCAAAGCTAAAATCAACGCTCGTGAGGAGTGAAATTAGTCATTGATCCCAAGGTCATAACTATACAGACATATCAACATAACCACTCAAAGCCCATCCAAGCTTGCCCATAACTCCAATCCCATGCGTAAGCTGTTCACAGCATATTATACATATCTAAGCCGCTCCATCTAAAGTCCCAATCCACAACTTCCGCCTTTCAAGTATCTCCTCAATCCCCATCACTGGGCCTTCTCATGTAACTATCAATCGCCAAACTAAAAGCCGCGAACCCCGCACACCCGACTGCGGCAGCCTGTGGTCCCGCCGGCGCCGCCAATACTCCTCCGGTAATACATCCTGCAATAACTCCATTCTTCAAATCATTCTTTGCTCTGAACCCTTCAACACAACACTCTGTGCCTGCAAAGATAGCGCCTACTTTGCCGAAATTCTTGGCCGAAGAATAGGAGCGATTACCCATGTCTTTGAGACCTCGTTTGAGTTGTTCACGCATGGGAAGGGATTGGATTTCTGCGGCTGCCGTAGATGTGTGAATGGGAGTGTCATATTGCATCTGCATAGGAAGGTAAGCCATTGTCGAGTGCGTAGGAAGGAAAGTAGACAAGGCGGGGCAAAACATACAGATGCCATGAAGAGACCAAAGGCACCACCAAGGGCAAATCCCATTACACCTGAGACGACAGTCTTGCCCGGACAGGATTCCATTATCATTTGCATCTATCAGGCATTATTAGTTTCGTTCAATTCACTTTGATAATTTCCCATAGCAAGGCTCTGCTTGTCCACACAGCAATGCGAATTGTGATCAGAAAGCAAACATACATTTTTAACAGCGGCAGCGGTTGAAGGGTCAACACCCTGCTGGCCCCCTCCTGGAGGATTAAATGCTGGCCCATTCATTTTGAACGATAGTAGTTGTGATATTCTTCGTCAAGGGAAAAGACAGTGTACAAAGATGGGTTTCCTTGAGATGTAATCCACCGAGAATTTTTTTGGCGAGGCTGATGTCTGGCCTTGCAAACTCTAAAGCCTCGCGTTTCGCACAAGTACTCGAGTATTTGCCAAGTAGGATTATAAGATTTCGTTTCGCGAAAGGGGGGATGTCTAGAAGAGATATTTATCATATTATTCAATTTATTTTTGGGACATCATCAAGATCATGGGCTTGGCTAGCTTGTCATGATCGGTATAATTTGCTAGGCGTTTTAGACACAAGGACAACCTTAGTTACCTAGCGATTTCACATTATAAGTATAATACTTTACTTCATTACTATTTTCCGTAAGCTACCCATCTATACGGGCTTTGAGTGTCCATATAAAATTCCGTCTTAATTTCAACACGAAGACAACATTATCGCTGGTAGTCAACAAGGCTCCTATAAACGCCATTTTCCTGGTATAATCCTGTCTATTCCTATCCCAATTGCGATGTCCCGCCAAGCAACCTTTTCAATACGGATATTCTTCCAAAGCAACTCTATCAAATCCGTCCCCATGATATTACGCTTTAATTTTCATCCTAGAATGTAATTCGAGGATCATGAAGCTTGGTATACAGTGAAGTTGTTGAATTGCCAGTAAGCATCTGTGAATGCCGTTGCGTTGTTAGCGACGTAGTCAGTGCAAGTACCGGGACCTATTGTATGATTAGTCTGAAAATATCAAAAAGGGTCAGAAAAGCGCCTACAATCAACATCATATATACTCTCGGTACCTGCCCAACTCCCGCACAAATCAATGTTGACAATGATACTTTGATTCTTGAAGTGATTGCCAATGTTGCAATCCGTGCTGGGGAAATCGGCAGTAGCTTCCGACCAAGTCGATGGATCTGGGCTACCAGATGAAATATCGGTTGGTATAGCATCTCGTCCAAATTGCCACATTCGAATACCCGCGGTACGTAGTTCCATCGCCATAACTCCACCTCCATTCGAATTGAAATCCGCACCGAAGGTTCCTGCAGAATCATACACACCACATCCAGCATTGGAATTCGTGCTATTCAAGCATGAAGATTGAATGGACTTTCCAGTCTCTTTGCGCTTGACATCCATGGAGCAGCCCGACGTAGTATGGAGGGTCATTTGATTTTTTGTAGAGCTCACAACATTGACCGCCTCCATAATATCGATCTCTCCATTTGTTGGCCAATTGTTTGGATCACTTAGCCACAGTGCAGGCCATGTAGCACAGCCGATGGGTGTGTGGACAATATCGAAGATGAATAGACCGTCAGTGTATTGTGTCTTGGACTCAATTCGAACTGAGAAGCGGCCAGTAGATGCATTTGGGTTACTGTCAGCTGTGACAGATGTGTCGACTCTGATAACCGCAGAACTTGACGAAGCATACGTCAAATTGTATTGAGCGGCAACTTCTGAATCAACATAATGAACGAAACCGGCTGATGGATCGTAGGTATTGAAGTAATCGAAGTTATCGAAAAAGTCAGTCCCTGAGTCTTTGGTGGATGTTAGCAAGATACACGATGTCAGGGCCATCTCGTTCAATCTCTAGCCACGCAACCATAGCGCTAGGTCTAGAACCATCACCACTAACTCCCCTTGGAGGTGATAGGGAAGCCTTGCTTCTCGGATATCTCAGAAGTGTTGGTAAATTCAAAGTTGTTGGCTATTCAAGATCGCACAAAAGAAGACAACTTACAAGTATCCTTCAGTGTATAGTTCAATTGCGAGTAATCTGGATAAGCGTTCTTTTTTGAACCTTCCACAGCAGCAACCACGATGATAATGATCAATATAATGATTCCCGCACCAAAAATCGCCCATCTCTTCTTACTCCACACTCTCATATCCCACCACCTTGGTGCCAAAGAACTTGGATCATCGACCTCATATTTGGGTGGTGAGTCCGACGGGATATTCGTGTTTCTCATTTCGCCAACTGCTGTAGCGACCGGTATTGACTTTCTATCCAACGAATGTTTATCTTTCTCTTATTCCCAAAGTGATCCTTCGACGTCTAGTCCGAGTTTTGTGCGAATATTTTGTTTCCAGAAGAAAGAAATAAAAAAACTACTTTTATTTCGTATATGCCTGACTAGCTTGAGTGATATCTGATATCCAAATCCTGAAAGCTGCAATCAGTTCAGGATGGGGATGGGCGACACACTTGTACATATATACCTTGACTGAACAGCTTACTTTGTCTTATCCAACCAACTACAAAAAGGCCGGATAATTATGGAGATTAGAGATGTGAAAGATACTCGCAGTAGGCTGAGCCAGTAAGAAAATTCGGTCTCTCCACTTTGGGACCTGTAACCTGTACCAACCTGGCAGGGTGTTTTGGTCGCAATCAGGTACCTATGAAGGATACGATGGCGAGGATGGTCGGGAAACGAAGGTTTGATGGACATGCAGGCTGACAAGCCTCGTGTAGTAAAGCATGGGTCGACGCGGACAAAGCGAACGAACGACCGCACGAACGAACTTAAGGTTGTAGAGTAGTTAGAAAGTTTAGGGAAGAACAAATCCGGTGGAAGTAACAGTAAGTCGATTAGATTCGAAAAGGAAAGAAGCATATCACTTAGCTTTTGAATTAAGCTGAACTAGCAGATGAATTGTAAGATAAAGAGCACAGCTACACAATTCAATATGAGAGTTATTGATCCCCAATGCCAAAACTGTTATTGTCTCGACGGTCCCAAAATAAACACACCTTTCTAACATGTGCCGCCAACAAACAAATCGGTACTTCCCAATGCCTGTCAACCCACCCCCCTTCCTCGTCAGGACTCAGTACAGGGCTCTCCCTTCTATGACGAATTATCTGTTCATATCACTCGAGTATTGTGGGGGTTTATGAACTTCAATCAAGAATCATGATGTTGCCATGTTGGAAGACGAAGATCATCAAGTTCGTTCGTTCGGCCAATATAAAAGTTCATAGAGAAGATAAGTCGGCATGAGTATTGGATATTGTTTCAAGTAGAAGATGAAATGCCAACTCAGACGTCAATTGAGTTTAAAGCCCGAGATATAATACGAATACTTTGTTTTCCTTGACAACTCAGATAAGCAAAGATCTAATCAAGTTTTTTTTCTTTAGTTGTACGGAGCAGGTCCAGTTTTGGTGGATCTAGCTCCAGACCCTATTTTTAGTGAGATGTGAAAAGTCTGGGCAGGTACGAGTCCAACAGAGCGAGCAGGGCAGGGCAAAGAAGGAGGAAAGGAAAAATTAATATAAATTGAACCAGCTGGTTGGGAAGTGGCTATATGCATGTATGTACGTACCACTTCGAATAAAGATAAAAATACCTTGCTATCGAACTACCTACCAGCTGCTATATCATTGAGTTCACACCGGCAAATCTTCTCTTGATATATATCCATCACTACAAACCTTCGTGAAGCACTCATCAGTAGTCACTACCTTCCCAGCCTCCTTGCCCTTTCCAAACCAGAACTTCTACAATTTACAAGATCATCAAAACGCATGCATCAAAAGCCAAAAAGAAAGTCGTCGTGCCTTTCAAAAATTGTCGTCGTCGAAGGCCGCGTAATCAAGAGCTCACCCCTTTCACCAGTGACATTCCGAGGCGACGACTAACAATTATCCACTATTTTTTTTTGGCGGGGGGGGGGGGGTAGATAGAAAAAGCGGTTTAACGATTTATATAATGCGCGTATAATGTTACCCAGTAATTAAGTCTACGGTGAAATATGAATTAGAGATACGTAAGTTTGTACTGTAGAGAAAAACGTATGGGTAGCAGGTGCAATAAAGCTTCAATGCAAGGATTTTGGATTCACTATGATAAAAGTCTCCAATCCCATCGACGTATAGCTAAAGCTTGGATGTAGTTGAGAGATTTTGGGTATATGAGCAAGAATTCATTATATATGAATATCATCTGCTTGAAGTTGGGCTAACACATTTTTCAACATCGACTACTACTCGAACTTGGATGATACTTCTGAAAGGTTTTGCATGCTGTAGGACAGACTAACTTACTTGGAAATCTTGTTGCTGAGAAGGTGGATTCATCAACTCTCTACAAGAGGTGCAAAATAGACCACAAAAGAGAATTTGGGATCAATTAAAATCGGACACTCATTTTTCAATATGCAAATGCCTAGGTTATGCTTTATACACGGGATGCCCCAATCCTATAGATTATTTATAAATACAACGCTGTCCATGCATTCCCATGATTGCCCATCCATTTATTCATCGTCCTCATCCACTCTCGCCCGTTTGTTGGATCTTCCCTCACTTTCCTGTAACCCATACTCTCTTTTATTAGAACTTTCACCGACCTTGCTCAGAAAATCATCGACATTGAAAACATCGCCAGCATCCTTTTCAAACTGCACTGGTCCCTCTCTCGCCTGTTCACCCCCTAAATTAGCTTCATTTCCAGTCGTGATCAAGGGGAAATTTCTTACCTCAACATCTGCTGCACCTTGAAAGGTTCCCTTTCCTAGGGCATCCGCAAACCTATTACTTTTCTGAATCTTCGCCATCTCACCTTCAGCTGCTGCTTCATCATCATCATCATCCATATTTTGCCGTGGTCGATAAATGCTACTAATAGCATCTTGGGCCGCAAAAAGAGGTTTGTCATAGGCTTGATCCTCGTTGAATCCACTGTCAAATCCACTCGTCCGGTTGAATAATCTGGAATCAAACATAGTTTCGGTTGATTGTGTAGGTTTTGCTAAGCCTAGGGCAACCTTTTCTGAAATATCTCGATTCTGCTCTCTTGCCATCATTTGAATCCTCCTCTCTGTCCCCATGCGCGACTGTCGTAATTTTCGTTCTTCATCTCTTCGTTTCTCTTGGCGCATCTTTTCTCGCTCTCTGAATTCTTCATCATCGCTATTGGATCGATCCGACTCGGATTCACTATAACTTCCAGAACGAGATCTTGACGATCTCGAGTCTCGCCTTCGGGAGCCAGCGCCTGCTCCAGCCCTCTCTTCTCGTGCTTTCTGTGCTAGCATACGAAGATGATCTTCTTTTTGTGCCTTCTCTTTCTCTGCTAGCCTTTGTTGCATTAATGCTCTCTGCTTAACTTCTTCTCGTGCGTGCCTATCCGCCGTAAAGAGAGCTTCTGCAAATTGTGCGAATTTATCATTAATAGTGACGTCCTGTAATCCTCGTCCATCTGCAGCCAGTCTTTTGTCAAGTGGAACCGTGTAACCCTTAGGGTTCTTCCAGTTCGACACAGGAGGTGGAATTTTCCAAGCTTCTTGGTCCTCTGCAGTCAATTTTCGTGGAGGCGAATGCATGACGGGGGCCGGAGGACTTGGAGGACCACGGGGAATCTTCTTATGCTTGAATTTGGGAGGTTCCATGGGGTCCTGCTGCCTTTCCACAATCTTCATGATTCGATCATTTTTCCTTGAATTATCCCCCATCTGATTCGCCGGGGTATATCTGACATAAGTTGGGTCCTTTCTTGCCCCAACATTTACGTTCTTAGGTTTCTGTGCAGCTACCGCACCGCTGACCAGAGTTGCCAAGGCATTCTTCGTTCGTTCGGTAGAAGCCGCAACCTCTTCTTCACTTGGTCTATCTAAATTAATATCGCCGGCATCAGCTCGTTGTCGAAGAGGTATAAGGTCCTTGAAAGAGGCGTGTACTATTCGTTTATCATTATGGCCTTGTCGTGCTATGGCATCGTACTTGACTTTCCCCTCGCCGTCGACTTGAAGAGCCAGCGCATTATTCGACGAAGTAGATTTGCGTCCCATATCTAAAGGATACTGTGCGACTGGAATTTCTGGGAAAGCACCTCCATCGCCAAAGTCTTCTTGTCCTCGTGGCCGCCATCCTGTTCGATTACCATATGGTGGAGGTCCGGTTTTCTGTGAACGTGATATATTGTTAGAAGAAAGCCCTAATTGCTCAAGATATGAAAGACCGACCTTTAACACAATTTGGGTATCGTTCAAAGCGCCTGCGCCTAGGATTCGAGGACCTCTCTGTTGCGCATGTTGCGGAATCTCCTCTTCCTCACCTGTGTATTTTGGTTTTGGCAATGCCCGTGATAAAAAAGCTGCCATTGATGCGATAATATGTAGACAGGCAGGATTTGATCGTGTTGAGGTGGTTTGGAAGATACAAAAACACGAGATGGAATTGGTTTTAGAAGCTTGTGCCTATCGTGAATCGATAAATGTCAAATTGTCGCGATTCTCATCCATGCTATGCCGCGCTAACCTAATTGACACTAGTTTATACGTGTATGTGAGATAAAGCAGAGCTTATAACAATTCCATATATAATGCTTAAGAAATAGATAATGAATTGTACAATGATAATTAATACACGATTAACTTGCATCTTTAGCTAATAAGTTGGTACGGCAGCTTACCTATTTTAGTACTGTCGAAATGTTCAAAAGTCTTGTGTGTTTATACAAGGCTTTGGAGACTATGAATTAATTCACACGTACTTCTAATAGACATAGAGATGGAATAATGCAACCAATTAACTTGACTTTAATCATATTGAGCGTCACTTTTGCTAAGTGTATAGTACACAGAACCCCTCTTCGGACCCAGAATCATTTCAATCATCTTCAAAGCCATCCCAGACCCAATTCCTTCAAACATAACCCTTTCTGGCACCCTAATCCCTATCGTTAGAATTTCTCTATACATATTGAAGCTAGGAATGCGTACCTGGAAGAAGAATCGGACAATAAAGACTTGCAGCGCAGCCATGCACATCATCATCAAACTTTCAATAACACTGAAGTTGAAAATCCTCCTCTCCGTACTTCTCACTGTGCTGAAGTTGCGGTTTTCTCTTGTACGGAAGTATTTTTGGTTTCTTGTAATGGTAGAGAGCTGGCCTGAGAGCTTAAAGATAGATTCCTCCAATGCGGATGTTTGTTCGGGAGTTGTGCCTTGTTTCGAGGGTATCGAAGCTCGAGGTTCGTTCTCAACCTATGGCAGTAATAGACATGTCAGTGATAGTTTCCTGGATTCACAATTCGCGGAATGTAAACGTACAGCGATCTCAAAATCGACAAACTTTTCTGAGAAAGTACTCATTTGATTGTTGAAGCAAAACCTGTACTCTCCGACCTCTGTGGCAGTGAAGACGAAATCGCCTTGTCGCTCTTTCTCTTCCTTCATAATAACTCTTTCGTTTGGACCTACGACCTCATAGTCCACATCAAAAGATCCACCAGCTTGAACCTATATAGTATAAAATGTCAGAGATGTTTAGGTAGGTATTAGAGGCCAGGCGCATCGTACAGCGAAGTAAAAGGCTATTTTGGCACCTTGTTTGTCGACATTAGAGTAAAAGCATGCTTTTTCATTGGCGCTAAGCTTGTAAGTGAGAGCAGTGGCAGACACAAGAGGAGAAATGCATGCCAAAAGGCTACACCAGATCAAAGATGGCTTCATGATTTGTTATTGTGTAGTTGTAAAGGTAATAGATCCTTGACATTGACGCGCTTTTGAAGATATGTTGCTATCTGTCAGTCGGATAATCCTCGGGCGCAGTGAGTCTAGCGAGTAACTCCTCCTTTCCTCCAAACCAGGGGTTACAGGTGGCCTGTGTAATTCTTTACTCCGCTATCAATATCAATCAATGCTGTTCACTATTTTACAATGACATGGTTATTTCAAGGAAAGGCATCGTAGTAAACAATTTCGCGCTTGTTGTTTAGGTTACAAAGTGGCTAACGTACTAGAAGGATATCTGCATCATAGTTACCATTGGTCTTCCCATCGTCCTCGAACATTTATCGCTAGGTATGAAGTTTTCTGGTGACCTATTATGTTGTTTAGAAAAAATTGACTTCGCTACCATGCCCATTGTCTACATCATCGCGTTGTCTTTATCAAAGACTGTGCCTATTTTCCCGCCAACCAATAGCGCCATGCAGAAAACCTCTCATAAGCAATGCCAAAATCTACTTCAAGAACAAGTCTCCCATGCCAGTCCTTGTGTTTCGTATCTTATCAATGTGATCTAATCCGAGTTGATCGTCATCATCCCCAAGCATATCCCATAATGTATCGTCTAAGAGATGTTTAGTTGGGTAGATAAATCTATCATGGGTCACGACTCACCATCATTCAAGTATATAGGTTTTGTGTAAGAGCTCCTCTTGACGATCGCAAATTTGACCTTCTCAAGATTTTTGCCTTTTATACCAGTCCGCTTCTCCAGTCGCTTCTTAGTGTCGGAAAATATTTCATCCTGAGAGTGTCAGTTGTAGGCCTCAAGATTAAGAAAATGGCAACTTACTTGAAAGATGAGAAATTTGAACGGAATGGAGTGGGCTTTGGTTGGATCACTGTGGAAGTGAAAGGCATGAATGTATTGACTGCCATTTGGTTGCGCAAGCTCTTCTTCCGGTATTCGCTCTAGTATAATCTGAATGTAATCGGTGAGATCCTTGATCGAATGGCTACGAGGAAGTTCTCTGTGAATTTTGTTGCTGTGTGTTTCATATACTCGAATAGGTCCGCCCTTTTCTTCGTCTTCTAATTGTGCTTTCTTAATCACCGAGGACACTATATCCTCCACAGTTCCAGTTTTAGGCACCAGTATATCCAGTGGTTCCTACGATCAATTAGTACCCTTCCCGGATTCACACAAATAAATTAGATAGGCTTACTTCTTTTGTGACACCTTCGCTGATCCAGCTAACCTTCATAGGTTTCTTGGTATCCAATTCCGCGAGACTGATATCAAGGACCTCGAAAAACAAAGCATCTGATCTAATGGTGGTACCAGCAAATGAAGCGTAGCTACTGCTAACCATGTTGACCAGAGTGTGATTCGACGTGCGCCTGATCGCCGTTTTGGGATTACCTGTATTTAAAGCGATAGTCCAAAATCTGATATGAGTCGGTTCAACATTCAGCTTCTCTCCAACCTTGGCAGCTACCTGATCGTAAGAGTGCTTTGCACTTAATACCAGAGTGAATGATTCGCAATTGTCTATGTTGAATTCTTTGCTTCCTCTAGTTGGATGACAATGGAAAGTGATGAGCCTTCGATGACGGAGGAAGTCGTAGTATAGTCGCGCATCATCTATGATGTCAGATGATTTGAGAGGCTGCTGGCGTGGGTTCAAGCCATTGGAGATCGTGGTAGTGGTATCCGAGCCACTGCAGCAGTTAGCATGATTCTACTTTTTCATATATATCAATCAAGGAACTCACTCGCTTCCACTACTTCCTTCCGAAGCCCTCTGGAAACAAACAATATCGCCATCTTGGAGTTCTGCTGCCTTGAGTGATTGTTTCGCTTTCATAGGTTCGATCATGTCTGGTTTTATCTCCTATGTGATGTCAGAAAACACGACAAAATGTAAAAGGCACCAATCATACCTCGTAGAGCTTCAATCTGGTATCCTCTGGCCAATTCATACGTTTTAAGATGAACGGGGCCAGTTCTTCAACTTTACTCTGGCTACTGATATAGATGTGACCGCATCCAACTAAAGACTGGGTATCAACATTGAACCATTTGAGAAATATGACAATCTCATCAGATCTACTTGGAGACGACCCTTCTTTCACCAGCGGATGAGCTGGCCACACCGCATCACCATTAGAATCAACTGTTTCGGCTGTTTCGGCCCAAAGCCTCAGCTCCTGTGTCTTACTACCAGCTAATTTCAAGTGAGCTTCTTCAATGGTTTGATCGTAGTCCAGAACAGGCGTGTCAGGTCTTGTTGTTTTGTTTTGACGATTGACCATGAACCAGACTCGTAGTCTTCTTGGATCAGTTCCCGTATCCTTACCAATCACTTTGATGAGTTCTCTAATAGTACACTTCTTGAGAAGCTTGTAGGATTTAGCAGCCGCAGGATCCTCGTCATGACTTCGGTCAAACACTGTGAGATCATGTCCACCATGAGCTGCGTATGTCTCCTGGGTAATCACCCTAACAGTAAGGTACAAGTGCTGTTCTTCACGTTCCTTCCGTCGTGCTTCTTTGAAAGCGGCCTCCTCTTCAAGTTTTCTTTCTAGGTGGTATCAGTTCAGTTCCAAGCAAGCCAGGGCGCAATAACTTACGGAGATGAGCTGGCGTATCAGCGTTGGTTACGGGAAGTAACACCTCGTCGAGTCTTGCCTCGCGAATATAGACAAGCATGTATGCGCTGTTATGTCGTATGATAGGTTTTTGCGATGCATCATAAACTTGCCCATTCAGAAGGGGCATCTCTCCTCCATAATTGTCCTCCAAAACTTCTCGCATTGTTGCTTTGGTTACTTTATCATCATCATATTTGTAGAACCACCCATCCTTTTCAGGCTTGATAAATGCATAGTAATGTCCTGCATTGAGGTCGCCGCTGTGTACAAGAACCCCATGAAGCTTATAAATCCAAGATTCGGATCTATCTGCATCATCTGACAGATATGGTGCGGCGTCAAAAGTATCTGGGAATTCATAACGATCGTTGACCTTCATCATGGAATCTCTCTCAATATCATATTCGAATCGCTTGAGCTGCAGATGAAGAACCTCAGGAAACGATTCGAAGATGACACCTTTCTTCGCATCTTGAAGTTTGTAGTTTTCACCTGCGAAGTATTGGTTGTCGCCATCCATTGTCTCGACTTGAATGTAATCCCGGAAACTCGCTTCAATGTCCTTGTTACCGCTAACATTCAATTGGACATCCCAAAAATCTTCTACTCGGCGAGATTCGTAGTCGACATTTATGCAAGAGATATAGGTTCGCACTTTTCCGCAAAACAATTTAGGGAGAACATTTTCAGCTTCAGTCCCCTTCATTCTCTTTTCCATAACCTCCATCAATTTCCTTGAAAGCTCTTGAACATCCTGCTGTTCAAAAATCTGTTTTGTATCCCAGCCAAAAGACTTGGTGAGCTCGTTGGTACTCACAGCTGCAGAAGATGACTGCAGCTGATAAAAGAGGCGTTGTAGAGTATATGCGCTGTTTGTGGTGGTGTCCTCGTCTTGCGTTGGAATTTGATATACTGCCTACAAATTGTGTTAATTTTTTCACCCCCAGGTAGCTAGTTGCCAATACATACCTTCCGGAAGGCATTAGTAAAATATAGGGACTGAATGAGCGAATTTAAATAACATGTTGCTCCTTGATTTTTTAACCCGACGAATCCAGTTTCTTTCTTCGAATCATAGTTGTTGAAGTTATGCCATAAAACTCCTGTTTCGTCTTCGACTATTTTTACATATGCTGTCATATTTGCCTCTCCGCTCTCAACCAACGGCCTCGGGGGGTTGGATCCAGGCCATACATGAGCATGAAGCTTGCGGGTTTCCACGAATCGAGTAAAGCCCCAGTCCCCTTCCTCTTTTGTGAATCGATGATGCGCGGTGTGGTAAGTGTACAGCGTTGGATCATTCGGATTCCATAGAACGAGACCGAATTGTAAACAACATACAAAGTCGTCCGGAGGCCCATCTTCAAATCCGTGCTCCAGGTAGAAGGACACATTATCGCTATTATTTCCGTAGGGGAACATTAGAATACGCCTAATCTAATCAGCACTCATTGCGCACAAGTTTGGTATATTCCAGGTGGTTACCATGGATATCCTCCCGCATGAAAGATTGGACCATGTTCTCTCTTTTGGAGCCCTTGCCAATTTTTAATCTCCCAAGTATGATGAACCGTCTCTATGATCGGGGGTTGTTGATCCAGCGGTGGCAATACCAGCTCTCTTATAGCTTCATCTGTTATGCACATGTTAGCTTAATGTCCTGGAACCTCAATGGTTGGTCTATTGTACAATCATCAGCAGGCGTTGGCCTTGGTTCATCCGGATCTATGATGGCGATATCATCCTTCTCATTGTCTGATGGTTCGACATACTCGTCCGGATCAACAATCATATTCTCGGGGGATTGTATGTCTGCATCGATAGACTGTTTGCAAGAGATTAAATCAGTACGAGGATCAGGTACCATGTTAGCGCAAGCAGTACTTGCTACGTCAAGGCAGATATGAGATGTTGAAATCATGGGAGGGGTGGAAGTGGGGAATGCTCAGAATCTTTGCTTACAGGATCCATGGCCGCGGTCGACAAAGGGTACAACCAGCTTCTAAACTTTTCCAACGACCTTCTCCGATGTAGAATAACAAAACCAACAGGAAAGAAACAAAGAGGAAAGAGGGGGGAAGGTGGAAAAGAGGGGCGGTATTGAGCAGAGCAAAAGAGAAAAGAGGATGGGTGGTATATTTCAATTCAAGCGATGGTATCTCGTATGGTGCTGCAAAATTGTACACTTTTGATAGACTTCCGATAGACTCTCGATAGTGAATTGGTTTGATAGAACTTTGAAGGGTTTGAAGTGGTAGTGGGAGCTAGGTGTTGTTATATCCTAGTAAGTGTAGTGTATGAACCTAGTGTAGTGTAGTGTAGTGTAGTGTAGTGTACTGTACTGTACTGTACTGGTAGGATGATAATGAGTTCCTTCCTTCGTCCGGTGTTGTTCTTGCCGCCCTCGATAGCGGTAGATTGTACTCGCAGTATTCTAATAGTTAACAAGTACCACCTAGTTGGTAGGGTAGGTAGGCACTCTTTGTACTAGACAGATGAATCGGTGATATAATAATTTAGTCACTTCTCTGGTGGTTCCAACTTCCTTCCGAATCCGAATTGTGATGCAAGCTGAAGTGGGTTCATTCACGGTGGAGTGGGTTACCCAGTACGATTTACGATGTACACAGACAGTACGGGATTATTGACTGATGTGAATGAGAGAATCGCTTGCCTGGTGGTCACAATGAAGTGTGGCGTAAATGCCAATGACGTTTTGCTGATGGTGCTTGTTTTGAATAAGTTGGATACGGCATGAAGGAAGGAAGTACCAATTAGGTTGATGCTCGATTTGATACTCGATTACTCCAGACAGTATCGAATCACGACTATCTACCACTACTAGCTATTCTGATACCTACTGTTGTTTACTTGCTCGATTAACAAGTTCATCTCTAGCCATCTCTAGCCATCTCGCCATCTCGCCATCTCGCCATCCCGACACCAGATATTGCCTTTTTAACATACCGTCCTCGAGAACCAACTTCAAGTCAGTGTGGTGAGGGGGATTCACATGTATGCATTACCAAGATTCTTGTAGCAAAGTTCTATGAAATGATCTACTCTGCCGATACCCCAGAAAATACAAGCAAAAGTGACAACCGATTTAGTAATCGAAGCCCAAGCAGCCAGTGTATGAATAGCCTTGGAATCCTTAAAAAGAAATACCCAAGCTCCAAATGATTAGTATTTGCTCGAGCTCAACGTTAGAACAGCCCTGATGGATATCTTTTATCAACAGTCTAACTGAGACAAGGCTGAGCACTAGGTATGATGTATGTAGGCAGATAAGTAAGTCGGTAGGTCCGCCTTATAGCAATACCAATACCTACCGTAGATGGTCATTTAAGGTATGCATATGATACTCAAGAAGGCAAAGATATTCACACTCTTATCTATCTGTTCATATGCCAATTGCAATAAAACGAATTCTAATCTGATTGCGAATTTGGTCATATGCTGGATAGCCACCGCATGAATGCCATTGTACTCGAATCTACCTTTGCTCATTCAGCAGAAGTTAAGAAACATCCATTGAAACATCCATTGTAACCCCAATGCTACAAAGTTAGAAAGATTCAAAAGCGAAGACTTGAATGGTGAATTGTACAAAAGAAAATAGCGAAATGTGATAATTATTGCTGATTGTCGCTCATTCCCAAGATGAACAGGTAATGCATAACATGTATTAAGTATCTATATAGGTTCGACAAACGTTTGCACAACTCAGACTATATCATAGTCATTATATTATATTATGGTTTCTTTTGCTATATATGGTATCAGATGAAGCTTAAACTTCGATGAGCAACTACGAAGCAATGGATATATTGAACGCCCCAATGTAAAACGAATAATTCCTCTCCAGAATATTAACCACCCATTTCATTACATTCCCTCGAACTCGATCATAGATCGTGCCGTTAATTAGATCTTTCTAGGCGGCTTTCGATGCTTCTCCCTCAGAATACTTGACTGTAAGACCACTCTTCAGTTCCCCACCCTTTCCCCCGTACTCCTTTGGTAACTTCTCAGCAATATTAGGAATTTCACTGCCAAGATTGGATCCATAGCTGAGTGGATGGAACTTTTTGATTGTATCGGCGCTCAAAAAGATCTTCATTGCCGTGAAAACCCATCCCATCACCAAGGGAACGTTAACAAAGAATTTCTCCTTCAAAAGCTCAGGATAAGCCATGCTGAATGTTTGAATTGTCTCTTTGGATGCAGCACGGATACTGGGGTCCATTCGTAGAAAGCTGACATTGAGATAGTCGTGGACTTGGATCATGCGATATGGATCAGGACCGTTTTCGGGTATCTTCTCTGTAGCTGAGGCAAGATCCAATTCCTTAATGGATAATTCCATGAGCGCTGCTCTCCATTCGAGAAATCTATGTCCTAAGATCAGTACTAAATCAATACCACATCTAATGCGTTACTCACTCAGGAACGTCACTGAACGTCTTCTTAACATCTTTGACCGCCCCATAGATGTTCCATGTGATGACTTCTTTGCCGCCCTCGGTGGTATTATAAGATGTTACATATCCCAAATTACCAAACTTCACCTTGTTGAACTCGGTACTTTCCAGGAGCTTTTGTGGTTGCATTGTCTTTCGCCATTTCAAAGCCTCAATTAATTGCGCCTTGGCTTTAGGAACGTCTTTTGCATTTGCTCGCAAGAATTTTTCGAGAACTATACTTGTTTGAACATGAGTTTCCGATGGATCAAGTACGATGCCCCACATCTCATTGTATTCAGCTGCCTCGAGGATTGCCGGCAGTTCTGAATAGAATTTAGACAATGGCGAGCCATCATGGGTCTTGGTAGTCTTATCGAATGAGACTGAGTGTTGAGAGGTTGAAGCTGCTTTCTCCACATCAGCATCTTTGGTAGCTTCTAGTTTGGCGGCTGCTTCCGCGTCGGCTTCTTTGACAGATTCTAACTTGACGGCTGCTTCTTGGGGTTGTTCCGTAGTGGGCTCCGCGGTTACTGATTCAGTTGTTGATGGCTCTGCGACTGTAGGTTTTGGTTCTTCGGTTGTGATTTGTGGAATTGGAGTTGAGTCATCGATCTTTACTGGTGATGATTCCGTTGTTGAAGGCTTTGGATCTTGCTCGATTGCTGACTTTGATTCCTCCACAGTTGTAGATTTTGGTTCCACCACGTCCTCTGGGACATCGGCCTTTGCCTGGTTATTGTTGGGTTCCGCACTCATCTTCGTGTTCGCTGTTCGACAATGAATTGTTTGTAGAGACCAGAAGGTGACTCCTTGACAAGCTCAGAGCTGCGAATTTATTTCTGTGTGATTTTATTAATCTTGGGCAGGGGAGGACTGATTGACATAGTAATTTAAATTATTTTGATGAGCCCAATTCTACTTTCCCTCCCCCTCCCCTCTCTCTCCCTCCTTCTAATAATAATTTTATTTTATAACTCCCGACTCACCGACGCTAAACGGCCCAGCCAAGAGTTGAACGCCAATTTTTAACATTGACTGGCCTCGGGAGTTGGAGTTGACCAAAATCAGTTGTACCAAACACTTTCGAAGCCTCGAGGGTCAAAATCCCAAGCCATCCCAGCCAGCCAAGCCAGCCTTCTCTTCTCTTCTCTTCTTCTTTATCTGCGTACCTAGGAAGTGGATGGATGCAATGGGCTAGTGAGGCTGAGCTTGGATCTGATACACAGAAAAGAAACAACCACAACTGCATTTGCCCAACGTGCCAACCAAGACTCTAAAGAGATACTCGGTAACAAGTTACAACTTTGTATACGACTTTGGTCCACCCACCAACCTCTTCATTAATTTCTTTTTTCTTCTTCTATTCAAGTTGTCCAACAAATGATGACGCTTGATTTGAAGGTCCATATGGAATTTTGCTATACAGTGTATCATCTTCTTTCTAGAACTAATCATATCCTTGTTTGTAGGTCCATTGGTCCCTGGCATATATCCAAATGTACAAACGATAATGAGGTGGCTGGAAATGGATATACATACATACCTATCTCCTGCAGCCTCATATATCCATATACCCACACGAGTAGGTGCATGAAACGGTTGATTTCCATATTCACTTCCATTTAAGGGTACTCACCGATAACTTTGTCGCATCTTTCTTTGGCAATATTCTGGACACAGGTATCTGGAGTTCTTCTCGACAATCGAACTCCAGCCTTCAAGAAGATCACTGATCTTGGCCGTTGTACGACATTCAATTGACCTTCTGCAACTTGCCTTTTCGCGTTGGATATCTTCTGCTTGAAGATGTTTCCCAGAGTTCTCCTCACCGCTGCAACGGCATTGTTGTCTGCTAAATCAACCTTTGCTCAGACTTACAGTTCTTGTAACCCATTATTCACAAGTCAGTGGCCTGCTTCGTTTCCTTATCTTGTCGAAGCTTTGCTGACCTCACACTAGCTGGTTGTCCTGCGAATACCGCCCTAGGAAAATCTATCGATGTCGACTTCACTTCAGGGTCAGTTAACTCCTTTGAAGGCTCTGGCGATATTACCTACGACTCCAATGGCGCTTCATTCACAGTATCCAAATCAGGCGATGCGCCAACACTCTCTAGCATCTTCTATATCATGTTTGGAAAGGTGCAAGTCACAATGAAGGCAGCCCCTGGTGCGGGTATTGTTAGCACACTAGTTTTACAATCTGACGACCTAGATGAGATTGATATGGAATGGCTTGGAGCGGATGACACTGAAGTACAAACCAACTATTTCGGCAAAGGCAAAGTTACAGACTACAATCGCGGAGCTTTCAATCCAGCGGCGAATAACCAAGGCGAATTCATCACCTACACTATTGAGTGGACTTCAGAGCAGGTCGTTTGGTCCGTAGGTTCTACTGTAGTAAGAGTCCTTACACCCGCAACAGCCGACACCGATCAATACCCACAATCGCCAATGCAGATCAAGTTTGGAGCCTGGTCAGGAGGAGATTCATCGAATGCCGCAGGCACAATTTCCTGGGCGCGTGGTCCAACCGATTACTCCAATGGTCCATTCACTATGGTCGTTCAGTCAATTGACGTAAGTGATTATTCCACTGGTACCCAATACAAATATGGAGATCAATCTGGAGACTGGACATCAATCGAAGCTATCGGTGGATCGGTCAATGGTAATGAGCCAGCATCGGCTTCATCAATTCAAACTGCTGGCGCTGCTGCCGTTACATCTAGCTCCCCAACTATCCCCGCTGGTATTAACAATGGTAATTCGGCCACTCGAACTGGATATCCTTGGGTCGCTGGAACGCAAACTGTATCGGAGGTAACATGGAGCACTGGGCCAAGCATTCCTTCAGGCTGGGAGATTTCTTCCGAGGGGAAAATTGTCCCTGTAAGTGCTTCGCCAATAAGTACGTGTCAATCTATCCCTAATATCTTCTACCTTTTCCACATACTGACTTTGTGTTTAGACATCAGCAGGATCAACCCCCTCCTTCTATGTGGACCCTTCACCTTCTTTTTCTTCGCCGCTATCAGGAGATGGCCTTGAAGCCATCACGGGCTGGGATTCTAGAGGATTTGCTGTAACAAGCACAATTTTTGTAGGATGCAGTACGGCAAAAAGCTATGATCAGCAAGGATTTCTGGTAACTGGAATAGCGGCATGTACGACTGGTGATGGCCAAGGAGGCCTCAGTGCAAATGCCGCCGGTGCTATTGGCGGAAAAGTCAGGAGCACAAACAAGGCCGCAAATGACCAGAGAGCTTTGCCTACAGTCTTTGGGATAGCGGCGGTGGCCGTCGCAGGGTTATGGGTTTAAGGAAACTCGATGTGCGATATGGGTTAGGCAGGTTGGATTGAAAATAGGAATGGAGTTTAATGTGATGTGAAAAATTTATGGGATTGGTCATTCAAAGTTCAAGAAAATGGAGCTTGGAGGGCAAGGTTCCTCGAAGGGATAGGTGTCTGCGAATGCACACACGAGGAAATAAGATAATGATGGATGATGAGCAAGGACTCTAAGGTTAATGATAATGATAAAGATACATGATACATGGTTGCGTACACATTTAACTCTCCTTTTGGATTCAAGTGAGAAAACAAATTCTGAGATGTAGATTTGGAATAAAACTAAGCAGGTAAGGAGGATACTTTGATCGCAGGCTTTCTGAGGGAGGGCTAATGCGTTGCGTATCTTGAAATGAAACTCGTCTTGAACTAACTCAAGAGAACAGGGCGGGATATCGAATAGGAGAAGATGATGATTATGAATAGGGACAGAAGGAGGTTTAGTTTAGTGAGTTTAGTCTAATGTGAGGGAGTCATGAGTGAGAAGTATTTTGCATAAATCTCAGACAAATTTCTTAGATAAATCTGATTGCATGTGTTGAAAGAGGGGTTGAGTTGACGCATAGGAGCAAGTGAAGAGATGGAGAATGGTATGCGGGATTGGAACTTTTTGTCATGTAGGATGGGAGTTGGAGGTTTAGGGGAGAGGAAGCGAGGGGTAGAAATAAGCGAGAGGGTTTATGTGGATAGATAGTTGAGAAGTAGTGAAAGTGTGAGGCGAAGTGGCTGGAACACGAGTGGAAATGGAAGAGTGAATGCTTATCTGACATTTCTATACATAGGATGTACTTACGATATCTTTCCATGTGTAATCAAGAAGCTCTTCTTCAAGTGATGGAATGATACATATTTAGTATGTATTGTCATGTAAAAGAATTTACACTACAACATACCTTCAAGGTATATTTTCTCGATATATGTTTTCAGCGTGGCCTATTTTGTAACAACAAATGTAGACAGTGTGTATATGGATTCCATATTCTAGAACGGTTGTGTAACCAAGACATAAGACTAGGTATCAGCAGTAGCAAGAGATCGACCTGTCCTTGAGCGGGTTAGTGAAAAAGATGACATATATCACAAGTTAACAGCGTCATTTTACTACCTTGCTGCCTATTTATACAATCCTGTATCGTTATTTGGATCGGAGGTTATACTGGACTTTGAACGTATCATTGGGTAGCTCAGGCTATATACAGAATCTAAGGTACAGTGCGGAAAGTGCGCCAGCGGGTGTATGGATTGACGGGGCACTACCAAAATGAATTTAAAAATGTTCTTTGAGGTATTGATTTGTGTATCTTAAGAATTGTTGTGATAGTTTATTATAGATTGAATAATGAAATTATATATTCTAATATTAAACAGTTAAAGAATGAAATTGTTAAAAATTTCGAAAGTTGAGAAGTTTCTCATTAGTCTATCCAGATACCATGTAAGTATGGTGAGAGATGCATAGAGTTATCGCAGAGAGCTAGCCTACTTGCTTTTGAAGGATGCCCACTCTGAACAAATTGACCGTTTCGAGAACACAAGATGTCCCTTCAATGTTATCTTGAGCGCCAGCTCTTTCGATGACGATAAAGAGTTTATAATTACCGTGAAAGTCTTTCTTTTATTGAAAGTTTTGGCGCCATAAATGACTTTTGTGGAGACTTCATCTATACCCAGTGTTATGTTGTGCCACTCCCAATAGGAATCTCAACAGACAAGTATGTGAAACAGATACACCTGCACTAGATGTGTCCGGTGTAACAATCCTAAAATTACCCGAGTCCTCAGCAGTCACGTCTAATGGTCATAGCAGTTGCCCCAAATAATTCAAAGGCAACTATCGAATAGCTGCACTGTGACCTCCCGTGAGTAGTTCAAGCCCGAGTCTCCAATGATTTTGTTGCACATCTAATTCTTGTACGGCTACACTAATACCTAGTGCTTACACCCCACTTTTGTATGCTGGCCCAGCTTGAGACCAGCGGAATAATGTATCGTGGTACTTTAGCGGCCTTGTGCCAATGCATTCTCATTGGATACTGAGTGCATTACACACGGAACGTTACAGTCCATGGTGATAGCGACAGATAAATGGCAAACCTCCAAGGTCTCTTAGATCCCAGAAGAAGAAGGTGATTAAGCTGTGCCTAAGTGCCAATCACGAAATAAATCCAAATACCTTGAATCTTCATATGATGATTTGTTTCTTAATCCTTACCAATACTCTACTCATTCAGGGTTCAAGTATAAACAAAATAATGAGGGGCTTAAGACAGCAGTACTGTGTGGAAATGTCAGACTAGAGGAAATTTATACCAACGATGAAGAAAATAACAAGGTGGGATGAAGACAGAAAGAAGCATGTACGATTATCGCGTAGTAAAGCAAATGCATGATTATTAACTCTTCGACGCATATGTCACTGTAAATCCAAAGCTATCTACCTTCACAGTAAAGCCATTCGTAAAGAGTTAACGAATATCGAAGCATACAGCAAAAGCTTGGAAACAAGGGTACCGGTTGATAACTAATTCAGGATCACAAGCTCTGAGACTCCTACTTAGGAATTATCAATTGTATCGGCTGCGGTATATAAGGGAAACAAATCTACGATGCTAGTCTGCTTCTGGGACAACTTCAATGATTCACCGCATCCGTAAATTCGTGAGCGTTTCCGAGCAACGCATCTACTTCCTCAGGTGCTCAGAAAAGAATGTAGCACACCGTTGATACCTGTAGTTCAAAATATCTCATCAGTAGAGAACTTTCATGGGTATTGAAAAGAGTACGTACCCTCTAACATATTCCTTGGCATTGTCTTCATTGTCAACTATCATGGCATGTTAATTAGTAGCTGTAACTTTATTCACAAGTCAAAAATTAGAAACACTTACAGTTAGCCCTAGCTCCCATCCATCCATGATGCATGGTTGAATAAGTCTCGACGACTCCGTTCCCTGCTTCAAGAACATCTTTGTATTCTTGCACAGCTTTAACATCCTCGCCATTTGAGGCAAGCACAATATGTGGAATTATGATTTTCTCTGCATCCTCCTTCGTCAATCGACTAGTAAATGTCAGATCAATGGTGTCTCAGTATTCTAAGAAATCGAGAGAAATGCTTACCCTGGATGAACTTGACCGGACACTGTCCATGGAGTTTCTTTTCGTGAAGTGGCTGCGGCAATCTACTCAAATCTTTAAAACCATGATGAATATATCAAATTAGTTGAACGGAAAAACCTACTTTACCACCCCAGCACAACCCCAGGCATGCCCAAGCCTTTACGCAATCCCATTTCTCCCCACAATCGGCGACAACTTCCCCAACAAGCTTTTCCCATTTGTCAATCGCATATGCAGATTCCACAAACGCAGCTTTTGCGGCTCTGGCTTCCTTGCTTGGATCCTTGAACCACTCCGCTTGAGCCTTTTTCCCATTAAAGAGATCCGGGACAATAACAACGGTATTTAATGGTTCAAGAGCAGCGGCTAACAAATCGGCACCTTGTAGCGTTTGAGGTGCGGCACCAAATATATCGTAGATGACCATAAGGGCGTTTGTGGGTTTAGATGCTCCTAGAACACTTGGTTGGGATTTACAGATCTTGTAGGTGAAGATGAAGAAATGAAACGGGTGACGCTGTTTTGGAGTGATTGCAGTTGAACACAGAAACCAAGCAAAACACAAACGAACAAAATATTGAGCAAACAGCCAGAGAATGAATTGACCCACCTGAAACATACACAGGTATCCCCGCAACTGTTTCCCATGTCCCTTTTGTTTTGTAGTCAACTTTGGTCACTGGTGGAATGGTGTTGCAGGCATTCTGTGTAGCCATGTTGAGTGAGTTGAGTCTGAACTCTTTGAAGGTGACCTTAATAAAGATTCAAGGGAGAAAAGCAGATGATGTTCGTGATAAAGAATGACTGTAAAATGAAGTCTGGGATTGAAGACCTCGAATGGATGTATCTGTCAAAGTTTATATATTCAATCTTCCAAGTGTTTGGAAACTTTGGAATGTGATATCGTCGGTGATAACGGGGAATAGTAACATTAATTGCGAATTCGATGTCACGGGATTTTGATACAACCACGTGATTTAGACAATAGCTCACCCTTTTCGATTCGAATCCGGTTCGGTATAAGAAGAAGCTTCCTAATCCCCCCCCCCTTTATTTCCTTTGTTGTTTGTTTTGTTTCCAGTGCAATTATAAGCGAAAGCCTCAACTCCAACAGGGTCAATTTTTGCGAACAATGTGACTTTGCTATGGAAAAAGAGTATTTCTACTAAGTTTCTACTCTTTGCCTGTAGGTTTCCCGCATCCGGAAACCTATCCTTTCATGATTCTACCGATTATGGGTAGACAAGCCAAGGGTGGACAAAGAGCATCAAGATCATATCTTTGTCAATAATAACATGCTGGGCACAATGTTGTTTCCAAATATTTTCCAAACCCTCAACAGCTCTCAATTCATCTTTCTAAACTCTCTTTACTGCCAGTCATCAAGATGCCCCCTCCGCCACGTTTCCGATACTTAAGCCATGCGGAACGCGTGGGCCATGCCCAGGAAGAATGGCGTCAATATTTGGAATTGAGGAAAAATAGACTTAAATTTATTTCTGAACAAATCGTCGACGACCACGGCTTTGATGTTTACAAGTTTGGAGAAAGTTATTTCGATAAAGAAGCAAAGGTGGATAAACTTTTACTGCTTTCTAAAGATAGTTCACATCGAGGGCAAATACAAGATTACATGGACTCGAGCAACAAAGCAGCCAACTTGTTCACCGACAAAGGCATGCTTCGCCACGAAGGTGGTTCTGGTTCAAAGGATACTCTAGGGCTTTTGGGAATGCTAGCTGCTGCAAATGTTGGTGACGAGTACATAGACAGTTATGCCGAAGATCTGACGGCTTTTGGGGGCACATGGCTTTATAGCAATGAGTTTGAAGGCCACAAGGCGGATTGGCCTCCGTGGGTAACAGGGCAGGACGATTCTTCGTTGAAGCTTCAACGATTCCACAATATGGTGCATGCTCTTGCGAAGGACCGAAACGCGCCGTCACCCTGGAAACATCTCAATGCAATGTTTCGCCTCAACGGCTATTTGATGAAAATTCTAAGATTCGTTGATGAACGAAATGCTCACTTGGGTGGGCGACCAGCACTACCCGATGGCTCAAATATAGCGGATCCGGCGATAAAGGCAGCATGGGTACTGCATAGGGCATGGATAAGATTGCTTCACCACCGATCGTTGAGTTTGGGAGGGCAGGCTCGTGGAATAGATTCACTAAAAAACATCCTCATCATTGGTAGAGCACAACTAGAGCAGGAGACACGTTCCGTCCCTGTTGAGAGTAGAAAGATTCTTGAATCGCTTTTAGAGTTTGCAACTACATTGCAGACTCTGACCACGTTCTTGCAAGCACTGGCAAATGAATTCAGCCAAGACTCTATTCCAAAACCAAACACTCGAGAACCTTATGTTGCATCGAATTTTAACATAGATTCCGATCGTGTAAGTGCGGCATGGGCTCAGGTATGTATCATGGCAATTATCAATTGAAGATGTATGAAACTGACAGGAATTTGAATAGATCACCCACCCATCAAAACCCGATCCTCAAGGGAAAACTATTAATCCATTTGGACCTATGCTCCTCTGGTCACAATTACTTGACCGTGCTGCCGACTTTGAAGCTAAGAACAATAGGTACTATGTCGAAGATCATTTATATGACAATCGTGTCATTGCAGAAGATGAACACTGGGAGGTTACAAAACTTATATCCAAAGAAGACTACCACCCTGATATTGTGAAAAAGCGTGTTCCCAATGTTGCACAAGCAAGGGAGGTCAAAGCATTGACGAAGAAAGTCTCACAAGTCAACACACATCGGCGAAATTACTTACTCTTACGAGACTGGTCCAAGAAACGACCTTGGTAAGTTACACGATAGCCTCTTATAGTTCATTTCTTAAGACAAAAATGCTGATATATATAGGAAACAACTGTATTTTGTGTTCGATACCGTTACAACGGATACCTGGCGTGGACTCATCGACGACTTTTACAACACTATGGAACTACTTCAAGTGTTACCCGAGGTACCTGGGAAGGATCAAGATGCAGACTATAGAGAAAGAATACAAGCAGATCCAGAATCTGAAGCAAACCTATTCGGCAATATTTTCCCTATACACCCACTTCCAAGTCATGACCCCTGTAAGTACGCTGGTGCTTACTTTGGTAATTGCGTATATTGCCTCGAAGACTACGCACCCAGAGAGTTGTGGGTGCAGTTTTTCTGTAATCATATGGTACATTATGATTGTGGTCGCGGTTATGTAAGTACCCCCAAAAACTTAATCATCTTTAAGTAGAACGGATAGAAATTAACCTTGTGCTTCTTTAGTGGGATAACCCCGGAAATCCTGACTTCAGGTGTCCTCTTTGTAGACACACACAGTCGTGGGAACTCCACAAAGTTGCAGGTATTGTTCCAGAGGCTGTAGACTTATGGGATAACGTGGATCTCGTGGATGCTGCAGAAGTAGGTAGACACCCTATTGTCCAGATGGAGGGTACACCAGCGGATGTTGAGGGATTCAAAGAGCTTTATTGGGAGAGTGAGGCTGCGCATCTGTCTGAAAGTGAGCTGGTAAGTCTTAAGTTTAAAGATCTGGGGCATCAGTGACAGTAGCTAATCTATTGGAAACAGTGGGAATTGCGTTGGCGCGATCGTGAGATTCCTAGAGAGCTTCATCACGAGATGGCACAAATGAGGAATGCAAGAAGAAAACGTGTTCTGGCTGCAAGACATGAGAGAGACGCGAGAGAGAAAGAGTTTCCCACCTTGGCAGAAGATTAGTCGGGTTCTATGATTTTTGTATTCTAATACTGAACCTGTACTTATCCGACAGAGCCATATTTGGTGACAGGAAGTATGCGACCGTCTTTATTCTTTGACTGGAGCAGTCGATGCACCGCCCGCAACTCCGCTGGCATTTTGTAGTAGTATACTTCATCTGAAGATCTATTCTCGTCATGTATTTGATTAGTCAAACGGATATCGAGAACGACGTGCTGGGATTTGTTTTCCTGGGAATATACTTGAGTTGTTCTGCTAGTTGTTATTTTTGTCTCACTGTGTACAATGCAACTCATTATGTTTAAATTTACGTGGCGAATAACTATACAGTGTCAAAAAGTTTGTCGTGCCTAAAAGTTGGGATTCTCTCCAAGACTCTTCATCTTCGCAATATAATACTGAGGTCTACCTCGACTCAAACTTTCCAGTTGACAAGAATGTCGAAGACAAACATTGCGCCCAAAGCAAAATTCTTGCTCGGGTTATAAAAGGTACCATGATTATATTATTTGCAAGAATTCAGAGATATTGAGTTCGAAGCTGTTTGGATGTCCATATTGAAGTTGATAGAATGAGCATGCATTCTTGCTATGCCAGTGAATATATCGACGTTTCTTCCCAAATGAGTGTTTTAATTCCAACGTAATAACCTTCCCACGCAAAACTTCTCATCTTAACGTAATGTTTATCACTACTTATTATTCAGTTCCGAACCAACCAGTTTACTGACTTCAAGTTCATCCTATTCAAAATCAGTATTATTCCACTCATATTCCCTCAACAGATCCTATTTCAGCCACACCTCCACAAGATCAAACTCACCTCAAAATCCCCGGGCCAAATTAAACCTTTTACTCCCCAGCTTTCCCACCCCTGCTCTTTCTTCATATCTCCTCTAATGAACTCTCTATACTCCGGAGCCCCAGGTCTGATCACATTATCTGCCACAACCACGGCTCCCTTTTTCAGCATACCAAATGCCTCCACAACTTTAAAATCCTGCTCATACAAATCCTCTACATGATCTAGGAACAAAAAATCGACATTTGTAATTTTCTTTTCTTTAACTAGATTGGTAATCGAGGAAGCGGCTGTACCTTCAACAACTTCAATAATATGATCAAGTCCTGCTATTTGAGCGATTTGGCGAGCAATAGCTGCGCAGATGGGATCGAGTTCGAGGGAATGAATCTTTAGCCCCGCATCACCTATCATCATAATTAATCAAGCCATTTTAAGGATACGCATGGATATTAAGTCAAGAAAAGCCAAACAAACCTCCATGCGCCTTCACCATGGCATCCGCAAAAAGCACAGCACTGTATCCTAAATATCCACCTAATTCCATCAGTATCTTCGGTTTCTCCTGCATAATGAGATCTCGCAAGACACCAGCTTTATTGGGACCAACACTGATGAGGAAATCTTCGCGTAGGGAAAATTCGTCGATGGTGGAGAGAACATTCAATGGATTGGTAGGATTGTGAGATAAGATGTAAGCGAGTAGTTGAGCTTCGCGGCCATCATGTGACTGATGATTATTAGTGAAGATTCATGCCCAGGAAGAGGAATTGAGGGCGAAATTGGAAGATTGGAAGACAGTGGAGGAAAATACTTCAATGCCCGATTCCATTGCCTTGCCAAGGGAAGGCCATTTTTTGACGAATTCCGAGTCCTTTTCCATTTTACTTTTGCAAATGATTTTAACGGTGAACTTTGAATTGAATATTAATGTAATTATCCGTAATTAGTGTTCTGTTATATGACGTGAAAATTGTGATTCGAGTCACTTAGCACGATGATACTAAAAAAAAACGTACAAATAATCAACTTCCAATAAAGAAAAGAGGAGAAAAGATAGAAACAAACCAGACTATATATACATAATCTCAATCCGACCACCCCACTCTCATGTCCAGCTGCAACAAACAGTATCTCGTATCTTCCATTCTCAAGCTCTATCTCCTACTGGCTAAATCAACATACACACCCCCATCACAAGTCACTATCTTGGAAGTTACAGTTCCGATATGGAACCAATAGGCTAGTGCTTATCTATCTACGTAATCGTATTTTCTCATAAGAAAAAGAACACCAAGTTCTCATCCACTGATCAAAAAATTGCATCAAGTGACTGCACCGAAGAATACTCCAAAAACACTTGCGAAAATAAGGTCAAAAGAATGCCGATATGTAATTATACGATATGAAAAAATAGTTGAAAATTATTTAGAGCAAGTAAGAGCCTTTTGCCAACAGGAATAAGGTGAATTAATAGAGGAATTGATCTCTTCTTCTTCAGAAAGTGTGAAGACGGTCGGTAAGAAAAGGGGTTCGCTTGTACAGAAGTGGAACACGAAAACTTCTTCCACCTCAATTCGCAGAACCTTTAATTAAATCTGACCCAATGGGTAAGTTGTGACAATATAATGAATATCACAAACAATATACATATTTTGAATACTCACGACTCCAAAAAAGAATGATACCCTCCATTTGCATTATGATAATGAAAGGGACTATCGAATGGTCGATGGTTCAGGCTTCAGTAAGGTATTCTGTTTCTTGCATCATGTCCGAGTGACACTCAAAACCTTCTAACCAAAAACAGCAGGTGCTATCTCTCACAGCGATTGAATGTTTGAAAAGTACAAGTGGGATCGGCATATGTTAGAAATCATGGGTGTGGTGACTGGAGTATTAAATGCAATAGTTTTGGATTGATAGCAACAATCGTTGATGCAATAACGAACAATAAATTCTCACGATTTTACTATTCATTGTATATTTATCTATTCTATTATGCATATAATAAACTACAAGCCGCATGAGAAACTGCTCAACTTACTCCATAATATTGTTTCATCGATTCATTGGAGATTATTGTTCTCGTTTGATCATTTTCTCCCACCATTTTTGTTCAGTGAACTTTTCCAGTCCCGTAACATCATTACCACGTGCGACATCGCCTGCCACGACTTTAGCAGCCTTGATGCAATCATTCACACCCACCCCAGTGTATGAATTTCCAGCTACTGCCAGTCTTCCCTTGTATGTGCTTAACAACTCATAATGCGCTTGTTTCAGTCTCTGCTCATGACCCACAGTATATTGAGGAATACAATCTTTCTGTAAAGATGCATGTACCATTTCTGGTGCTTGGTCGATCTTCAGATGTCGCTTGAGAACGGCTTTTGCCATGGCAGCACCCTCTTCCTCGCTGGGATATGTTTCAAAGTCGTCCCACCAATGGCCACCTAACATAACGGTGACTTTGGTCCCTGAAACAGTATCTTGGCCAACTGTTGCATCTGAATCAAATACTACACCAAGAGCAAACTCTGGATTCTGGTCAAAAGGAATAGATCGTGGGATTAGGTATCCAAAGCCGCGCTCCGGAAGGAGATCTTCGTCCCGGTAGTAGAGATTAACAACCATGACTGTCACAGCCTCTGTTTTTGCAAGTGAAGGGAGTAAAGAATCATCTGAAGAGGTAGTTAGTGTAGAGAGAGTGCGGCCTGACAAGGTAGAAATAACGTAAGAGTGGTTGGTGAATGATTCGCCAGCCTGAGTTGTGTAGATCTAGATACTTCAGCCATTATTCAGAGATGTAAGAGGAATAGATCCATACCTTGATGCCTTCATTTTGTCCATCGTGCTCGATTTTCCTTACGTCCTCGCCCAGCTTGATTTTGACATTAGGATTATTCCTTAGAGAGGAGTCCAGTGCTTCAGAGAGTGTACCAATTCCCCTGCGGAAAGTATAGACACTTGTTTCGTTGACAATTTCCCTCTCATGGTCCGTAAATGAACTTTTCTCCTTTTCCTCCAGATCTGCATCTTCAGCTGTCGCATTCTTGAATTTTGCCATTTGAGATATTCCTGCACTGATACTTCCAAATGCCCCCTCCATTCCCCACTGGGAGGGCATTATACTTTTTGCACTCAGTTTGTAGATATCACCAGCATAGATACCGTGAAATACGGCTGACACCAAATTATCTGGAATGTCTGTCCCTCCTGTTCGTCTGGCCAGAAATGATCCCACGGATTCGTCATCCAATTCTGCTGGTCTTCGTGGCCTCTTGTATTCGAAAAGCAGCCTGTGCATTCCTTTGAAAACTGGTTCTGTCAACATTTTCCAGGCAATGGCGTAGATTCCTTGGCTAGGCTCAGGCATGCACACAAGCCGATCGGGATAATAGATAAAGCGGTTCAAAGCAGCGGCAGACAATTTGTTGGTTTTAATCACCTGGTCAGACAGACCAAGGTCTCTGATCTAGAATCACGAATTAATACTTCAAAGCAAACAGCTAGAAATCAATCCTACCAAGTTTAGAGTAACAAATCCCGCAGGCGTGTTCGGTCTTAAAGTCCTCGGTCCTTGTTCAAACACAACTTCACCATCTCCCACGTTAATATATTTTGTCCGCAGCCACCCTCCTAGCCTCTCACTACTCTCATACAATGTAACCTTCAAATGTGGTGCCATTTGGGTGAGATAGTATGCCGTTGCCAGACCCGTAATTCCACCACCAAGAACTGCGACACTGGGTTCCTTCCATTCATCGGAGCTCTTATTTTCTGATATAATTTCCGCAGACTTCCTGATCGGAGTATGGGATGGGACATGGCTACTATAGTATTTCAACAGAGACTTTGACCGTTCGCGAGTGTGCAATTGTGGGCGTGTTTGGTAACTATATGCTCTAGCACAAGACCCTAGAATGTTTCGCCGACGTAGACGTACGACTTGACGTTGAGGAATATTGTAGCATCGCCTCAGAGGAGTCAATAAAGGCGACTCGGGCAGACGCATCCTCGTTATTATCATTTGTTAATGTTGTGTAGTAACAGCATGAGATTATCAATGATGTTTGGATGAACCGTTGTGGGAGTTGTTTTGCTTACTGTACCTTAAAAGCTTAGGTATTATTTACTTACCCCTCCCCCACAAAGCGCTATGCTTCGGTATCAATTCAGGTACACAGCAGAAAACACATGTGGAATTTTCAGTATACATTAACAAGTTGTATAATTAGTATTTCACGATATAGCTATTCTTCTCACAGTATTGGATGTATTGGATGTGTTTCATTCTGAATAACGAATCAATATGCTTATCTAGCTACTCAAAGACAGCTTTTCTTTTTTTTTCTGTAGGATGCGAGTAAGTTGTGGTGAGCTTTAGAAGAGCTTAATGATGAGTGCAGAGTTATAGATTCAGAGCTTCATAGGTTCACATCAAAAGCAAGAGAATAGACGTCAGAGATTTTTGGTTTGGCTAAGCCCCAAAGTCTTTTTGCTTTGGGGTGCCGAGGAAGCAACAATCCATTCTACCTAAATATGCTTTGGCTGTGACCAGCTATTCATTACGAGGGCCCAACCAAGATATATCCCGAGAATCCAGACACGATCCTCTTGTCCATAAAACGCCAGATTATAATCTCCTTCCCACGCATCCCTATGCATGTTGTACATTTTTCTTAAACTAAACATTCTTCCCGTAGCTCATGTAAGCATTCAACCCATCTATTCGGCAATCTCTGCATCACCACTTCTTCCTGCGCCCGTGTCTGCTGATGCTGCTCCTCCAGGTAAAATCAACTCCTCATTTCCATCCTCATCCACGAACTTTCGCTCACTGACATGCTCCTTTGAACCATCTGCCACCCATACTTTATCATCAAATTTTCCTCTCTTCTGGCCCTCTTCGTGCTTGAATGCACATGTCGGATTTAAGCAAGGATTGAATTTGCACATGGTCTTGACGTGTGTAAACTTGCAGTCTGGTGTTGTACAATCGGCGCCATTTCGACATAATGGCATTGTTGGATGTCGGAAGGGGCAGTTGGTATTCTTGCAATTCGGGAAATATATGCAGTCTTGAGTGGTTTGATGCGCAATCTTCTGGGCCGGGGACGGGTGCCGCCCAACGCATTTTCGATTTTTGCAGGCTGCACCAAAGGTACAAACATCTGCAGCATCAATAGCCGTTCCTGGGGGAGCGGCAGGAGATTGATGTGCGAATTTGCAGTCTTTGTTCGTGCAAGACAAGTTAAATCTGCATGTGGTGTCTGGAGAAAGACTATCAACCTTGTCGCTAGAATTCATTTCTACATCCATCGAGTTGTCATTTTGAGATTGTGCTTGATGCTCGTGTCGCTTCTGGAAATTATTATTTTGGGACCGATTGGGGTGTTGCATTCGCTCATGTAAAGGTCTGCCTTGTCCCGGGAATCCTGAGCCCATACCGTTGCCCCCTCGTTGCATCATTTGTTGCTGTTGCGGAGTGAACATTTGCGCCATCAATCTTGATTGCTGCTCAAGCATAGCATATAGTTCGAGTTGTTGTTGTTGAGACATGCCCATTATATTTTGCGCTGCACCATGTTGCGTCGGCATACCCCCCATGCCGCCATGCCCACGCCCGTTTTGCATGCGAGCAGTACCTCGGATATTTACAGGTCCCCTTGGTCCTGTTGGGGGTCCTCGTGCATGCGTATTTATTCGTTCATTTCCTGATTGCGGTCGTACTCGATGGAGAGCGGCATCATGCGTGCGATCCATTGCCTTTGTCAAATGATTCAGCATACGTTTATCCCGTGGACGACTAATACCACCGCTCCCATTTCGCATTGACTTGGGGCCTGTTGGTCTGTAATATGTTAGTTTTTGGTCTTGAGAAAGAATATTTCTGATTTTGAAGATAATTAAGAGACTGATTGCATACACATTTATATCGCCTGCCTCAGAAGCATCATTCATATCCGCATCTTGCGACGCATTTGAATCTCCAAATTGACCCTGCTCAGTCTCTGCGCCAGTCTCTGGATATCCTCCACCGCTAATTTGTGAATTTAATAATCCAACCTGGTTGAATAACCACTGTGAGAAATCTCTTGCTCCCGGATCATCATCACCAAGATTTAAAAGATCGCCTGATAATTCCGCGGCGATTTGTTCTTGCGTCTTTCCATTCACCAGCATGAGGATAATATATTCCGAAAGCGCAGAGTCATCAGCGCCGCCTGTACTCCATCCTACCTCTACAAGCTTTGGTTGAATGGAAGCGTTGAGCGCATGAGCCAGAGGCGAATCTAAGACGACTTCGACCGACATTTTAAGAGTTCGTTGATCTCTTTGTTTATCAAAAGTCAGGCTATAAAGTACTTGAGCTGCGGTAGCTCTTGACTGAAATAAGGGTGACGGTGAACGGTGGTAATCTTTTCACCTGTGACAATCTTGTCAAAAGTCGCAACAAATGGAGAATGTAGTTGGTGGTGGCTCGAATGTTGTAATGTTTGTTCGGTTGTTGTGATAGCTTAAAAAATGATGGTAGGTGTTTGATGGAATAAAGATCTTGAAAGACCAAGAAGCTTAAAGAGCCCTGGCGAATAACCATATTTGCCTTAGGATGACATATGAATTTTGAGCCGCAAAGGGCTAGTCACGATCACGTGCCATCTGTGGCTTGTGTGAAGTGCCTCATGCTTACTGATAAATTCAGAACTCACTAAACCCTCAGAAATAAGGTTGTCTGCTATTATATGGCTCGTGGCAGCTCGGTTCCATCACGTGGGGCCAGCCACTCTTCCCAGCCACTTGTGGACTTTCCAAACCATTTCTCGAAGGACTCATTGACCATCACCATTTTTGATTAGAATTGTTGGTCGGCCAGTCATGCAATGCAGTCTGGTAACAACGCACCACTTACCATGCACCACTTACCACTCACCATACTATACAATGCACTTCACACACTAATCCTTTGACTCAATCGATTGGGAACTTTGAGCTCCAGAAGCTTTGGTCAGCTCTTTGGTCGCATGTATTACCTACTAAGAGATACCTTCAGGGCGCTAGCTCAGGTACTCGACCCCCCTTTGAAAGCGGGGGAACGGCCACTTGCACATCGACCGACCGAGCCGACTTAACAGATAACTCAAATCTGAGCTCATACACGTATCTATCTATCAGCTCATCCGATAATGGGGATCTGAGCCACCAAGATACTGAACGAATACTTCGTACATAAATCTAGATGTTGGTATTACGACGTTGCAAACCAACAGCATACTAAGACACACAAACATCATCTTACTTTGTTGTTGGAATATGAAACAGCATTGGATTTCTTATATGTTGTATCGTGTCCAACAAATCTCACAGCCTCCAAGTGCTGACATGTTATTCCGTATTTCCCATGATCGACTCCATCCTCTTACATATCCAGATGCCATTTTTAACCCAACGGTTCCATCGAGCCTTTTGAACGCCGCACCAAAGAAATTGTGGGCAAGTCAAGAGAACCAGGAACCAGGGGATATTAGAACCACCTACTTTTAGTATTCATGGGTCATTCATGACTGAGTGCCAGGTATATTGTACATTTTCTTCGCATCCCTTGGCCTACCAATAACATGCTGTGTACTGCATAAATCGCGAGCTTCTGAGTTCTGAGTAAGCAAATTTGACTTTATCCCTTCCCCTTATGTACATCACAATCTCAATATCATGAGATTCACAACCTTAATAAAATTCTCAACCCCCCGACCTAGATCCATCCTCAAATCCATCGCTGCCCAGACATATCCATCTTGATATCCACCCGTATCCAAGCATATCCAAGCATATCCACTCACACCCACCCACACCCACCCAAATCTATTCTCCCTCGCAGATGCATCAATCCGACCGAGGGGGCGACGTGATCGGATAACAGATTAATCGGGCATCCTATTAGTTTAAACTGCCACTCTTCTGCTGCTACCTACAGTCTAAGATACTCCATCACGTCGTACTTTTCCTCACCGGCTTTTGGGGGCGTTTGTCGTAACGTTACGGCAGCTGGATTTGTAGTCTCGCATAGACTTCTCCGCACCAAGTGACAATTATTACTACAACAGGACAACCACTTGGAACATCAGATTTGGCTACCTGCATATTCATTTATCGTCATAACCAAGCCCTGGGAAAAATTAATTTGATTGCTCTCAACTCTATTCTGAGATTTGCGCAGCCCAATCACTGGGTTCATATTCCTGCGGCACTCCTGAATCCTGGTGAATCTACCACAGCCAATACTGCAAAACATTTGTGAATCCTGAGCCACACTGCTGTACATCAATTAAGTGATTGGCTAGAGCACTTGATATACTCCTGTTCATGAAGCTATATAGTTTACACATCCCCATCTGTTCATTTCATTCCCACTCTTTTCGTTACATCTATTTTACACATACAATACTACACTGGCACTTTTCATAATGCGGTCTCCTACCTTTCTAATATCTGCTTTGGTCTCCTCTGCGTTGGCTATTTGGCCTCAACCTGTTTCGTATACAAATGGTACTGGTGTTTTGTGGTTGGATAAGAACGTTAAGGTTACTTATGATGGCGGTGCTGTACGATCATTCCTTCCGAAATTTTATGTTGATATGAATACTGAGAATTTGCTCGCTGTACAGTCTACAGGATATTCTAGTAGTGGAACTGGAAACATAACAACCAGTAAGACGATTGTTTCTAAGGCCGTAACTCGAGCTATGAACAAGATCTTCTATCAAGGTTTGACACCATGGAAATTATATCCACGAAATGCCCTGCCTTTGGTTGAGCCATCAGCCACCTCAAACAAGACCTACATCAGCGAAATCCTCATCACGCAGACCGGACAAGATAACTCCTCCGCATTCAAGCCTACGGATGGTCAGGTTGACGAGTCATACAACCTCACAATCACTACTGACGGAAAGGCCTCTATCAGCGCCCCCTCATCTATTGGTATCCTTCATGCACTGACCACGTTCACACAACTCTTCTACACACATTCTGTTGCTAAAGCTGGCGTCTACACAAAATTAGCTCCCGTGACAATTTACGATGCGCCAAAATTTGCACACCGCGGACTCAATATGGATATATCCCGAAATTGGTATCCTGTTGAGGATATCAAGAGAACAATGTTAGCAATGCATTACACTAAATGCAGTGTTATTCATTTACACATCACCGATGCTCAGTCGTGGCCTTTGGATATCCCAGCACTTCCTGAATTGTCAAAGTTGGGTGCTTATGCCACCGGATTATCCTATACCCCTGCAGACCTCAAGGAAATTCAAGAGTATGGCGTTGAGCTTGGTATCGAAGTTATCTTGGAGATTGATATGCCTGGTCACACAAGCTCTATTGGATATTCTCACCCTGAGCTCATGGCAGCCTTGTTCGCCGAACCTTGGGATACCTACTGTGCTGAACCTCCTTGTGGATCATTGAGACTCAATGATTCAGCCGTACCAGCATTCCTTGAGAAATTGTTTGATGATCTTCTTCCTAGAGTCTCCCCATACTCAGCGTACTTCCATACCGGTGGAGATGAAGTTAATGTTAATACTTATTTATTGGACCCCACCGTTCAATCAAATGATACCGCCGTTCTCAAACCATTAATCCAAGCATTCGTGGACAGAAACCACAAACAAGTCAGAGCTGCCGGACTCACTCCAATGGTCTGGGAAGAAATGATCACAACATGGAACCTCACTTTGGGATCTGATGTTCTTGTTCAATCATGGCTCAGTGATGCCTCTGTCGCTCAAATTGTCGCGGCAGGACATAAAGCTATTGCTGGCAATTATAACTTCTGGGTATGTATTATTACAATTCACCCGAATAATTGATTCACGTACTAACAAACTTCTAGTATCTCGATTGTGGCAAAGGACAGTGGCTCAATTTTGAGCCAGGTGCATCCTCTGAGAAATACTTCCCCTACAATGATTATTGTTCGCCTACCAAGAGTTGGCGCTTAGTTTACTCCTACGATCCTCTCGCCGGGGTACCCGAAGATTCAACTCATTTGGTTGTTGGCGGGGAATTTCACATTTGGTCCGAGCAAACCGATCCAATCAACCTTGATGATATGGTATGGCCAAGAGGAGCTGCCGCCGCAGAAGTATTGTGGTCAGGAGCCAAGGATCCAGTCACTGGACAGAACAGAAGTCAAATTGACGCAGGCAGCAGATTGCCAGAGTTCAATGAACACTTGAGATCTTTGGGAATCAGATCAGGACCTGTACAAATGATTTACTGCACACAGCTCAACTCGACAACATGCGCATTGTAGGTTGGGAATGTGGGATAATCAATATGAAGCTATGGATATCGGCGGAATCGCATTTGGGAAAGGAGTCTTTTGGGGGGCATCGGACATTAACATTACATTCACATCTCTATTTAGACTTACTTTCCACATGTACATAAATTAGATTTTAATAGGGACTTACACAACGATGGAGATTTAACCAATGATGTGTCTTTTTGCCTGTGTCAATGAGTATGTGAAATTGAAACCTCGAGAGTGTAGGTATCTAGGTAGATTTCTGATATCAACTGTAGACTACCTGGTACCTGATGCGTAGTGAGTGAGTGGTGTTTACCGTGCATCAACTCCTCCATGAATTTCTTCATTTATATAGGCTCGACGCTCCCGCCTGCCCCCACCAGCTCCTACTGTCCTCAACTCGTTTACCTAGTACGTACGTAAGTCGGCATGTGTATATGTATGTATGCATGTATGAAACTGAATTTCTATTAATAATCAACAGATGATTATTTGATTTGCGGCATCGTATTTTTCACGATAAATGTGGAAACGGCCAGCGGAATAAAGTATTACCCCGGATTTGTCAACAAATCTTGTTTCTTTTACATGTGGAGCCTCGGTCCTCTTCTTTCAACCCTTCAATGTTTCCCTTCCTTCTCCTGTGAAACACTCCAATGGACAGAGTACAGAGCACACACGCTTGTCTGTGGAATTGACCAAGGAAGTCTTTAGGCCATCCTTTCCAATTCGAGCAAAGCCAAAGATCACAAGGGACGCCCCCTCCTTGTCTTGCCCTTCTTGTCGTTCCTCGAGGAATCCCCACCTGCCGTTATGGACGGAACTTCAAGATTGCGACAAGGTCTAATAATTCATCCGATTCCTCAAGGTAAAGGTATAACAAAGACTACAATCCGTACAAATATGATAAGTATAGTTGAAAACAACTTCGGGTTTCAGAATTTGTCATATAAATCTTTCTCTTAATTCTGGATGATACTCGTTCATCTATTTATCTATTTATTCGTTCATTCATCATTTATCATTCCCATACATGAGCGAGTGAGCGAACCCATTGACACATATATATTATAAGACAAATCCAGCATCATGTTGGAAAGCATACCAATAAAATCTCTCATTATACCATTTGTCGTGATTTTCGTCTTGTTCAAAGTCACACAATTCGTTCAAAGAGAGCTCAAGATTAAATCACTGGGTGGACATACCAGAAGAGCGAAAACATGGATTCCATTCGGTACAGATTAGGACTACAATTTGCTTTTGCGAAGAAGCTTGCTAATCATCTTCAGATCTCGACCTCGTTGCGCGTTCGGTCAATTATGGCATGCATGATAAGAACCTCGAAGCTTGGATGGCATTCTTCTCCGGTTACAAAGACATACGATATACAGTAGAGGCAAATCCAGGAGGACAGCGCACACTTTTTACTGCGGAACCAGAAAACATTAAAGCTATACTCGCAACCCAATTCACAGATTATGGCAAAGGGGAACCATTTCATAACGATTGGAAAGATTTTCTTGGTGACAGTATCTTCACGACAGATCTTGACCAATGGCATGATTCTCGTCAATTGATACGTCCACAATTCATCAAGGATCGAGTTAGTGATTTGGATACTTTCGAGAGACACATGCAGATTTTAATCCAGAAGATCAAAGAAGAAGGTAGAAAATGGGATGGCACTCAAGGTCGGGAGATTGATGTTAGTGATTTGTTTTTCAGATATACTCTAGATGCTGCGACGGACTTTTTGCTAGGGCGCAGTGTGGAGAGCTTAGAGAAACCAGGAGAATTCGCAGATGCTTTCGCAGAGGTTCAACGGGTACAGAGTATTATCGCGAGAGCTGGGTATGTATTCCTGACATCTGCTGTTTTTCATTTTTTTTCTTTTTTTTTTGAATGGCCGCTAATGTTGTAGTTAGACCTTTAAACGGGCTAGTTCCAAGAAAATCATTCTACAAAGGTCTCAAGGTTATAAACGAATTTGTTAACCCCTTCATTGATGATACACTTCGACTTTCTCCCGATGAGCTAGCAACCAAAACGAAAACAGAGGAGGGGTATACATTTCTCCATGCATTAGCGTCCTACACTCGTGATAGAAATGTGCTTCGAGATCAACTCGTAGCAGTCTTACTTGCCGGTCGCGATACAACAGCTTCCACTCTCTCATGGACATTCTACGAACTAGCTCGTCATCCTGAAGTTTTCAGGAAATTGCGCGAAGAAATCATCTCGAAAGTTGGTCTAGAGGAAGCCCCAACTTATCAACATTTAAAAGATATGAAATATTTACAGGTACGTCCTTCGTTGTTCATTGCAACATAAACCCCTTGCTTACAGCTGCAGAACGTTATGCACGAAACCCTTCGTCTTTACCCCGTCGTTCCCTTCAATGTCCGTCTCGCTCTCAAAGATACCACACTACCCGTCGGTGGCGGACCAGATGGCCTCTCTCCTATGGGAATTCTCAAAGACACTCCAATTGGCTACTCCACTCTCATCATGCAACGCCGCGATGATCTTACTCCAGACGTCATGTCCTTCAATCCCGACCGCTGGTTCACATGGCAGCCTAAACCTTGGCAATACATTCCTTTCAACGGTGGTCCTCGAATTTGTATTGGTCAACAATTTGCACTTACTGAAATGGGTTACACGATTGTTAGACTCTTGCAAAACTTTGATGGGCTAGAGGGATTTATGCATGAAATTGATGGAGGAAACCCGCAATTGAAAGCGGACATTGTTTTACAGCCTGGACAGGGTGTACACGTGGGGTTTTTGGAAAGGAAAAGCGAAACTGTGAAAGAAAAGGTTTAGGATAGTAAAGATTATGTCTATGGTAATGACGGTCCGGCGTTTATTGCTTTCTTGGCTGTTCGGAGAAGTAGCCAAGCGAAATGAATATTGATGAAAGTGCTCATCTCAACTCAACTCATGATATAAAAATGGGAAACAGGATTATTTTATCTATTTTTACAATAAACCGAATTTCGTGTGACGTGAGTATCAAAAGGAACAAATTGCACATAGAAAATGAATAGTGAGCCGAGTGTCTCGTCACAATCATTCTATCACATATGACATTCTAACATTCAAGATTTTAATTATTCCATCACATTCAAACATAAAAGAGTCTCACTTCATTTGTCGTCCCAATAGTAGTGCTGATATATTTACTATGTTCAAATTTGCAAATCTACCAATGCAGTATAAGCCTAGTGTCTTCAGTTTTCAAAAATTCAGGGCTTGATCATAATGCTAGAGCTTATGCGGAATGAGTATTGCAGAACAAGATAACAGGGGAAGGGAAGGAGAGGTCAAATTACTGGATTTGAAGCGATGTGAATGAAGTGAGAGTATTAATATCCGGCTGTGGTGACTGCCTTTGAATTTTCGCATACTATACGATACAACAGTAGCAGTGCAGCAACAAGGCATAGCGAAGGCTGATGAGACGAGTTAATGCGGTGTGCTTGTTAAAAAAGATGTCTTTTATGGTGAGGTGGAATGAGGTGGTACCGTATACGGACTGAACAGTGAGTACTGTCTCTATGGTTATGCTCTGGAATTCGGCGATGATTATTTTGTTATTGGTCCTTCAATGTAAATGAATGGAGATTGTTGTTTTTATTGTTTATACCTATTTGGAACTTTCTTGTACTGGATTCTTATGGACAGTGTATTTTGATTCGTCGTGGAAGATTGAGACAAGATGGGTGGTTTGTTTGTGTTGAGTCGAAGTGGATTAATGTCTAGTGTAGATCCTGAACCTGGATGAGAACGAGAATTCGCATTTAGATGTGCTTGGGGGATGAAAGAAAGTCTGTGGATTTGCTTTGATGCTGTGGATGGAGCTGATGATTGTGGGTGTGGAGTATGGGATGGGGATGAGAGTGAGAGGGCGAGGGCGAGGGGACTGAGATATAGTTTAATAATGGGAGTAATTGAGCGATCGAATCAGACTGGTTCTCGTGGCTGCTTGTAGCACTAGATCTGTTGAGGGAAATTTGTGAGAGAGAGATACGATCTAGACTACTTACTGGGTGTCATTTTCACACATCCCAAAATATACTAAGTCAGGCGGAATACTCGACGATTTGTCCTTTCTGGGGGTTTTCATTTCGCAACGCTGTGTGAATAGGGGAAATTGAAATTGCGATGTGTGTCTATCTATGCTACGTTTTCCAGTAAATATTCATGGCCAGGTTCACTAAAAGTATTGTCATGTTGAATACTTTCTGTCATTTATTTGAAATATCTTGTCATCGGCGATCAAGTGTTACATATGATCTCAAGGTTTCCAACAATGTCATCATTCATTAATCATCGTCATAATTTTCGCGCCACTTACAGTTAAGCTGTAGACATCTTAATGGTGTCTTACCTATACATTGAGTGTGTCTGCCAAGCTATTGATATATTTGCATCGTCGAAACAACTTTTCTTGCTCAGTCAACCTCTTTCTTTCAGCTTCCTTCGCCCAGTCCATCGATCCAAACTCATCTGCGCTAGGCAAAACTTGTTGCCATGTCCCAACATTCTCGTTTTCTGGTTTCCGCTTTGTGCTGTAGTCATCATCTTCGTCTGTCAAGATAACAGGTCCTGTACCGAGGGGTCCTCCAATGACTTGGATCTTAAAGCTCTCGAGTTGTGTATTTTCTTTCTCAAATTTGTCATACGATTCCGGCCATTCGTCAAATTGTTTTTGTGATAGAGATTGGCTAATTGGATTCCCAGTATAAGCAAAGTTGATAAGACTTCTAGCCATCATCTCCTATATCTCGTTGTCTTCTTCAGTAAGCTGACCTTCGGGGAATACACCATTGAATAGATAGTTGTCGTCAGACCCGTGAGATACTTTGACATAAGGCATCCCAGCACCTTTCCATAGCGGAGTCAAAGCACTCTGATTCAAGTCATAAAGTCTTACCCCCGTGAATCTAGAATCTATCGTTTGTTGAGTCCATTTAACCACGTGGTACCCAAAATCGATCGAGGAACAGGTAAAAAGTATATCTCTCAAGATGCGTGAAACTCGAAAATAATGGACTGAAATATCGGGATCCTCAGAGTCTTTTTGTGATACGTAATTGTTCAATTCTTCTTCAAAGTCTGAGGCCGAGTATAGATCAAATAGTTTTGCGTATCGTTCTGTAGTAATGGCATGCACGAATGATTTAATGGAGGTTGCCATGTCTTCTTCGGATTGAATGAGATGTCCAGGGCCAACATTCATGGCATCATCATCTTGAGTCTATCCAAATATCATATCAATGCCTAGATTGAGTTAGAATACTCTCTGCCTCGTAGTTGTTGAGAGGGATCTTATATAACTTACCTTTTACAAAACTACCCTCACGCATCATAATTGAGTATCGATCAGGTAAAAAAAATCATCGTCAATCGAAGGAATAAAGGTAAAAAGACCGGAAGGCGGATGATTTGACATGGAATAATCCATTGCAGAATCAATGAGATCTTGCATTGGAATATCTCGTAAGCATGAGAGAATCTCCGAATCCACAGGTCCTCCACAGCCAACTTTATCTGCCACAGCTCTAGTATGATGTTCAGTCGCATCACTAGTCATATTTAAAGAAGTGCCAGGTGGTCCAGACATGACCCATGCTTGCTGAAAAGGTACACCTTTCTGGCCGCCATATGCCATTATTTGGAGCGAGGTTATAGTACCTCCAGCACTCAAACCATAGGCTGTGATACGATTTGGATCACCGCCGAATTCTTGGATATGATCTCTCACCCACTCAAACGCCTCACGTTGATCTCGCATGCCAAGATTGAGAGACTTCTCCTCTTTTAGTAAAGGTAGTCGTGGGAATCCGAAAATACTGAGACGGGAATTTAAAGCTACAAAAACTATAGGGTTTTCATCGGCGACGGATAGTGAGATCAGTTTGTCGGGCGAGATGTGGTCGTCGTGGTTGGAACCTTTGATGACTCATCCTTCGGCGTTGTATACAACGACTGGGAGATTGCTTTTTGAGTTTAGATTTAATCCGCTTGGTCGAGCAATGTGGAGGTGCAAACAATCTTCACTGATTAATTTAACTGCAGAGAAGAAAGGTGGCATAGGATCTTTGATTTGAGGGCATGCTGGACCAGGTAGAGAAGCATCTATGATGGTACCAGGAGGGGGTGTAAATGACTTTGGGGGTGCGAAACGATTAGATCCGGATGTATCGGCAGCGTATTTCACATTGTGAAAGTGCTCAACTTTGTTTGAGAGAATTCCCCGATAGGTTACTTGAGATTCCGAGAAAATGACCTCGAGGATAGATGAAGCTTTTGTAGCAGAGACACTACAGAGGAGACCTATAATAATCAATGCGGGGCTGCGCCAAGTAAACTGTGATGATTGATACATGATGATATGAAGAGAGAAAGAGTAACAACTTCGAGAGATTGAATTCGGCGAAGTGTGATATAATTGTGTGTGTAGACTCCTCGGCAATCTACAACTGTTGCAATCTGACGTCTAACCAACAGTCTACCAACAACCTGTCTTATATATCCACTTTCGTGCATTTGACTTCATGCTCGCTACTCTAGTGTACCTTTGTTCTCGGCTTTGCGGGTGATAACAATATATCGTAGTGTGTGAACGCAGTGAATGACTACAATTCAATGGCTACTGTATTATAATCCTAAGCGAATGCGAAAGAGAGTAGCTCTTTCAGTAGTTCTTACTTAAGGCCTAATATCTCCTGTAAATAGCTAGCTCTTTATACAGAATACAACTTAACATTTAGGGCCTACTATCGTAGGTGCTACGTCATCCGTATCCTTCTCATACAAACACGTAGAAACCCGCCTCATAAGAAAGTTTTATTGCACATCTGAAAAGAATTGCTTGTTAACTACAATTGATAACTTGTAAAATAGTATTTATTTGAAAAATGAAAATTAAGCTTATTAGCCATAATTGGATAATTGAATTGAAGATACCCCGCACAGTATAAAGAGCTCACTGATTCCCCCTTCCTTCCGCATATCCAAAAATATCAGGTCAAGGTTCCCAACGCCTTCATGATATTTCCATCGAGTCAGATCCTACTAAGCTAACCCAAACACAGTCCTAACATTCAAGAAGCAGAATGATGTATAAGAAAAGGCCCAGAAAAGAGAGGGAAATTGGAATGATACTCCAAGTTAATGCTATACTTGACAGCAAGATTTAAAAATTCATCACTATCGATTTTCTCGATCGCCACTGGAGAGTGTTGGTTGTTGTGCCTAATATGGAGCCTTGATTTGTGCTAAATATATACTATTACTCGCGTCCGCTTCCAAGACCTGGGGGGGTTGATATATTGACTCTTGAGACAGGACAAGTTTGCGCGGCTTTTCGCTCCTCGATCTCGGTTCCAAAATCCACATGGCCTCCCCTCCCCCCAGGATCTCTTCTACCTCTTCAACAAAGAGAGAGTATTAGTTGAGAGGTAGAATATCGCATAGAAAATAAAGAATTTGGTAGAAATCACAGATTCACTCCGCCCAAGGGTCATAATTTTGACATGTGGGCTGAACTTCATGTTCAGGGCCATCTAGATTCGAGAAAGCCTCAAGATATTGTACAAATACTAGTTCTTTTTGAAAAATTCATGGCTCTAAAACTTGGTTTGAAAATCATACCGTTATCTCGCAACAGATTGTCTAACCCGATTTGATATCAACGCCTCGCAACTATGCAATCAAAATATCCCCTTTTATTCAATGCCAAAACTATTTCTAACAGCTACCCCAAACCTTTCAATAGCCTCCGTCATCTTTTCCTCCGATGCAGCAGCAAACGTGGCGCGGAAAAACATATCTACTGGTACAAAGCCGTCTTTCTCGGCTGTGAACCAACTACCCGGGCAGATAAGAACTCCCTGGTCAATGCCGGAGAGGAAAATCTCTTGCTCGATGTCTGCAATTGGCTTGGTTTTGGCAGCTGGATGTTTGTGCCAATCTACCGAGAGCCAGAGCTGAAATTCGTTAGTCAATTTTTATCAATGCTGGGTTCATGAAATACTTACAAACATGCCGGCAGATGGTGGGTTCCAGCTTACGATATCCTTGGGCAAGTATTTTTCACATGCGGCAAGAATAACATTTCGGCGCTTAGTGTATTCCAATCGAAGGTTTATCAACCATTGAAGATAACCACCATGTCCCCAGCTTTCATCAAGAATTTTGTAAAGAACCATTTGGGAGATTCCACTTGGGTTTTGGTTGGAGTTTTCATTAGATCTAATGAATCTCTCGACGATTTGTTCGGAAGCAGTGATCCATCCTACTCTAGTACCGGGTGCAATTACTTTAGAGAAAGAATCCATTCGCATTACTCTTCCATCGGTATCAATGCTTAGGTAGGTTGGAATGAGAGCTTTCAAAAATTCATCATTGTTAGCGGGTGGTGGGACATCAGGAGCATCTGGTCCTGTATATGGTTGCATTTGGAGGAAATAGTAGGGTTCATCTTCTATGATGTATAAATCGTGCTTTTGAGCAACCTTGTAGATAGCATGTCGCCTCTCGGTACCTTGTGTTGCACCGGTAGGGTTTTGCCCGGAAGGTACAGTGTAAAGAACAAATGGCTTTCTAGCCCCTCTTGCCTGTTCATCCCAGTTGCTCAAAATTTCATCCAAGGATTCTGGTAAGAGACCTTCAGCATCCATTTTGACACCCAAGAATTTTACACCAAGGGGAGCGGCAGTCTCGACAGCAGAAGCAAAAGTATATTCTTCAGATAACACAAAGTCACCCCTTTCACAGAAGATGCGAAATGTCTGCTCCAAAGCTGAGGTGCTTCCGACAGTAAGAGAACAACCCCAATCTGCATAAGGTGGATTGCAAACGATTTCGGTGTGTTCTGTCACCCATCGAAGCATCTGGGCAGATCCTGAACCTTGTCCATAGTTGAGTGCGATAGATAGATCATATGCTCCCTTGCCCTCAGACACATCATATTTCCCAGCAGTTAAAATGGTTCCAGACTCTTTTGTTTGTGCTTCCGAGAAGTGAGGTACTGTAGGAACCTTGATGGATAGTTCTTCGATTGGAAAATAGTCGGGACATGGCAAACCTCCACCAAGAGAGATCATTCCAGGGCCCAGGTATTTAGCGGCGCTTTTTAAGTTCGATGGTTTTCTTGATCTACTTTCGAGGGAGATACGATCTGTGAGTGATTAGTCTAAGTGCATGTGCATATATAGATTGAAAGAGTGACTCACGATCAAACCTTTTGGCCTTTGGTTTCCATGTTGACTGTGACTCATTAGGAAGTGATCAATCTCTCTGGGATAGAATATACCGACGGGATTTTTGAAATGATCACTGGTAGTGAATGCTGCGACACCTGCAACAAATTTCCCAGCCTTTGCCCTTCTTGCAGAAACCCCATTGACAGTCAATGGATCAGGAAGGACGATAGATTCGGTATCGACTACACCCTCGATATCAATTGCAGTTGGAGGAGCCATCTTCTCTTATCTGACTCGATCTGAGGTGTAAAAGTATGAGGAAAGCAAATGAAAGAGGAAGATATGTAGCAGAGGTAAAGGCTGAAAGAATCTTTGAGGAAAGACAGAGAAATACGGTGAGTTTATACTTGATGCGACTTCCCGTTGTTGAGCATGTAGTTTGCAAGGGTTGAGACAGTTGTTCAACCGGTGTCAAGTTGAAGGGCGTAACTCTCCTTCGTAATCTTATGGAGGAAAATAACTTACAAGAAAAGGATGTGGAGACGGAGTACGGGAGACGGGAGAGTTAGGACGTAAGTGAAGTAAGAAAGATAACAATGTGACTCCCATCCGCATTATTTGTATCAGATGTACTTGAAGATCGTAGAAATTATCATGTAATTATAAAGTCATATAAAGTCATAATGTCATAAGAGTAATGGCCGGTTCCACCTTCAAAAGTGTCAGAGAGCTGGAGAGTTTTACTCGAGTAGAGGGGAAATCCTCAGATTGCCGGTATCGCTGGTATTTGAGGAAGGTTTATGAGACCCTTATCGCGATAGAAGCCGTAGATAAGCGATACGACCTTCCCCTTATTAGATTAGCCTACGCGAGTCAATTCCATTGTGGCATGATACTGCACTGATCACTGGATTGAAGAAGGGAAAGATTCGAGGCTCCCTTCCGTACGACTCACGAATAAAATAGATTGAAATGTTACCGCTGGCTGGATATATTGGTTGGGACCAGCAATGAAACCTTGGCTTGAGGGCTGCTGATTGATTCGCTGGCCGACTGCCTGGTAAGGGGAAAGGAAGGAGAGAAAGTACTTCATATCTAAAATAGTCTTTCTTGGTGGCATCTGTACCTAATAATTTTATGTAACCCGAGTGCTTAAACATTGGGGTTGGACAGCATTGAGAACATCGGCACATGAAGTAGTGTATCTAGATATCCAGATAGATATCTATCCAGTATTCATAAGCCACAAACCCGCGGCAATAGTGATACGGATAGAAACACAACATTTTGACCATACCCAATAGAACAGCAAGGACCTCCAATTTGATGATGCTGTAGAAAATTTGATGTTACTTACCTACCTCTTAGGCGTATCGTCATTCCCCTTGCATATGGCTAAAAGTAGTAAAAGAATCCTGAGACTTGCATGTACCTTCTCTCTTTCTACTAAGGGGGGATGGAAAATAGATCGCAAACCGAAACAGGAGTACTCACTCACTCAAAGTGATAATGATGTATGAATGAGTAAAAGAACTATCTACCAACAACACTCACAAAAAAACACGAAAAAAAAAAGAAGCGATTTGTAGGGGATTGAGCCCAACGCGGGGGTCGAACCCGCAACCTTGTGATTGACCTAGAACATCTTTCAATGGATAAGAGTCACACGCTCTACCGATTGAGCTAGCCGGGCAGGCTGTTTGCTCCAATTGTTGAGAGGAATATTGTAATTTAACAATCTATTACCTTGACATTTAAAAAAAACTTTTCATGCGTTGATGGATTCACCCACTTTCCGTAAGCGAGCTCTTCCACTTGACAATTTTGTAGCCTAACATCTTCTAAAAGTACGCATATAGAGATAATTATCAAATAAAAACCTGATACTTCTTCTATCAATCTAAAATCTTCGTGTTTATTTTCATATGACTTTTCAATCAATTCATATCACACATTGAAACCAACAAAAGACTCCGGTCACCATCTTCGCTACATGCGGGGTGTTATGCACGGACGGCGGGGAGTTTTGAGATTCTTCTTCAGACCTTAGTGCTTTATGAACACCTGACTTTTAAATATTTGCATGTTCTTAAAGACTGCGACATTTTAGTATCCTCGAAGCACTAATGTTCGCACTATCGTTTAAGGATATTTGATTTGGGTTGAATATAAGCCTTATAATTCAACGGAGTAATGAGCTTCTAGTTCCTATAGTTTTTTTGTGCCCCAAAGAGTGTTGGCAGTCAACACACAAACGATCTTATCAATCTACCTTGCGGCGGTTGGCGGCTACAATACAAGAGTTCAACCATGAAAGTTCAAGTTGGGCAATACATACTTCAAATAGTGTCTTTCACTTTCTTCTATCATACAGTACAGATCATTAGATTCAATCTCATCCGTCTCTCCGGTACTTGATCGGTGCAATCTCAACGGTAAATCCGTGCCTGGAACCAATTGTTGCCGGTTATTGCCATTTTCGCGCGTTTATACCTCTTTTCTTTGCATGATTTTTGACTCGCTTTGTCGAAACTGGTTTCCACTCAATATGCATTCAGGGACAGTGGGTCCACACGTATATTCTATTTCAGCTGCGTGTGGCACCAGGAACATTCCATTTTGAGGTTCTTTACCCATGTAAATGGTCCATTGCCGGGCAAAATTCCCTTTTATGTTCAAGTATGGGGAAACTATTCTGGAAAAGTCAATGGGCTGAGTTTATAGATCAGTTTAAATAGTACTAGCTCCAGACTAGCTCCTCCGAAGATATAATCTTCGGGACAGTGACCACGAATGCACCAGGAGTATCTTTCCTGACAATTGCAGAATCCCACTTTTTTGACAGCATCAGCATCAGCATCAGCATCAGCATCAGACTTCAGCTCTCTGAATATCCTTCCGAAAGTCTCATATGTATCTTTGGACCGAGTCTACTAGGACAAACTTATCCAAATCCGAACTCGGACAACAAAAGTATATCTTCAATTTTTCTCATTTCGGCGGCCTAGACTGCTGTGTCAGCTACTGTGAAGATACAGTGGTACTTTGACTTGCTTACACAGAATTTTCGACTGGAAACCACTTATATGCAATCATGGAATGCAGGAGTATAAGTAGGGCGCTAGCTTTGTCTGTTATGCAGAATTCAGCAGGCACCTCATTCTTCTTTTATTCTACCTCCACAAAGGTTAAATGCGCAAATAGCTCTGCCATTATACAACTGTGAAATATCATATTGTTTCTATCTCAGAATTAGCGCTCTTGTATAGCAGCGTTTGCTCTCAAATTTTCGGCCATCAACGCTTCTCCTGTACCTGGTCAGACTTCCAGTGTCTTGAGTGTTGTTCTAGCATACAATGGAGCCACGGCTATTACTGCAAGCACTCAAGTAAATTCAAAATGCCTTAAAGCCGCCTTTTATTGCTAATTTTTCTTCCAGGTCATCACTTACGCTGCTACCACGACTTCAACTAGTGGTACTTTGACCTGTACGAAAGCTGGAACCTACAGCATTGGAACTAGCACAACGGTTGTCTCAAACCCCACAACTATTCCATGGACAGCACAGGAAGGCACTTACGAGTATTGTCCATTTTCCGTATTTACTCTTTTTAACTGCGCTACATGTCCGCGCCTCATTGCTGTCGAAAAGTGCTATCTTGGTTATTGTGAGGTCAGTGTCGAGTTACGAACCCCGTCTAAGGGTGCTACTAGCACCAGCACCTCGGATGCTAGTTCAACAAATTTCATTATTGGTATTGGATATCTGGAGCCAATAGTAACGACTACTAAGGCTCTGTCTGCTTATGCTACGGGATACACATCAACTATCCCAGCTAAAGTGATTGCAGCTGAAACTGTCATTTTTGGATCTCCAATTCGTTATGTCACTACGACGACTTACCTTGATGAAGGATCGCAAGCTTATACTTCAACAATTGGTGGTACCATTTTAGACTCCATATCAGTCATAACCATCACTTATACTACTACTGTATCAGCCTATGACTCGGCTTATACTTCGACAATCTCCGCAGTAAACTCAACGCCTGGAACTGTAATTGTGGCAACTCCGGCACTGTATATTACTTCAACTATTTACCTCATTAATAGAGATTCGGCTTACACTTCAACTATTAGTGGAGATATCAATATCGGAGTTCCTATGGGCACTGTTACAACCACCACATTTCTTCCTACCGATGGTGTAGCTTTCACCTCTACAGGCCCCGCAGCCGGACTCAGCTCAGGCACAGTCCTCATTGGATATGTCCAGAGCGATGTTATTACTATCATCACTGGATCTGTAGCTGCCACGAGTATTATAGTCCCCTATGGCACAATTCCAGGTACTATCATTGTTACGGTACCCACGCCCGATGTAAACTGCAACAACATCGGCGTAAAATTCGCAGCTTTTGCTGATACTCCTCAAATATCAACTCTGGCGGAACATATGCAAATTTTGACCCCGTCATTTATAAAATGCAGACTGCAGAGACGACTGGCAATACCACTGCCGTCAGTTATAACGTCACAACTTACACAAACACTGCTGTTTCTATCTATGGTAGCGCCCAAAAGCTGAACGACTTCTATCTCGTCATTGATGATCGCGGATACCTCTTCGCTCAAATGACTGGCACATATGCCTTCTCCACGAAATCAGCCGATGATATTTTCTTCCTTTGGGTTGGAGCTAATGCATGCTTCAGTTGGACCCGTGCTAATGCTGATTTGATTGCAACATTGACACATGCATCACAAACATTCACAATCGACTTGGTTGAAGGGGAATACTATCCAATGAGATTCTTGTGGGCAAATGGTGATCGACCTGGTCTCTTTGCCTTCTCGGTTACCGCTCCTGATGGAATTACTATCTTGGATGGTAATACGGTTGCTAGTCCTTATGTGGTACAATTTCGTGTGATGGTACTTCCTCACCTGAATACCCTGCTTGGGGCGCTGAGAACTAAACAGGTGTGAATCTTGTGTTTAATCACGGCTTCTATTTATGATTTGGAATGACAGAAATGAAGAAGTATGGCTGATGAGAATTGTTCTAAACATTGGGGATAATTAGAACAGTAAACGACAAACTTTGGAGACTAATCTATCCCTGTTAATCTTATACTTATATTGACAACATTTGAATATTTTGACGTTCCTCGTAATTGAAATACTACTATCTGATAATTACAGTTGCTGGTTTCTAGCATTTTGCTTCCTTCAGATCTTCTCGACCATGTTGGCTCGTTGGGTGGATCGATAGGCCTTGCCACTAGCTTTGTGCACAGACCACAAATTGACAGACATGCTCTCTCCCATTCCATCATTGAGATCCAAACATTGAAATAACAGACTTCAATTGATTTTATCAGTTTCATCAATTCATGATGTCCGAGTTCTCTTTCATCATTTACTTTCAATTATTCTATGCATACTTGCATTGACGTGCCGATAATTGACAATCTCGAGACGTGGCATCATTGACATGGGCGTACTTGGCCCTTAGGAGTTGATGTCGACATTCGAGATGACAACAACCAATACATCGGATCCATGCGTGGTGAGACGATATGAGACCATATCATCCATAATGTCAAGCTGTGGTTATAAGTATGAATGATACTTTGTAGCATACTTTACCATCATGCTTCACTCTGTCCATCGGGCCATCAGTCAGATTGCTGGAGCGGTCACCCAAGAGACAACCACATAACGACTGCATAACGACTACACTCGGTTTCTCTCCGTGTACCTTGAGCTTAAGCTATTGATATTCAGACTCGATACAAGCCAGTAAGATGCCAATCAATGAGGAAGGTATACAAGTGTTTACCAAGTTCTCGAAAGCCACTTCTTCGTCATGGTCTATCTGTTCAGTTGTTCCTGAATGATGGCGATATCCCCACATTTGAGTACCGTTGTGGGTCTCTGGGCATATCATATCCATACGACACGGAATTGTCAAAAGAGACCATCAAAAGAGAGGCTGCTGAAACGGATTGGAAGCATCTTGAGATCATAATGAAAATAGGGCGATACATTTCTTAGAGCGGTCACTGGTCCAGGTACCGAGTGGAAGATGATGGATGTTTCTAAAGATTCCAACCAACAGTCTTATCTGATCCCACGTTCAAGTGATATCGGGGAGCTCGGACGGTCTACATCCACCATATATTTCTCCTCTTCCATCCCCACGCTTTAGCAAGCTCGATTATGTTTTTGAATAGCTCACACACTCACAACAAAATCGGCCGGATGGTGTAGTTGGTTATCACGTGTCCTTAACAATTCACAGTTGTTAAAACAACGGACAAGGTCCTGGGATCGTGCCCCAGTCTGGTCATATATTTTGCATTTTTCTGTTGTTTTTTGCGTTGTATTCTGTCTGATAGCAGGGACCAGGTAATTGATCTTTTGCCATTTCCGTTGAATACACTTGGAGTGAGTGGGTTATTCATGGATCGTCAACGAAATATACAGTGTGGGCTTCAGATGAACACTCGGAAAACATCATCAATCCCTTATTGTCATGCGTTAATAAGTTTTGATTACATCGGGTTTTGACCAGATAGGAATACCTAGAATGAATTACATCGCCATGGAAATTAATAGTTTTGCCAATGGTGTTTTCGAGTTCGAAATAACAGCACAAAACCTCTCCTTTGGCTAGAATGATGCCAGTTGTGAGGTGTAATAAAAATGGAGATCTCATTCTTCCCACCACAAATCTATAAGATTTCCCTGCTGGCGCAATGGTAGCGCGCAAGACTTCTATTCATCACGCAAATCCCAATTTGAGTCGATCATTCGAAATCTTGAGGCTGTAGGTTCGACCCCTACGTAGGGAGTTACCCTGAGTAGCGATGGTTTGAATCCATTGTAGATATCGTCTTTTTTGCGTTTTTGCAACGTTTTTTTTGTTTACCACAGGCGCAGAAGCTACTCTAAAATTATAAAATCTACACTCGGAATGGCTACTATCTTGAAAGAGTAAAAAGGGGGTTTGAAGTTGCATACTCTTCTTTATTTGCTTAAAAAGTTGGACATTAAACTCGCTTTGTAAAAGGCTTGAACCTTCCGTGAACTTGGCATACAGCCAAATGGACAGAAAGTAGCTTTTGTGACTGATCAGACCGAAACAGCTTTTCACGACCAAAATATATCCGCACTCAATGGCATGATCAATTGTGTTGAAACGCTGATGACTGCAAAATGAACCTTTAATTTACATAACCGCTTGTTCACAAGTCGGAAAACTTTCTCGACATACAAGTTGAATGTAAATTTAGTGACCAAGTCCTCGGACGCTCACCAGCTGTTAGAAGGACAAAGTGTCCGTCGTTTCTAGAGTTATCTACAATGCAATCACACCTTTTGGAATCCAAGACTAGGAACCCAGTATAATGAAACTATTGAATCAAGGCGAATCTCAAGATCCACTCGACTAAAAAGTAGCTTATGTGTGTGCATGCGCGTGTGCACGACGGGTGTTGGGTGGTGATTAAGTGAGAAAGAAGGTCCATGCAGACAGATTGTTTTTTCAACGCTAGTCAAAAATTTTCTTCATTTTCCCCACCAGAGGGAAAGAAATATCAAGTATGAATCAAATCAATCACGACTTCTTTAACAAACAAATAAAGCCTGCCCGGCTAGCTCAATCGGTAGAGCGTGTGACTCTTACGATTCAATATCTATGAGTTCTTCTGAAATCACAAGGTTGGGGGTTCGACCCCCCCGTTGGGCTCAATTCCCTTCAATGTTTTTTTGCCATTTTGATCTTTCCTCCCTTTTTTGGTATTTGTTAGGCAAGTAGGTTTACTCACTGCCTGTCTCCCTCCTCCTTATCCGATAGAACAATCTTTGGGGAACTCAGGTCTGCTTCTAGTTTTACACTTGTTCTAAGATCAATTTCTGTCACCACTTGGACAATGATGAAGTGGAGATTAGTTTTCAGAGCAGATATCGACCAAGGGGAATTTAAATGGTGAAGGGGATGGAAGAGGTGATTTATCTTTTTCCGCCTTGTGACAGTCTATTACAGTTGTTCTCATCTTCTCGAGCTGCAAAAATTCGGCCCCACTTTATCATGCAAAACCCATGAAGTCTCATATATATAACCTAAAGCCATAGCAACTTTCAACAATCAATAAACATCTTTGATGGTCTAACGGTCATGATTTCCGCTTGTCAATAATATTGCAAGTCGCGGGAGACCGGGGTTCGACTCCCCGTCAGAGAGTTCATTTAGTGCAGAATTCCTTGAATCTCATGTTCAAACATCTTTTTTGCTCTATTTTGTTGTTGGCAGCATTCTTCCTGTTTTTCCGAAAGCGAGAGAAATTAATAAGTGACATGATATCTTTACACAGCGTGCTCTTTTTGTTGTGACAGTGATACGTACACTTTTGACGCCTACACCGAACGTTCTGAATTTCTTTTTCTTTTTGTCTGAATTTTTGCATGAAACGCTGAGACACTTTTGAGGCCCATATGGTACGTACCTTGCCATAATCCGCGACCAAATAACTCTTTAAGGAAATCATAGCGTCTTGATGTACTACATATTCTCTTAGAAGTTGGCTACTAGTATATGACAGCTCATCCGGCATGGTGTAGTGGCTAGCATTTCCGCCTCTCAATGGAAGTTTCAACGCTTCAGACAGGTCGCGGGAGACCGGGGTTCAATTCCCCGTACCGGAATATCTTTTTGTCATTCGTGAAGTGTGAAGCTCACTATTCAATCATTTTTTCCAATTTCTTCTGATCTTCTTTTTGACCAACTAAAAAGTTCAAGTCATCAAGCCTTGATTGATTGAGTCTTGAGATCTGTATTTATTATCTTTTTGGAAAGAAGTCTTTTTTCCTCCACTTTCCCCACAAGCAAAGTTCTTATCTTTAGGAGTTTCAAGGCACCAAAACGTATTTGTTGCGCAAGTGGGGTGATATCCAGTGGGCGTAAAGAACCGCACATCAAAAAAACTGTACGTATGTATAAATAAATACACACACAAAATCCTTTTTCAAATCAATAAATACATTAGAAATAAAATAATATAAAAACTTATAATTTATAACAAAATTTCTTTTTGTTCAATTTATGAAATCTATTCAAATCATTGTCCATTTTTGAAATAATAGTGTGCTAAAAAGAGTCTTGATTTCGCCGGTTCAGTGGTGTCGTTTTTTACGTCCACCGCTTGGGTGACCTAGCACAACCCACAAGCAAAAAAAAATTGATTTAGGGCCTAATCCGGGATCGAACCGGAGACCTCTTACAGTTTAGATTGATTAACCCAAAGCAAGAATTCTACCACTGAACTATCAGGCCTGTTGATATACGGGGGCGCCAGTAAGTAATTCATGTTCCAGAAAACAAATTGGAGCGCCTTGTCAGCTGTGGAATTCTCCCGAGGGCCCTGTAGCAACATGCTCAAATGATTGGGAGCACTTCAGCACACAGTATACTTAAAACATATTGATTTAGCATTCCGCTGAAAGTTGATAAGAAGCTACTAGCTATACTTTGTCAGGTGAATGGCTTCTTCATTTAAATTCAATCTAGTCTTTTATATGATGAAGTTTAATCTTCTCATTGTACCACCACTCATATATCTCTACTGTCCGCTGTTGCTCTTTATACTTTATGCTAGAATGTGGATATGAAACTTATTATGTATGCTAGCATTTAATGTTTGGAGAAAGTTTTAATCTTTGAATCGCTCTAAACATGAGTCTACATAATGATTTTGAATGACTACATTGAGTTATTAACAAATGCTGGGTTGAACACAAAAGCTAGATTTCTGATATATTGGAATCAGTCTAGGAGGGTTAAATTAAAATTTCGAGAGATTGGATGCAAAAGACATGTGATATATAATCATATAACCACCCCGCTGACATAAAAACAGGTGTTGTGGTTTAGTGGTATAATTCTTGCTTAGGGATGTATCAGTCTTCGTCGATTGATTCTCCATGTAAGAGGTCCCCGGTTCAATCCCGGGCAACGCCCCTTCTAATATTGTTTTGCATTTTTCCTCTTCTCCTTTTTGGAAGAGGACATAGTGATTGGAGGAAGACAGCTGAAGCGAGGTGAAAAAGGGATGCGTATATGCACAACTATCTCTAAGCGTTCAGCTGCGAATGAAATGAAAAATATGATTTATTTGACTAGATGTTAATTAAGGTCGATTTGTGAGATGTATGGAGAGCTACTTACTGTTGCTTGATTTCAAAACAATTCAGTATAGGTAGGAGTATTTTGTGTGGTCACTACACACGCTTATGTAGTTGTTATTACTTCATTTTTTTATTTTTATAAATATTCTAATAAATGATGCTGAATCATATATTACTAGAAATGCCCGAGTATTTGAGTACCAAAATGTAATCTAGAATGTCTAATTTAGAATTTGGGGTGTTCTATTTATTAGGCCCTTGATTACTCAAGTTTTTGTTTGAACCGAGTATTCGATATCCATTTTGGGCGTAGGAGATACATTCAAAATGGTCTCTAGTATCTTTCTATACAATCACTGATTTTATAGGAAGAACAGAGATGGCGTAGCATTTGCGATGTAGGTCCTAATTGACAATCTTGTATTCAGTCTCAAGAGCTAGCCATGTACAGGAAGAGGCAACCTTTACATAAGGATTAGGACGAGGCTAGTCTTCTCACTACAGTAGGCTAATGTCATATGGCCATTCACCTACGGTCATATAATCACAATCATTATACTTGGCAATGTTTACTAGGGCGCATATAACCCTTCAAGATTACACTTCAACTGTCGTATTAGGTACTTAATCCGCGTCACTGTTTCAAGACAAAGCTTCCATGAGGGAAAACAATTGATATCTGTAATGAATCTGAATCTGACTTATTTCCATCTTCAAATTTAGTGAATGACGTAGTAGTACATTTCTCTACGATCATAGCCTTCTTTAGGCGCAATGGTAAGTCTATTTATTCACAATCGATTCGATACCAGATTCGAAGGCGATGAAGTTATATCAGGTTAGATATAAGCGCAGTATTAGTCTTTTTATTCGGGAATGGAAATTAGATATTAGAGTGACATCAGAGCGATAATAAATCTATAGTCTAGTCCTCGGATGTACCTGTAGGATACTCACATCGAGAATAGATACAGTATATACTTTTCTCCAGAGCAACTGGAAATATCAAGATCTTGAGAGTGATTTAGAGCCAAGTGCGTTTAGAAGTTTAAGAATGATCTGAAGACTAACTAACATAGTGATTTCCTGTGATGGGAATTCGAGAAAATGTGAAATCAGAAAGATTCCAGGAACAGGTCAGGTTCTGTATGTATGTAGTAGCATCAGAAAGAGTAAAAACACCTGGCTATTTCGGTCCGAAGGGAATGATACGTTTTTATCGACTCCTGAACTGCTACGAGACACTTGACAAAATGCTCTCAGTGCTTTAAACACTACTATCTTAGCAGTTAGAACTAGAACAGAAAAGAAGAATTATTAGATCTTGTGTGAACGTAGTGAATAACTTCAATTCAATGGCTGCTGTAATTAAGTCCTAAGCGAATGCGAAAGAGACTAGCTCTTTAGACAGAATACAATTAGACAATTAGAACCTACACAATCATAGGTACTACGTGTTCCGTATCCTTCTCATACAAACAGATCTCTCTGCCAATCTCTCAATGATGAATGACCCATTCAACAATGCTTTGAATTTTGTTGATTTCCAGCTAGAAAGTAGGGACATATAGCCTCGAAATCCTAGATATCACTGGTATCCCATAAATTTCTACGCTCTTGTTGGTAAATAAAGACAACGAATAATCATATCTGACTACGTTTTATTCAGAGCTTATATTTCTCGTCCGCGGATTTCTCTATTTCCTTCTCCCTCTTTATGTCCCTAGCCTTACCATTATGAACTCCAACCAATACCTGTTAACATCGTAAACTACTACTAATATCATCTATTCCCTTCAATCCTTATACCCAAATAAAATGATACTAGTACAAAGCTCCTATCTGATGCAATCATCACCGAGTGAACGTCGCTCAATTATCCGCATTAGACAAAAGTACATGCCATTCAGAAGTGATTTACTTCGATGTTCACTTCGCGTGCTTATTGTTTTAGATCTATATCGAAACTTTCAATAATGCGAGACCCATTCGATATAACTAATGCCTTGACTTTGTCACCGTGGCGAATGATTTACCAATTGGAAATTATCGTCTGATCAAAGAAGGAATAGCAAACAAACCACAGACAGATACAAACTGAACATTGTCGATTGATTATTCGACGTGGGATTCGGGTTTGTGTTGTTCAATTTCATTGGTCGTGCCCTACCTCTGTCAAATCCAAAAATTCAACAATCTCGAAAGAGTACCAAAAATCAACGCAACAAGATATCTTGAAGAAAATTGCAAGATCAGAATAAAAAACAAAAGGTAAATCTCCCTCGGGTGGGCTCGAACCACCAACCTCTCGATCACGTGACTTGTTACAGATAACAGTCGAACGCGCTAGCCAATTGCGCCACGAGGGATATTTGATGATGATGGTTGTGGAAAATTGAATATATATACCATCTTTTCACCTCCTGTAGCAGGTTTACTCTATTTCGTAGAGTATGGTGGGGATAATATTGACCGTGATCAGTCATTGGATGATTTCTCCCCCACTACATGCAGGAAAAATTGATGTATGGAGCTAGACGACCCTCAACCCCATCTCGGCTCGGCTAACCCCTTCATTCATCCACCATCAGCCCAACAGCCCACAATCAGTGATACCTTTGAGGGGGAAAAAAAAGACCATTCAACTGTTCAATCGAATAGCTTAACATCAACTGTATAAAAATATGCCTTCGAATTTTATAGTTAATCTCATCTAGACACCAACTTTCAATACATCCAGTAAATTAGTTACTGAAAAGTGACCCTATCAAAACCATATTTTTACCTGAACATCTCAGACCCAGAAGACCCGCACCCTCCCCCCCCCACAGAAAGCAAAAACTTTCCGACCTTTTCAAACTTCACACCTTTTCGATGCTCTTCATCGCCTTCTTCTCAAAGTCCAAGCACTGTGACTTTTCAGTCTCCTGCAAGCCAGCAAAAGCAAAAACATCAGTGACTACAGGAGGTATTGAACCACACCCGATTTGAACGGATAACCTTTCGATCTGGAGTCGAACGCGCTACCGTTGCGCCAGCGGTCCTTAATCACATGATTGTATACTGTGAACGACTGTATCTCTTGTCATAATCCAAAATTTTATCCCTCATTCCATCTCCACTCCATTCTCATTTCCATTATCAACACGAATCTTCAAGCTCCACTCCGCATCCCCACCCCGCCAAGTGTGTTTGATGTACAATTTTGTTCTTGTTATATATATCCCAAATTAGGCCTGCAAAAGACAATGAGAATCGCTTCCTTAGCTCAGTGGTAGAGCGGACGATTGCAGTAGTGTTTCGCTATTATCGTCAGGTCAGTCGTTCGAACCGGCTAGGGAGCTTCAATTGCTCCGTGATTCTTTTGTGGAGGACATCATTTTCGGGATCGTATCTTTTGGACTTTCTATTTGCATTATTGAATATATATGTAGGTGGATTGACATTGGGAACTTGAATAACCTGTCAATCATATCGCAGTGGACATGTGTTGTGTTTTTTATTGTGCTGGCATCAGAAGGTCTTATTACTAGCAATAACATGACTTCGCATTTTGTCATTATCAAATACACACCCTAAGTATTTCCTGAATATATATCAAAGACCAATCTCAATCTCAGTTGCACTTCGGTTCCACCCATGGAACGGGCAAATGTTCTTTTTGTATGCAGGCTAAGAAGCTGTAAATACAACTAGCTATGTAGATAGCCCCTCACTGGGGACAATTATACACATGCAGACACTTTTCCTGGTTGAGAAGAGAGATCTCACCTAGCCTCTCAAAGTTCGGATCCCGTCATTTCATAAAAAGTAATGTCATGAATGAATAGTTAATAAGACATTAGATAGTTGCCTTCCAATATTCCGCCATGAAACAAACATTAGAAAGCTTACTTCAATGGTAAACCACAATGTCATTCAACACCTCCATTATCTCATTGGAATCCCTCCTCAAATTATGCTTGACGCACAGTTCCCAGTCAAACAATCAACACACACTTATACACATCTTTAATCAACAATGTACAGAAATAAGAAGCAGTGATGCATATAATTCCATCTGGCTATCTATCTAGAGCATCTCAGCAAACCACAAAAGAAATAGACATATTTTATACCGTCCATTCCAGTATCCATCCGTCCATCCCGATCTATTCCCCAACACCTTGCCAAAAAAAAAGGCACAACAAACTTCAAGCTACCTCACACACGTAATCTTCCCCCAAAACGCCATGCAATGCTACCCACAAATTTGGATATCATTCCCATCCAAATGAATCCCACCAATATCTTACAATCACAGGCCCGTAAATACTACCAACACTCCTACTGCAAATCCCTTAACTTTTTAGTTGCATAAGCAGCCCCAATAGTACTAATTGCACCAATGAACAAACAGATACTAATAGCATTTGGACCTTCCGTCCCATGATGTTCCCCTTCCTTTGCATTTTGAGCCAACTCTGGACTTTTGCCTGGCTCCAATATACTGAAAACAATCATACTAATGAAAGTTCCAATAAATTGTGGAATGGTAGTGTAGATGTTGAGAATTCCGAAATAGATTCCAGAAAGTTCACCAGTAGACGCAACATCTTCCTTTTCTCCAGATGGGCCATGTTCAAGGCGGAGTAGGGAGGGTGATGGAGGAGCAGTGGGTGACTCGAGCTCCATATCACGGTCAGTGGTGGAAAGGCGGCTATAAGATGGGAGCCCGCTCATCTTGTTTACCTCGACACCAAGGAATGCATACGGTGCCCAAGATGCGACAGACCATGGCCTAGAAGGTATTAGTGAATGGTAAGGCAGTGATATAGTGTTTTTAGAAAACTCACAATCCACAGAATGCAATTAATGAAGTTGCAAATCGGAATGAAGATGCAAAGGGTGCTAAAAACATAGCCGATGAAAACATCAAATGTCCAACAAACCAAGCTCCAAGAAGATCTGGCTTATATTTGTTGTATGCTTGAACAAATCGAGCAATACTTGCTGGTGGTCGCTGAGTGAACTTGTCCTCATCAGGTGATTTGATCAATAGAGGTAGAAGGAATGATCCAAAAGATGACACGAATGAGAATACAACAAGGGACATGCTTCCAATTCTTCCAATATCCCCAAGAGCATCTTTAGATTCTTTGATCTCATGTGGAGCATCATACCTGAAGTATGTTTCTCCAACAAATGTGGTACCATAGAATAGGAATGGAAACCATCCAATCCAACTCCAAAATTGACACCATAAAATGGCTTGAATTTTTGGGGGAACTGTCATTGTTGTTCTATATATTTGTCGAGTGATTTTGAGTAATCCAGATTGAGAGTCAGAATCTTTGCTGGATATCAAAACACGTTCCGTTACGGCCCACGAAGTGACACACACACAAAATATGAGCGCAAACGCCGCAATCAGAATGAGCTTCTTGAATTGCGTGTCACCCATTGAGGGACCAAACCAAGCGACAAGATCAACAGTGCCAATAGCATAACCGACCAAGTGCCCCATAGCGGCCATTCTGCTAGCTGGAAGATGTCAACGAATATTCTGTTAAGAATGAGTGAAGTAAACTCACCCCATGCTGACCCTGCTTGTTGCTTTTGTATAGGAAGAGTATCCACGATCAGACTTCGACAACTCCATTGAACTGTATTCATTAATATCCTCATCAAATACCCAGGTTGAAATATCGAACTCACCAGCATTGATAGCAAAATCCACCGCATAAATTGCCAACACTGCCAAAAATATTGTACAAGTCTTATTAAAATCCCCTTCTTGCACAAAATGAGATACGATCTCTTTTGTCCATCCCAGTACCAGCAAGCATAATGCGACAAGTATAGAAGCCCCCACCATATATGGTCTTCTTCTACCCCATTTTGAACGCGATCGATCAGCCATTGCCCCCACAAGCGGTGCCATGATCAACCCAGATAAAGGTCCCGCAATCCATACTAAAGAAGTTTTCGATTTCGTGAGACCGAGTGAAAGTAAATATGGTGTACAATCTGTTCAGGCCAATCAGCCAACCACCTAATATTTCCCATGGATTGGAGTAATATTCGACTTACAGGTCATTTCAATACCCCAAGTAAATCTGCATTCAGGATCAGTCAACATGATCAATTGTTATCACTTTCTTTGAGATCAAACCTACTGCAATCCAACCAAAGAAAAAGTCAACAGTGCCATTCGCATCTGCTCCGTACTCCCCTTTATAGCCGGTTGCCCGCTCCATGAAGCCATATCCGCTTTACTTTCAAAGTATCCCTCAAAATCAAGATCCCCTCCTCTAAGTACCCCTTCACTACTCTCACCCAGACCTTCTACCACCCGACTTCGAACCCTATTTCTCGAGCGCCCTTGTCTCTCGTCGAATTCAAATTCCTCAGCCTGTTGTTGTCGTTCGTCAAAGTTGATGGTCGTATCCCCTCTCTTGAAGTAATTGCGCTTCTGCCTCTCCCCTACTTCTCTCTTGTCGAAGTACGAATTCGAATCTGCCGCGTCATCATCAATATTTGTTGCCATGGTCATTTTGATTATATGCACATGCGCATGCAGGCTTGAATACGAAACAAGAAATTCGTGTCGTGTACCATTTGATGAAGTACACACATGAGTACGTATTTCGTACAGACGTGTATATGGAATTGCTTTTGGTGAGGAAAGGGATGAGGAATTTCAATGAACTTACTGAGCAATTTGGAATCGGAAAGGTCTCACATACTACTTCCCTATTTGCTTTCCTTTCGAAATATTCCAATTGTAACACTCAATGAGAATTGAACGAGCGGAAGTGTGTAAATGTAACAAGAAGGGAAAGTGCAAAGTGCAAAGGGGGTAATGAGTTTAATATGACAGATAACGCCAAATTATATCTTACACATAAGGCTCCACGTACTCAGCCTTCTACGTAGACAATTTTCTAAATACGGCACAAAACAATAATAGCTCGGAATATCTTTACCTTCTATATAAGGAGAATGAGTTTCATCGAGAGTGGGTTTCAATGTTTCAATCTTCTATATGGAGTACTTGCCTATACGAGCTATACCAAGAAAGACGAGGCTAGATCCGGGGTATATGGAGATGGAAATCGGTTCATACTTTTGATTGGGTATCTTAATCTTAAAAACCTAGCTTATGCTTAGGTTGACGGGAACTAGCAATTACAAGGCTGACACTTCTAACTATAATTTTGACATCTTATCTTCAAGATCTTTGACCCAGCCTTCTACAACTTTCATGTTCCCTCCAATGACCGTTTCTCCTTGTTTAATTGCTTCTTCAACTTTCTCTAACCCTTCTTGCCATTTCTTAATATCATTCGACATTTCGACTTGTCTCTGCTCCACTCTATCCAGGTTCTCACTAGCCGTAGCAGCATCTGCATGAATAGCTCGTAATGATCGTAATCTGTCCAATAAGGATGGCAAAAGAGGTGCAAGATTCTCGATAGTAGGTAAAGTTCCATAAAGCGCATTGATCTTTGAAATCTGTTCTGAGTCTTCTCCATCCTCAGGGACAGTTCCTCCTCCAGCCGATCTTAAAGCATCTTGTGCATCTCTGGCCGATTTTCGGGATTCCTCTAATCTTTCGGCTTCTTGTGTCAATGTTCGAACTCTTCGGCTTATGCTTTCAAGGGATGATGGCGTAGATTCGGTAAGGATTGAGACTTGTCTTTCAAGGATATCAAGAGTGGGTAAAACGGCTGTTGAGCTACTAGTAGAGTCCATGGTCGAATTAAGTCCAAGTACCTTTTCTAGAAGTGCCAATCGTCCATCGAAATCGGCTGCTTTTGCCAAAGCATGGCTTTGTTGGTATGTAGGCGCGTATGTAACCGTATATGTAGCAGGCTCTCCGGTTCCTTGTGAAGTTTGTGATGGCCCGTTTGCTTTGATTCCGGTTCCTAGATCCCTCGCCAATCTTGCTCCAGCACTCATGACTTGCTCTCCTTGACTGACGGATATCCCATCCAATAATTTACTCAAGGAGGCAATATCATCTCCATCGTTGGACTCTTCTTCTTCGCCCATATCCTTCTTCTCTTGATTTCTCTTTCCATATTCTTCTTTAACTTCCTCGATTTCACGTCTCAGTCTCGCGAGTTTTCGTTCCAAGCTTTCTCCATCATCGTCATCACTGAAATCGCCAAACTCTTCTGTGCCGTCTTTTCTCTTCCTTTGTCGTCTGGAAGAAGCTTTATATGATTTCCTCTTTGCCGTGACTCTATCCGAGAAGTCTACGTCGCGTGCATCTACTTGTGCCGGAGAGAAATGTGTGCGGGCTTCATCAGGCTGTAATCGCGCACGGGAAATACCTCCCAACTCGTCGTCGTCTTCATCGAAATCTTGGTAGGAAGAAGATATTGACTGGGAACGAGGCCTGCCAGTCTAAAGGGAGTTAAAAGGGCTGAAGAGAAGGATTGTGGTGTTGAGATAACCTACAGGCGCAGTTGAATTATCCTCTGTTAACTCAGGGGTTTCATAAATATCTGGTGCTGAATCCTAGAGCATATTTGTCAAAAGTTGAAGCTTTTATATGTCTACCAAAAACATACCAAATCTGGCAATGCCGCATATTTCCTGTTGAGAGCAGCCATGGTGGATATTTTGGACCGAATGCCTTTGATGAAAGACTAGGTAGGTATTGTTCAAAACATTTGGATGTGATATGATACCTGGTAGATACATACCATACCGTAGTACACGGAATCGCGGGACTAATAATTGGTGAATCCCGCATTGACAAGGGTATGAAGCTTGGACCATTTATATATTGAAGCTCTCATACTCGTGATACCGTATCTCGAGCGTATTAACTCAGCGGCAAAGGAAGGTAGAGAGAGATCGTACAAACCTTCAAGGTTTCTTATAAATGAACAATATATTACATCTTCGGAGAGCAATGAAGTTGCAACTCTTACGTTTACACTTGGTATCTGGATAGTGAATATCTCCACTAAATCCACGCGCCCACCTCGTCTCACCAATCCTGGCTTGCCTTACTTGGCTTTATCATACCGCGACGCGATCTTCAAGATGGATCATACAAAATTGGATCTTGACGATAGAAGGAAAACACAACCACGACGTGCTGGATTGACCAAAGATTATCCTCACAACCTCTTGCAATCACTCAATCGACCAAACAGGGAAGAACAACCCGCAATGCCAACAGAAGCAGCAACGAAAGCTCGTCCCAATAATGTCAATAACGTTCGAGATTCTGGCGACGTTGGCGGCGCTCGAAAGTCAGCATCATGCAAGCGAAAGAACAAGGAGTCGAATAAGGAGAATGAACCAGGGTCATCGAAGTCCTCTGTCATGAAGTCAATTGAAGTTGTGAATGAGGATGTTGATCGACCTCCAGATGATTCCGACGAGGATGGAAAGTATCTCATTGACTCTTCTGAAGACGAATCACCCTCAAGAATCAGCGCAGATATGACGAAGACCGTTTTTGGGCCAAAGAATCAAAAGTCGAGTCAAACCTCTACCACGTCTTCTTTTCCCATTTCCCAAAATTCAAGACAGCGGCCATCTGAATTAAAGTCAACTCCTGGCAATAAGAGGAAGAATGAGAGCGACTCGGAACATAATCCAGCCGTGAATATTTTCGGAAACATGCAGAGCAGCAACAAGAAGCTCAAATCATACACAAAGGAACACCCGGATCAGACCAGAACTTCAAAACGTAAGTTTGAAGAATTATCGATTTGCTTTAACTAATAATAAAATAGCTGGTGTTAATAAACTGGTGTTGGTCAAGGATACCAAACCAAAGAACAAGTCAAATAAGCCCTACATGTATGGGAAGAAGAAGAATCCAGCGCCCACCAATCATTTCATAAACTACAAAAGTAGATCTCCAAGTCTGGTCAGCGATAATGAAAAGCAAAAGCTCCAAGACTATACAACTGATAGTCCAACGAAAAATAAGAGTCCAGCCAGAGGCTTTGTGCGTCCGGATTTCAGTGATGACGATTTTTCAGATTTAGATTTGTTCAGCAAATTAAAGAGTTCGAAATCTGCAACCCCATCAACGCAATCCAGACCATTTCAACGATACGATGATGATGATATATTGGATGGAGCGGAGGAATTGGCTAAGAAGCTAAATCCAGACGCCATTATCGGCATGGAAACTCTTGAAAGGGAAGATAGTTCAGATGTCGACGATTACACTGGATCTCGTTGCCCAATGTGTAATGAACCTGTAGCTGCTGAAGATTTGAAAGCTCTCGGAAAGATGAATACTAGGAAGCAAGAGAAATTTTGTTTATCTCATCAACGAAAAAGCGCGCGATCAAATTGGAAGTCTAAAGGATACCCTGATATCGATTGGGAAACTCTGGATTCTAGAATTTCTAATCATCATGCATTTATCAAGAAAATAATTGGAGGCGCAACTTGTCATTATCGAGAAGTGTTTGATGAAAAGGTCAAAGCTGGAAAAGATCGAAACTTGATGAAGAGCTCAACAAATCTTATACCTGGCTATTATGGTTCCCGAGGTCTACGTCTAATTTCCGAGAATATCATGCAAGAGTTTACGCCATTGCTAAAGTATAGAGCACCTCTCGACCGTCTTATCGCAGCAAGAAGCACAGCTGCATTTGTTGACTCCGTTGTCGTCCCTGAAGTTACAGTTTTGTTGATTAAGGAAGATATGAATGTTTCTGACGAGAAAGCCAGGACAATATTGACCGAGAGCTCTGAGATGGGAGATTTGGTCAATGAGGAAATTAAGGATGTTGTAACGCTTAAACCGGAGAACAAGAAGTCCATTAGCAACAGCGATGATGAGGATGATGATAATGATTTTAACTTTTAGCTGCTACAGTGTAGCTCGGGTCTTGGTTACAATTTCACTTGCAGAACTTCCAGGATTGTATAACAGCTCAAGCAGAGGGTGTATGAGTACCCCTTGTGTTTCATGGTGGGTCAATCATATTCCTTTGGAGGGTTGGAGATAAACTGGGCTGGCGATTTGGCTATTGTATATGGGTTGGAGTTATTGACGGGATGAGGCAAGATGAATAGAGGAAGATGAGAAAAGAGTATACCATAGCATTCAGCTTGTGCACTGTACACTACACAGATACATAGATACCCATTCAGCGTTTTTTAAAACCTCATATGTCCGCTATTTCTAAGCATGCAGACTATCTTTCACCATCATTGATACTAGCAACATAAGAATCTTCTTCCACCCATACTTCTGATCTCTGAATAGCCGTTGCCAATCAACTCGGTTCGCTCGGCTCAGCCCAATCAACTACACAGCAAGTAGCCTTGCACTCCATGCACGGCTCCACCAATCCACCATATACACCAACCAAATTCCATGTCTATCTACCACCAATCACACACACCCTTAAGAACCCCACCAAAGAAAAAAATCTTACCCTACCCCTCATTCATTATCCACCACTCAAAAACTGAATGTTGAATATAAATTAAATCAACGACTATATCTTCATCAATTACAACTAAGCCTGCCCGGCTAGCTCAATCGGTAGAGCGTGTGACTCTTATGATTTCAAAGATCTTCTGGTCCATCACAAGGTTGCGGGTTCGACCCCCGCGTTGGGCTCAATTCCCTTCATTGATTTTTTGCGATTTTTTTGCTTCTTGTACGGGCCATCTGGTATCATTTTGTGGGTTGGTAGAGAGGTATGTGGGTTTAAGGATGAATGGAGGTAGGGTTTATCTTTTTAGAAGGTGAAGTGTATATATATTACTTACTTTACTGGCTGATAATTAGTGTGATGTTAACGTTATGTGTAGTAAGTAGTATGGCTGTGAATACGAGATTGAGGAATCCTTTGTGTTTTTGCTGTATCATTCTGTTTTATTACTGCATATGGGGGTCTAGGACTGGGAGAAATGATGGATAGAAAGTTTCTCACTCACATGTGTCTTTTTATTCAGAGAAGATATAAATGAAATCATGCACATTTTCCCCGCTTTACATTTCTCTCTCTATCTCAGTAAGATTTAAGTAGAGTTGCTATTCACCATCAATTGGTGCTAAAATCCTCGGAGTGAACATTCTATATTCATTTCTTACGAGTGATCTTCCAGTGAGTTGTCACTCCAACTTTTCTATCACTTACGCACTTTATGATCAAGTCTCGATCTGGAAGTACAGTCTTCGGAGTATGTATGAAGTTAGCTGTGTTCAATATCCTAGAAACTATGTATGTCCATCCTAACTAAGTCTTCAAATCTCTCCGATATTCAGAGTCGCGATATAGATCCTATACTTAATTATAGATGTTTGGGATAGAGAGTATGATGCCGATTTTCAATTCAAACAAGTACTTTTGAAAGACTTATTCGGCGCTCTGGGGATATAGAATCTAACCTCGTGTATGCGAGCGTAATCACTTTTCCAGTTCAAGTACATCAAACCGAATCGAAAGATTCGAGAATACTATGAATGAAATTAACGAATTCTGTCATCTTAAGCGAAATGCAGAGTACAATAATAATATATGTCCTTTGATCTACGGTCTCGTTGTTAAAATTGTTGATATGTGATTTAGTGTAATGCAACATGCTGCGTATCGCTGACGACAAGATGTACCATAATACGTATAATATATCTCGTGCATATATATATATATATATATGTATATATATGTATATGACGAGACAAAAGTCGACATCAATCCTTCCTCTCTTGATATCATCACATTACAGCAACGGATGTAAACAAGGTAAACAGAAGATATGAATGATAGCAAAAGCGCGGAGATATATTCTCAGGCCATTCACGCGAAGCGGAGAATCCATAACAGATAGACAGTATTAGTAGGCGATGGGGAGAACCATGAACCAAATTTTGGAGTCGATCCTCAAAGTCTCTTCCTGTGGAAATTTGATATTCCTCGGCGCGATCATTTCGACTCGAAATGATTCTTATATAGATACCCAGTCTGTCTTTGCTGATATACATATCCAGAACAAAAGGGTGTGAATCTTCCGCTCGAATATATACGTAGCTGCATATTATCTCGATCGGATTATACGCTATCATCCTGCTTCTATACATGTTTCCAAACTCACAGGATATAAAGGCTATCCAAATCGCGTGTCTATTCAATGTTACAACTATACATTCAATTATAGTGAACCACACGGAAAGGTGCGGTGTTGATTTAATCAACCGCGTCAGTGTACCATCTGATCGCGTGGGTATGATGAATTCCCCTGTGTATCCCATAAACAATAGGTAGTTATTATAGCACGAAAGATCCAGCTTTATTTACTCCGATAGTGAGAAGACATGATTTGCCATGACAATAAGCGATTGTGAATATCTAGATCCTCGAGTATTTCAGATACACGACAACAACCCCAACTCTAAAATTGATTAATAAAAAAAAGATTAAATTAAAACAAATCTTTCACCATCGACACAAACACTCATGAGTTATCCACATCAATTATAAACTCCCCCTCCGGATACAAAAGTGGCGAATCTAAGAGAATCTAAGAAACACAAATCCAACTCCACAACCTACCTAATATCTCAACACCCAAACCGTTTCCCTCTCGTTACTTTACCCCAGAAGAATTATTCAAGATGCAATATATATACCCTCAAAGATTTGAGTCCACCCAACCCTAGTTTCTGAAAGGTCAAAAGAGTGATTAGACATCTACCATTCCCTTCAGTATTTCGAATCTAAAGATGAGCTGAACAAAAATGATAGAGTAGTCTGAGTAGAGAAGGTATAAAAGATAGATCCATCCATCCATCCATTTGAACCCTCAAGTAGAACAGTACGGCTCAGTCGACGAAATCCTCATGTTTCCATCGCAGCAAGGTAGAAAAAGAGAAAGACGTTGCCTCTACAGTAAAACTCTTCCAAGCGAGAGTGAATTGTAGGTTTCTTGATGAGAGGAGAGGTAGGTATATACCATACTCCGCCGCCGCGAACGAAGACTATTTAATCTAGTACCTACCTTTTCAACCCTAGGACAGAAGAAGAAGAAGAAGGAGAAGAATATCTCGCTACACTACACCATACTACACTACGCAAAGAACCGAACAATAACGAACATCCCTCACGATGATTACACAATTACGCACACACGTACACAAACCATGAAGAGTAAATCTCAATTATCCACAAACAAACAAACAAACAAACAAACAAACATCTGTGAGCCGAGCCTCCAAGAGCAAACGAGCCAAACTCGAGTTTATTAATGCGAGATAGGAGAAAATATATAACCGATGATCCACCAGATGGGCGAGCATATGAGATGGAATTTTTGAATGATATAAAGCATTGATATTGATGAATCATGAGACGAGGAACCCGCAACGATGCAAAAAGACACAGCTTCCATCTCAACGTGAACACTTACTCCCCTTCCCCTCATCCTCTTTAACACTCCCAATTCATCTAGATTTGTTGTGAGATTTAGATTATACACAATCATCACAATTACCGATCTCTACCCAAGAAGTAAAACTCATCTACCAAATTGCACTAGCAGATTCCCCAGCGTCTACTACAATTTAGTATATCGCCAACCAGAATGAGGAAGATGGAACTATTCATATGGACATAATTGCTTCGTATAACTTCATTCACATCAAAACACACTCTCTTCACACAAAATCGAATTCACAATCGAAATTTCATTCGCCATCTGCATAAATAGGTAGAGGTAGCTAGGTACTCGTACTCAAGACCAAGTCCATCCAACTAACCCTATAATAATCCATCCATCCATGCCTTTCAACCGACCCAATCGTCCCATATCAGGAATTTAAAAACCATTCGCGTAAAAAGAAGAAGTAGAACCATCGATACCATATAGCCCGATGCCCAATGCCCGATATTCACAATGTTATCCATCAAAAAGTATTGATATTACCCCAGGCCAAGCTCGGAAGAATCCCCATACAACCCGGGCAACATAATTTTGTCGCCCATCTCATCCAACGCTCAACATGAGAAACGCAGAGGCCAATAGAACTCGATTTAATGAGTTGACTTCTTCTTGGCCGCCTCAGTCGCCTGTCTCTCAATTTGAGCTGCCGCCTCTTCTGCCTTAACCTCTCTGACCTTCGCCAATACCACTTCCCTAAAAATAGCTCCCTTGGCTATCTTACTCAAACTCCTCTTTTCTCCAGGAGATGTAGATCCTGAAGCTGAAGATGAACCAGTGTTTTTTCTTTCTGGGCTGCCAGGAATAGCATCGTTAGCGGCGGCTGCAGCATTACCGGGAACATCTGATTCTTCGTTGTCGTCTTCTTGCATTTTGAGCATTTCGATGCGATTGGTGAGCTTGACCATTTCGATACCACGACGAAGACGGGCTTTGGCCATGTAAGCTTTGATTTCTGGAAGCAAATTGTGATCGGTGGCATTCTCTCCGCTTAACCATGGATGCGCGAGTGCTTCCTATGAAATTTTTAGTAACTCCAAATTTGACAAATCCTAGTTTCTGTAAAACATACCTTGCTTGTAGATCTATCATCTGCACGTGGTTGTAAAAGATGACCAATGAAATCCTTTGCATCTTCACTGACATCCTTCCAATATCTTTCATGGAAAATGACTCTAGCATTGCTGCACTCGTCGATAAGATCTTGAAGATTCTCGCTTCGGAAAGGGGAGTAACCACAGAGGAGTGTATAGGTAATGACACCCATGGACCACATGTCTACAGGTTTTCCATGTCCCTTCTTCAACATAACTTCAGGAGCGGCATAACCAAATGATCCAGCCATTGTTGTAAGAACTTCATCTTTTGTATCGAGCATTTTGGCGATACCGAAATCTGCAAGTACGAGGTCGGAGTGAGGATCTTGAGTGAGGTAGAGTAAGTTCTCAGGTTTGAGATCTAATCATTGTTAGTTAATAGTAAAAACTCGGGTTGAAATTCCTACCTCTGTGAACAACATTATTGTCATGAAGGTAATCCACAGCCTCGAGAACTTGACGGATAGTTTGCGAAGCATCTTTTTCCGTAAATCTTCCTTGTTCGCAAATTCGATCAAACAACTCTCCACCAATAGCCAACTGTGTAACAATGTAATATTTGTCCTGCGACGCATTAGTCGTTTCCCTCTAACCAGTATCGAACTCTTTCTTACTCTAGACTCGAACCAATCCACAAACTTGACGATATGCTTATGCTTCATCTTCTGCAACATTTCAAGCTCGTCATAGACCATTTGTTCATTTCCCTTGACATTCTTCTTGAGGATAATCTTCACTGCGACCTTTCCTGTCGGGCCATCTGCCTCTCTGACGATTCCATAGGTACCAGCACCGAGGGTTCGACCGAACTTGTATTTGGCTCTAGGGTATAATTAGCAAGAATGTTTTCGCAGATGCTTATTCACAGCCTTACTTTTTATCATAACTTTCTGGCTGACCATGCAGCTTGTTGAGCATACCAGAGACTGGAGATTCAGAACGACGATGGTAAGCGCGTGTCATTTTAAACAACGGATAGGAGGAGGATAGAGCGAAGAAAAACGAGAAGATTTTAAAAGGGTGAATAGTATCAAGGTGGATTTTTAGGTACATAGAAAATACTTGTTTTCATCTGCTAATCCAGATATTCGTTGTTGGATATACTCCCCTCCTTATCAAGCTCGCTGGGGGGGAGTAAATGATTGAATCAAACTCACAACTCATCGTGCCTGCTTTCTTGAGATAGCTATTGCGACCTCAATTATTTGATCCTTCCTTAAATGCCTTCTTGAATGGTTTTAGATATGTAATCGGTATATGCGCAAAGTTGAAATATGACGATTTGGAGTGAAAGTTGGAGAGAAACTCTTCTCAAGTAAGAAGTTCAGATGTTCAGATGTTATTGCGGAGATGTCTTAGTGGGGTTGAACAGCCTGGCAAGAGATTCCTTTTAGATGGTTCAAAGAAACGATGGGTTGAAACGTTTTTATAAAATGTTAATTTATTGAATGGACTGGAATATGAATGTCTTATATCGTATGAGTGGTTGATATCAAGTAAGAAATACCGATACTACCTGTGTAAATGTAAAGACAACGACTAAGACCAGGACCAAGACCAAGATAATAAATATTAAAAGGAAATATAAATGAAATATAACTAAAGTTTTCTCTTTTTTCCCTTGACCAGGTACTTCTTCTTTTCTTCAGCCGCAGTTCATATATTCACATCATAAATACCATACATCCATACATCCATACATCCAGACATCCTGGATATACATCCCTCTCCCACACATCCACCACTCATCCATTACGCAGCACAAGAATAATGAACGGCGGGGCAGTGTGCAGTGGTCAGTGGCAGTGGTCAGCCCAAGGGTTCATTCCGAGTTTATTAGTCTTTTATTAGTGTGGCTCAGATATATTCAGGGTGGACCCAATTCTTTTTCAAGATGTGCTCTGGAGTACATCCATACTGGTACTCTATTCTATATAGGTATCTGTCGTATTGGATTGCCAGGAATGGAAATTCTGGTATAGAGGTAGAGATCTAGAGAGAGAGATCTAGAGAGGTAAACCGGTTCGAACGTATTGATACGAGATATGAGATAAGTACTAGGTATACAGTAGTAAATTCTCAATCGATCTAGTCTATCTATAGCTATTGCTAGTACGAGGTATATATGACCATGTATATATATATAAAGCAAATAAAGGATAGGTCGGAGAGTAGGTGGGTAGGTGGTGACGAGTGGGTAGGTGGGAGGGTAGACGGGTAGACGGGTAGACATCAATGAATTTATTATGAATTGCTTCATATTTATATTTATATTTATAGTCATTCCTTTATTCATCCATTAGAGTAATGAATGTACTTGATCCCATCACCAAAAACCTCTCGATACGTACATTTCGTACATTTTATACATCCATCCACATCCATCTACATACCGAGTAGCTGCTAGCTGCTAGATAGGCGATGAGCAATGAGTAAATTAATGAGCAATGTGCACTCTCCCACCCCAAAGCCAAAGTCTGGCCCAACCAGTTCGTTTCTCATCAGCCCCTCCCAAGCTGGTCACCTACCTACCTATCTCTACCTACCTATCTACCTACCTACCTAGTCCGCCTTATCATATGCAGGTTCCCATTGTGAACATCATAATACACTACCACCACGAAACTCTCAACTGGTTTTTTACTCGAGTACACTCTACTCATGCACTGTACTCATAGAGAGTAACAATAACAACAAGATCATCAATTCTCGACAATTTGTTCACTCGTTCGCTCATTTACATTTCGATCTCTAGCTTCAAACCCCGGTTCTTGAGCTTTCGCAAAGCTACCCGTGGACCCTGTTATTTCTCCCAAATATATCTCGATCCAATTTCGACTTTGCACATTGCACATTGCACAAGAACGAGTATACACACATACACACATACCACATACATAAATACAATCATCGACAGCGATACCTACCCTACCTACGTACATAACTTCACAACATGACAACCACCGGAATAGCAAGTAAACGTCTGGGAAAGGAACTCAATAAGGTATATACAAATCCCCTCTTGTGTCCCATATCTCCCATCCCAAACCCCATTATCTATTTACTTCTTTCCCTCTCCTTTTAAAATAAAATCTCAAAATCTAATTCTGCCTCTAGATCCACCAAAGTCTCCCACCAGGAATAACTCTTGTATCCGCCGAAGATTTCAAAGAATGGCTAGTCGACATTTGCGTTTTAGATTCGAATCCTCTTTACCAAGGAGAAACCTACCGGATAAAATTAGTTTTTACTCCTAATTATCCTATCGGTATGTCTCCCTCTCCCCTTTCATCCTCCTCCCAAAACCTCAACTAACTCCTCCCCAGAACCCCCCGAAGTAACCTTCCTCCTGCTCTCCACCCCACCGCGCCCCATCCCCATGCACCCACACATCTATTCCAACGGCATAATCTGTCTCGATCTGCTCGGCACCCAAGGCTGGTCGCCCGTCCAAAACGTCGAGTCTATCTGCATGTCCCTACAATCCATGTTGACCGGAAACACAAAGAATGAGCGTCCCGAAGGCGATTATGAGTTTGTGAAGTACAATCGCAAGAGACCGAGGGATATTGATTTTTACTACCATGATGATGGGGTTTGAGGATTTTCAAGGGGAGGGGAGAAAACTGCGGATCGAGGGAGGGGAAAAGGGAGATGGAGGAGTATTTCTCGAGTGCAAGGCAAGGCAAGGCAAGGCAAGGGAAACAAATGCATGGACGAATTCTAGAACATGAAAAATGAAGCAATACATGAACGGATCAAGAGTGCATAACTGCAAAGGTTGGGAAAGGAATATTTTGGTCTCTGGCATTACAGCAAGGCGTTTGAGCGACTGGGATTTTTTTCTTCGTCTTTTTTTGGCACACCATTCCATATTTTATGACAGATTCATGAGTCTCATGAATAGATTTTTCGAAAGTGATTATATTATCATGCTTTTTCTTTCCTCTCGTTACTCATACAATCATACGCCCATCCATCATGTATATTACGTATAAACGTCATTTTCAACCCTCGAGTTACATTCATTAACCACTCGCTTCCGTGACACTATAATAATCCTACAAAATCTTTCTCCCCGTCCCTGAAGCCTGACCCATCAAGAATTTCTTCAACGGTCTCATGGCATCCACAGCTCTCAACCCCAACGTCCTTCCCCAAACCACCGGTCCACTCTCCACACTATACAACTTGTGCAATTTATCCACCACTCCCAATAGCACATGATTCTGCATATACCTCTCCGCATTATACGATTCCAAACTCATGCGCACCCCGATATCCATCCCGTGATCCACCGCATATTCGATTCCCTTGACCAAACTCTCGACGTCTCCTTGTCCTTGATTGAGTCCCTGGCCCGCTAACGGATGAATGGTGTGTGCCGCGTCTCCTATCAATGCGATGCGTTCCCCAATATATGTATCTGCATGGCGCATTTTCAGAGGAAAGGAAGCGATACTATTTTCCTGGACGCCAGTGACGGGAGCAGGGACAGTGCCGGAAATAGGTGTGTGTTGGAGACGCCATGATACTTCCTCTGCTTGGCCCGACGACTGAGTGTGCATGAACTTCAAATCCACCGTGCTTAATCTGAACGCCGCATTCACCATAGCGATAAAGTCTTTCGCGCTTAATCCTTTCAGAACAGCTGCGTTCTCTGGAGTGGTGCTCCAAACTAGCGTTGCGTAGTTTCCTGGGAGAGGTAGCATGGCGACTGGTCCTGTAGGTAAGAATCTTTGATATGCAATCTTGCCCACTTCATGCTGAGCTTCTAGCTCCAAAGTCGCTACTACGCCCACACGACCATAATCCCATCCTCGACTTTCTATGCCTGCGAATTTCCTCACGGGGGAGTTTTGTCCATCGGCGCCGACTAGTAATCTCGCTGCGAGACTTTTCTCTTGTCCTTCAACCTTCACAATTGGCCAGCCAGAGAAATCTCCCTCTTCTGTCTCCTGTCCCAACTCAATATCCGCAACTTTTCCCTCCAAAATATCTACCCCTCCTAACCCCTCTATCCTCTTCAACAACCCCCTCACCAAATTCGCATTCTCATTCATATAAGCCACCACCTTTCCCTCTCCCTCCACCACCTCCCCCCCCCTCCCCCCAACCTCAACATCAAACCCAATTCTCCCCCCACTAACCCCATCCCAAACCTGCATTCCCCCATACCCCTGTACTCTCCTCCCCTCCACCTCCTCCCACACACCTATATCCTTGAGAAACCTCACACTCTTCGGCGTCAAACTACTACATCGATTCGAATACTCCCCATCCTTCGGTTTCCAATTCAGCGATTTAGATAGCGATTGCGGTTCGATAAGCGCGAGCCGCAGATTACGAGTGAGGGGGTCTGCGCCTGGAGTTTCCATTAATTCTCAATATTCTCTTGATCGCATACTCAAAACCAAACAGTAAACCGAAAAAAAAGAAAGAAACCAAACCTACGCAAAGCAGCAACCAAACTCAACCCCGCCGGTCCCCCTCCCACACACACCACATCATACACATCCGGACGCTTATTCTTATTCGCAATCGAAGTCGCACCCGAAGGAGAAGCCGTCGTGGCAAAACTTCTTATACGTCTCGTGCACGCTCTACACACATAAGGATTGAGTTTTCTGAGCGAGGAATTCGAAGGCTTCATACTGAATGTTCGATATCGAGTTTGGAGCGAGGGGAGAAAAAAAGAGGGTGCTGCGAAAGTGAGAGCTACCCTTGTACTCCTCCCTCTAGTATTTCAGAGCTTAATCAAGAGTCACGTGTAGATATCAATTTATTGTGTCGGGCAATAGTACAAGTCAATATCTTGTCTTGTCTTGATCCAATAAGCTTAGAAATATCTATATTATTTTTCAATCCATTTTAATCTCTCCTTTTGTTTATTTACCTCACTCCAAATATCTCGAGTTTGTTTTTCTAGATATAAGCAACACTGCTATCAGGACGAATCAACAAGCTCGAAATCTTTCCCAAGCCAAACCAATATTCAAAAACGCTGCCGTTATCATTGAGGTACTCACTTTAGCGATATCACTCACCATGTAGCTCCCTAAAGAATCACGAGGTATATCTGAACATTCTGAATCGAGGGGACTTGAACTTTGGAACGCTTGTAATTCGAGGTGGGGGACACATGAGCAATTGAGTTGCAGGTCATTCAGAGCTCTATCTAGGTGTCTCCTAATTGAAGTATTAATATTAGCGAGAGCAATTCACTAAAGTCACATTGCCCATCAACAATGCCAGAATGTCAGAGTAAACTTATAAAGATTTATTTTGCTAGGCCCGCTCTACGTTATTGCTGGGTATGTGAAACTATGTACAATTGCAGATGGCAGTGAGCCCAAATATTTTTAACTGCGTGCGCTGTCGCTATTGATATGCAAGGGCAGAAAGAGGTTGGCGTGGAACCCAATGAACGCTGGATAAGCAACAGCAATTCAAGTGCGAGAGGAGGCAAATCTTCTGTGGTCGATTCTAGGAGATCCTATTCTTCTCATTCCCTAGGTTTTCCCACTTCCCCGAAACCAGCCTATAGGTATGCAAGAAATTTCGACCATGCAATGCCACGATATATAAATGCAATAATGAATAACTGTTCTATTGAAACACAAGCAATAAGAAGGTTCGAAATTCGAAATCGTTTTGAAGAAACTGCATTAAAAGTTTGTACAATGTCCAGTGTTTAAAACTCCCAGTCGTCCTCATCCTTGATAGAATCAATGGCCCAGGCGAACTTTTCACGGAGAGTCTTGGAGAAGAACTTCTCGATCGGTACATCAAACTTCTGGGAGAAGACGACAGTGAGACGTGGGTCGATGTAATTCTGAATTTTGTTAGCCATATGTTTCATACCAAGTCACTAATTTGAACTCACAATTTTACTGGTACCGAGCGCAACCTCCTTGTTACCCTCTCGGTCTTCACGCTTGAGAAGCATGTTGGCGATTCTTTCGTCTATCTTCGTGATGTTGGCCTCGAACTTATCGACGCTAGGTCCTTTGCCTTCAGCCTCGACCTTCTTCGTCTTGTTCTCTTTTTTAAACTTCTTCTCTAAATCTGTAGCGGCCTGGAGACGCTCGTTGAGTTCTTTGGTCTTCATTTCTTTTTGACCCTCGGATACAAGTTTCTCGTTCTCCTTTGCAAACTTCTTCTCGATTTTGATACGCTCTTGAGCAACGAGGAAGGCTTGATGCTCTTGAATCCAAGATTCGTCAAGCTCTTCATCCAGAGCGAACCAATCAGCACCCTTCTTCTTCTTCTGTTTTGGATCGATGTCGAGAATCATTTGCTTTAGGCGCCATTTCTGATATTTAAGACCCTTTACTGCATCATCCATCTTTTCGATTGCAGCTTCATGACTAGCACCGACTGTCCGTTTGTGATTACAGAGAATGGCGACTTTGCGATTACAATCATTATATAGCTTGATCTTCTCTTGCATAGAAATGTCGCTATTCTTGAGTTTCTTGAGAAGGTCCGACATGGTCCAAGAGGCGTTGTAAGTACGGAAGACCTTAGCACTCAGACCTGGCATATAATTCGTCAAGTGCTTGTTTAATTGTGTAGTCTGCAGTGGTTAGTAGTTGTCCAAATGAAGCATAGTATTGTACTTACATTGAGACGATCAAAAATGTCATCGCCATTCTTCTTTGGAGCCTTCTTGAAAATCTTCAAATTTTTGAAGACTTGAGGGTCAACTGTTACCTCGTCGTAAAAACGAATACTATCCTTTCCCAAAAAGTCAAAAATGACGGTATTTGGGGGCTTCAAAGTGACGTGCTCATATTTCAAAGAACAACATCCAACAGTTTCGGCTTCATTCTCCGCATCCTTTTCATTACCAGCACGCAAGGCAAACTTATCAATGAGATAAACTGCAGTGGCTCGTTGTCGATCGGCCATGAGTTCAGCCTTAAGATCTTGCGTGTAATCTTTTCGGATTCGATCAATGTGCTCCTTCAATTCACGAGCTTTTTCAAACTTCTTAAAATCGCTTTGGCCCTTGATACTGCTCTTTGCTGCAAGCATAACATACTTGTAAGCACCGTTGATGTTTTCCTGCCACATAGCAAGCCAGGTAGCCTTGTTGTCATGTTGGATAGCTTTCCACTTATGACCCTCAGGAGGAGAAGGAACAGTAGCGTCTTTGCCGATGTTGATAGTAATTTGCTCGGGAGTAACTCTGAGCTTGACTTTACCAGTCTTTGGATGCTCACCACGACCACGGAACAGTCCAGGAGGTTCGACACGGAAATTTCCCACATCTTCCTTGCGTCCATCCCAGATGCAAGTCTTATATGGTGCTTCGGCCTCATCTTTGAGCGCTTTCTCGGCCTTCTTCTCAGCTGCAGATCGAGCCTTTCTTTCGGTACTCTTGCCGTCATAATACTCGAAGATTGGCTTGAAATCAAGCTTACTAAAATCCTTGATAGCAACTTTGTTTCCATCCTTATCCTTGGCTCCTCCAGTCTTTTTAACAGAATCGGTGAAATCCTTGAAAAAGTTCTTCTGGAAAGTTGGATTTTCGACGTTGTGGGTCGAATTCAACATAGCACCAAAGAAGCCTGCGATTTCTTCCGATTCTAGAGACAAAGTAAGTGGGATCCCATCATACCTCAATTTGACGTTCTTTGGGAGTGGCTCGTATTCTGGAGGGAAGACAACTCCATTGTGTTGCAATGTCTCCCATTTGATACTGTCATCCTCCTTCTTTGGTGCATCCCACCAACGATAAACCTCATCTGCTTCTTCGCTTTCATCCTTCTTGGCCTTGACCTTCTTTGTATCTGGTTCCGCATTTACTTTGCCGTTTACTTTCTTCGGAGCAGCCTTCTTTGCAAGAGGCGCATCGGAATCAGATTCCTCTTTCTTTATGCCGTTGGCCTTTTTCGTGGTTGGTTTTGCAGGAGCAGCACCGTTGGGCTTCCGCCTTTTGGGTGCAACATCGTCGTCGCTATCGGATTCTTCTTTCTTGATGGCCTTTTTGGGTGCTGCCTTCTTTGCTCGCAAGGCTTTTGCTTCCTTCTCGGCGTGCTTTTCGATGGAAGCTTTCTCCTTGGAAAGTTTGACGGTAAGTGGCTCATCATCTGAAGATGACTCTCCAATGGCACCGGCAGAAACTTTGGGAGGTAGTTTAGAATTGCGCCTGCCAGCCAAAGGCATATCATCATCTGAATCGGATTCCGCGACTTTCTTCTTGCTGGATGTTCTTTGTCGTTTTGCCTAATGTATCAATCAGCATGCCACCATTGTTAAATTTGTACATCATGAGAGATGCCATATGCTTGAATGCTTCAACTAAAAGTCGACGTACCAATGGCACTTCTTCACTTTCACTGCCGCTACCATCCACCTTGTAGTTTACAGCTTTTCCGTTACCAATGCTTGATCGTGATTTCCGCTTTGAAGCGCCATTTGTAGCAGGCCCATCTACATCCATAGGATCGTCCAAAACAGGTCCATTGCGAATCGAGATTCCAACGGGGGCAGCCTTCGCATTTGCACTAGCCTTGTCCATGGCTCTATCGACACTTTTCGGTATACGACCTTGCGAAACTGTGAGCATAATTAGTATCTGCCCTAGAGTTGAGATAAAATTCGACAATTTTGTGAAGCTGAAGGGTTGAGAGGTTGAACAGAAAAGGCAGTTTAGGCTGTAGCGGAAGGAAAGAAAAGTGTTTGCTGCTTACCATTGCCATTGGTTCCGTTTGTTCTTGCCAAAGGCATATCATCATCAGAAGAAGACATTTTGAAAGGAAAAGAGTATAGTCGAAAAAGATGTGAAGTTGAGGAAGTTGCGATTCGAGAGTAAGAGCTGAATATCGTCAATAAGCTGCGCTTTTAAGCGTATTGGCGATCCAAAACCGCGATTGAAAGTGTATCGTATTTAAGATTCAGCCAAAGAAAAGTACCTCTGAGCGCGTATTGATGTACGATCGGCTATGTGTATTGTTTTGACAAATGGAAAATCTATGATCCTAAAGATAGGTTGAAGAATGAGGCGCTTTGCGATCATGAAAGTAAGTGAAATATAAAGTACCTGGTAATAAAATAAGGCGTTCGGAATTTTTGAGATTCTTTTGGAAGGACTTGGGGAACGAAAGTGCATGTAAGTAAAAAGATCACGTGTTTACGATGTTTCTTTCGATCGCACTCGAGGCACCGTTCTAGTATGTATTGTAGGGACTAGGCAGGTATACATACAAGGTAGGTAAGCAATGAAAAAGGGTAGATTATCGAGGTCAATTCACTCTGCAGGAGAGTCCAGAGCGCTTATTGGCCGCCACTGTCCCAACTTTTCAAACAGAGAGAAGCAAGGGTCAGAAAGGTACATGAGCTTTTTGCAGACGTAGTAGGGGTCACGTGGCACTGCAGTTTGTTGTAACAATCCCATACAATCAATACAATCCCATAATGAAATAAAACTTACTAATACGGCACGGTGCGGTACAGTCAATAGACTTACCCATCAAATGAATGTACTTGGACCTTGGTTGATAAATACGTTTATTGTCGTTGTAGTTATAAAAACTCTGTTTAAGTACTCGGGCAGATAGACACTTGCCTCTGTCGCGCCATTAAGTTAATGGCTGGCTTGAGGCTGGCTGTTCAAACGATCAGCCGTTCCGCATGGGCCATTGTTGACTCCAGTCAAGTGGGAACTTTTTACTTCTGCTTGACAATATATTATAGATTATCTTCACTGTAATTGGTAGGCATTATTTCAAGGCTTTCTACAAAGAGCTGGTTCTGACTCTTGATACCCATTTCACGAGGCTTCAAGAATCATGAGATAGATACCAAACTCTCGGAGAATCTTGTGCAGTATCTAGGATGTGAACATGTGAACGGGTCTACCAAGCACTTTTTTGAAGAGTTGCAGGAACATTTGACTCAGCATTGACAACTAGTATATCCACTCCATTATAACATGCTCATATTGGTATCCTTACAGCATTGTACTCCAAGTTAAACAGTAACAGCACGCCAGAATCATCTTACCATATCTTGATAGTTGAAGAGTCGATGCAGGTTCAATGCCGAGAGAGTGAGGATCTATAGGGCTGTGTCAAGCCTCCAGCTGATATCGCCTCGAACAACGTAGATCAATGTTTGTATCGTGAAGTCTTCGGTTTTGAAAGTAATGCCGGTACTCGGGTCCAAGTTATTGCGAAGTTCTTTCCTTCGCCCTACAACTAATCATTCACACATAGTACCGTAAGATGCATCGCCGATGTATCTCTTTCGGTTGTTCAGTCCTGGATGAATAATTCGAATTATCCCAATCTGAAGCTCGCCCGAGAATACCAATCGGATCACTTGCATGATGAGGCTGGCTATTGGAGGTTGAACAACACTGCGAGTATCCGAAAACTCTTTATGGTCCACCCCATGGCTTTGAATATGCCTAATAAAACAGTTGAGGATTGTCAAAGTGAAGACACCTGGAGAAGGACAAATAATAATGAGCTGTATTCCTGTATTCCTGTCATTCCTGTCTTTCCTGTCGAAGTATTACACCATGCGTGTCCTTACCACCACAAATTACCGTATGGCAGCTAGCTCTGGGGAATAGTCTGAGAATGACAGGACAAAAGAATCATTGCCAGAGTTGTGATCTAAATCCCGTACTCATTCATCGTGAAGACAACATTTGTGGTGTCAACACTAGCATTTATGGACTTGCAACAGGACCAGCTAGACTTCTGCCACCTTATTATGCACCGATTCAATCGTTCTCCAAATTTTCCAAATCACCTATGCAATGTTCGATTTGCGATGGCTTCATGTTGTCGATATATAAAATTGAACAAAATAAATTCCGACTTTGCCCGAGCAAAATAACACAATCATGCTGCCCACTTACAAACACGTGACTGACTAGCGCACTCTGAAGCTTTTCCCGTTGAACGACGAATTCCAGCCGAAATACCGATTTCGAATTGCAACAGTCAATTGATTCCTAACTTAATCGTGGTCATTTAAGCCTCGATATTGAATTAGTTGGTACCGTTCTTTTAGTTTTCAAGATGCTTTCGAGAACTGCCAGACCCGCTCTGCGAGCAGCCGTCGCGGCTTCCGCCAGGTAAGACTTCTTCCTGATGAAGTGATAGAGATGGGACTACTATAGCGGGGTCTGGGACATGAGAAAATAGTGCAGGATATGGAGGCTGATGATATTGGGCCTGCAGACCAGTTGCCCCTCAAGCTGCCGGATATGCGACCCTCCGTGAAATCGAGGACAGATTAAAGTCCATTCGCAATATCGAGAAAATTACAAACACCATGAAGATCGTTGCATCCACCAAGCTTACCCGAGCACAAAAGGCTATGCGAGAGTCCCGATCCTACGGAGAGAGCTCCAACAGCGTTTTCGAGCATGCCGAGACCAAGGCCTTGGAGAGTGACAAGAAGAGATTGATTGTTGTCGCCAGTTCAGACAAGGGTCTTTGCGGTGGTATCCATTCCGGTTTGTCCAAGCAAGTCCGCAGAATGTTGGCAGCAGATTCAAATGCCGACATCGTTGTTTTGGGTGAGAAGTGCAAAGCTCAACTCAGTCGTTCCAGTGGAAAGAACATTGTCATGAGCTTTGCTGGTGTTGGAAAGGATGTCCCTACATTCGCAGATGCTCAAGCTATCGCGGATCAAATCGTTCTCTTGCCAACCGACTACTCCTCCGTTCAAATTGTTTACAACAAGTTCATCAACGCTACAAGTTACGAGGCCACCCCAATCGAGGCTTTCTCCGAGGAGGCAATTGCCAACTCCCGTAAGTTTTGTTTAAATTTGGATTAATGTGTAGGATAGTGCTGACATATTCAAACAGCCAACTTCTCCGCATTCGAGATCGAAGATGAGACCCTTGGCAACCTCCGTGAATATGCTCTCGCCAACTCCCTCTTCTGGGCCCTTGCTGAGGGGCATGCCTGTGAACAATCTGCCCGTCGTAATGCTATGGACGTAAGTTTTTCTCTCTTTCACATATTGATATAGATTACTAAACAATATCAGAATGCTTCCAAGAACGCCGGTGACATGATCACCAAGTACCAAATTCTTTTCAACAGAACCCGTCAAGCCGTCATTACTGGTGAATTGGTTGAAATTATTACTGGTGCTGCTGCTTCAGAAGAATAGAGGGTTTGTGAATATGTAGACTAGTCGAACGACTCGAGCCTCTTTTGGGAGCCGAGTTAAATGAGATTCCCTTTTGTGCCAATGCATTAATACTAATGCATTAAAAGTTGGAAAATTGGATCTTTGATGTCTCGTGTGTTTGAATGTTGTGCTTGGGGTGTAACCATGGGATGTCAGTGTTATAAGTGTTATAACTGTGTTGCTATTCTTTTCAGCCTGTTTCCATGATATCGCCAACTGTGGTCCTAAACTCACCCAGGAACTCTAGTGAATGATCGTCCTTCGAGTGGAGGAGCCCGGCTATTAGTTACTTGCGTGCAATCTCGCCTCGCCTCTCCTTTGGCCAGAAAAAAATGTATAGAGGCTTTATTACCTCCGCTTTCTCGGTACTATAGATTAATTGCTGTTAGTTCCTACATGTTCTCGCACTCGGAACCTTGCAAACGCTGGTTCACTTTATGCTTCCTTTAGAGAAGGAACATGATGCTCGTGGGCAAAAATGAAGTCAGCTGCAAATTGGCTGGCATTTAAGAGTTGTATGACAATGACAATATGTATGCAATAGTATTGTGTAGTTGAAAGTGATAGGAGAAAACATTGGCAAATACGGATATAGCATCGCCATCACTATTATTACGGACAATGATCTTTACGTTTCCTTTCCGCTCTTCTTTGCACCATTGAATCAACTGCTGGATATTATCTTCCTATGGATCGTATATCCATGGAAGGACTCAGAGGTTTACAATTGTCACACATGGATCCTGGGATTGAGATCAGCTACTCATGGCTGATAGCTTGGTGTGCTACTTGTAAATTTCGGGCAATACATACTGCAGCGGAGTTTTGTGTGTTGTTTGTTTTACAATTTATGTGCATGTAAAAGGAGTGAATGTTGGTCTCCTTGAAGACCAGCAACACCTCTGCCATCTTGGAATGGCGACAGGGGATTTGGAAATAGGCACATAAATGTTACTGAGGCTGTCAGAGCTGGTGGATCTTAGTACCAAATTTATTGCAATATTGTGAGGCGACGAATACGTCAAACTCACCCTCACCACGACGCGAGGAAGACACAACTTAGATTTTGTTGTTCTGTATTTTGCATCGCTCTTAGTTGTTGTTCTTGGTAATTGCAGTCACAGCGTAACTGGTTCTTAGAATTATGATGCTACAGACTGGGGTATCGTAGTCACTGGTCCGACACGATACTTTCTTGATCGTTTATGTGATTCATTGACGTGTCGTGCTTGCAAAACGACTCAATATGCTTTATAAAAACACTGGGCAAAGATGATGGACATACTTGGGTAGACTATACGTGAAGCGTGCGCCTACTCCAAGAAATATCCTCCGAGGATTGGGATCAATTCGGCCGTTAATCAATGGGTCTATTCTTTCATCATCACCCCCCTTTGATACCATAGTTGGCTTTGAAGTGCTGAGCATATTCGAAAAACAGGCGCTGGCAAAAAAATTCAAGGCTTCTTTCTAGACAAGAAGCAGCTTTCATACATTATAGATCACGATCATAGGTGCAACATGACATGTTGCTATGTCAGTGAGTTGCGATATTAGAAAACAGGCATGTGCCACGCAGTAGTTTTTGATAGTAACGACGATGGGGGAGATATACGGCGGAGAGACGATGAGAAGATGACAGTCAATGTGTGATGATGGCGACTAGTCACGGCATATCGTTCTTCTATATACTTGGGAGTGCGCTTCACTTCTCGACTCTAATCCATTCTTTCGGATGCTGATTACAAGTTGTGTGCTTTGGAAAACGATTCGAATTGGTTCCAACACATTGCCAGCCTACATACAGGATAAGAAGGAAAGCCAATGCATACATTATTTTTATAATCAGAGATCTGTTCGGTAAATATCTATTCAGCCGTAGAGTATTGTCTTCCTTCCCACGTTCTTATTTCCACTACTCAAATTAGTAGTTGCTCGTATATTTTTGCACCCGGCATATCCAAACTTTCAAAAGCTTTATATAAGCCACCCAATTCCTTTCCGTCCAATCCACACGCTTTTAATACCCCCTCAATGCGAAATTGGGTGCCTACTTCACATATCAAGGATGGCGACTTTGTAAGATCCCCAATACATCAGATTAAATCGTACAATAGCGAACAGTGAAGTTGCGTTGTGTTTTTGATGTAGATAGCTCTAAATTCGACAACAATGGAAGGTCAATCTACTGGATAACTAGCATAGATTGTTATGATGATAGAAAGGTGTTTCGATAATGGGAGCCTACAGTCGTTACAGCCCTAGCGCTCCTCTAAATAAAGGAAGCAAAACTTATATGACCCCAATAAGAGCGCCAACGAGTACAGACTCGACAATGATCAAGGCGTCGTACAGGTAGGGCGTGCCAGGAGTAATGACAACAATGGAAACACACTACTGCCAACAATCGATGGTTTTTAGATGTCCCTTTGCCATGCGAGCCTTGGATTTGGCTATCCATTCAAAATGTTTTGAAGAATGAGACATTTTCCCACAACACTCTTTCCATTATGATGAATGAAAAAAGCATTGCACAGTAAGCGACGGAGAGAGAAGACAGACAAGCTTGATTTCCATTGTACTGGCTCTAGAATATGGTGCCATTTCCTAATACAAGTAGAAAGGGCGTCACTATAAACCTCAATGATCAGGTAATGGTGGTAATCACATAAATCATATATACCATTGCTTTCCCATTCCAAAAGATTCCTCGATCTTACTCCTATAGATACAATGACGTAATTCCTAAATCACACCACGCCAACTTTCACTCCGCCCCCAGCGCCACCCCTTCACTAGTCTCCCTCTCGCCCTCCCTAAGCCTCTCCTTTTCTCTCTGCTCTTCCTGCTCCTCCTTCCAGTTCTTTTCATCTCCTATTCTCCTCAGAATCCTAATCCTCCCTTCCATCCTGGGACCTATCCACCACCCACCAGTTACTAATCTTCCCGCATCCCTAAGCAAATTATATGTCCCAAATTTGTTCATTTCTTCAAACATCAATTTTGTTTTGAGATCAAGAAATCCCTTCCCTTCTCTGTTCTTTTCCACATTTTGCGCCCCCCCTTCCTCTATTCTCTTAACATCCTCAGCACTAGGGGCTTCTCCATCTTCTCCAACAGTAACATTATTCGCCCTATAAACCCCTTCCAGCCTCTCAGAGAAACTGCTTCCATCTCCTGGTCTTAAGATCTCAATACCTGCATACGCAAAAACCGTATCCAGAACGTCCCATTTGCCAATCGCCAAACCAGGTTCTTCCATCAACGCATAATCGAACTTCATCCAGAAAGCTGCTTCTCCCAACTCGGGGGAATCTTCTGTTTTGTCGTAGTTCAGCGTAATATTTTGATTTTGTGGGAAACGCAGTGGAAGAGATGGGTATTGTTGGAAACGGGTGATTCCTGTCATACAAGACAGAACATCCATATGGATTGAAATATTTCGATCTTGCGTGCGTTGTGTACGAGGAGACCTTGAGAGATCCTTGAGGATATGGGTATGAAGCTGGGAAAGAGCGTCTCCGCCTGGATAATTGAGGGAAGATATCATTAGGATAGCCGATGAAGCCACGAAACTCAATGCAACGGATCCAAGCAAAGCCAAAGACCCAAATGTATAGAGCCAACTTTTCGAACGACGAGTCCATATATATGAAGCTGAAAGAGAAGCTGCAGCAGTAAGAGGTGGAACAACATAGATGATAAATCTAGACTCTTTATGAGGTTGTAGACTATAGATTGCAACGAATAAAAGTGAAGGAACAATTAAATCTTTCGAGGTGTGCTTCGTTGCTGGAAGAGTCAAAGCCAGAGGATGCAATAGCAACAGAATCAAAGGATTCATTAGTAAACGCGGCAACAGCGAGGTAAAATAATGTACAAAGGGAGAAGTACCCCACTCCGAAGACTTCCCCTGAATAGCATTAAAATAAAATCCGGCTAATTCTGGCCACAATGGCTTTTGCCAAAAGTATGAATCAATGGGTACTGATACAGCAAGAGCTAAAATAGCACTCTGTATACCAGCCGGAATTATTGTCTTCAACGATATCCTCGATAACACAAGTAGATACGCCAATTGCGTGAAGAGTAACAGAGCAATTTCAGACCTGAATACTACACCCGCAAAGACAAAAAGGAATATCCCAACTCTGGGTCTACTTCCTCCTGTCGCTGGAAGAAATTCTGTGAATGCCAAAGTTGCTACATATAAATCAGTATTTTCTTCACATCTCATCGTCAAGACCCAGAAGAGGAAGAACTTACTAAGACCAAAAGCAAACATATTCGGCAATGTCCTCGACGCATAATAAAGCACATGAAATTGCGTAACTTGCAATGCCATATACCATCTTCCAACATCCACTCCAAAAGCCCCGGTCAACCCATTTCGATATCTAATCAAACATGCTGCATTGAATAATCCCAACACACCTCTAACAATAACCTGTGCATATTTTCCTTGCGTAAGCAGTATGATGGGTTTAGAAACTGCAGCCAGAGAAAGTGCACCGAAAAATGTCCTTGGGACGGCCCCAGAAAAGGTGGTATGGTCGTAGGTGTCTAGAGTAGAAGAGATATTTGAGATAGGAAGGCCATGGGTCAGGATATCGTGAGTGGCTTGGATGTTGAAAGATTCCTCGACTTTGGTGTAGGGAGCTATGAGGAGGTGGACGAGGATTAGGGTAGGGAGGGAGAGGGTTAGAAGGATATCTAATGTAGGTTAGTATATCATATTTAGAGCAGAAAGAGAGGCAGGATGAGCGTACCTATTCCCTTCATTGTATATATCTTTCTAAAGAATATGTGCAAATAAAGAACGAGGCTGTGTCTCAAGAGCTATGAGAGCTCCAAATGAGGAGCAAGCTTCACTCACTCAACTTTCTTCTACAAGATATACTTCTTGAGAAATTTGTAGCGAAAGTGAATATTTACAAATTCAAGAAAACCATCATAGTACGATATCTCAATCCTCAATGAATAATCTCAATTCGAAAACCACGAGAAGAAAACAAGACATGAACAAATAATCCCCCAACATCACAGAAACCACAATTCAAGAGACACGCAGCCTCAGCCTCGTATGGTCTGTGCACAATTCCGAGCTTGTGTGGACAACTTCACCTCTTCATTTACACAGCCTTGTCTGTATCTAACTACCTCCTCAACAACACAATCGTATCTCAGTGCAAACCACAGAATCCATCACAATGTTCTTCATATTCGGAAATCTGATTTATAGTACGTATTTCAACCCCCTCCAATCAATTCTCCGCACGTGCGCAAATATATACATACCACTCTTTGTCTAGACACATGCGCATGCGATGTATAATACAATCCGAAGCATTGCACATCACACATACATCCATGTACTGACATATTTTCCTTCCCTCTAGTCATCGTTCTTCTCACCAATGCCGTCGCCATTTTATCGGAGGATCGTTTCCTCGCACGCAGTTAGTCTCCCCTTTCTTCCGTGTTACCCCCAAATCCAATTCCTCCATTCTAACCCAAGACCCTCGCCCACTGTTTTCTCGACTAACAAAACAAAAAGTCGGATGGTCCAACTCCGTAGCTGAACCAGCCTTCGGCGGAAACAGCGCAGACACGAGTATTAAATCGAAACTTGTAAATTTGATGACGAGTGTTAGGACGCTTATGAGGAGTATGTTTTATTTTCCTTTCCCTCTCAATCCTGTTGTTGTGACATTGCGCATTTATGGATTTGGAGATGAGCATATTGTGGCAGGATTTGAAGGGGGCCACAGAGGAAAGGGGGGGAGGAGAGCACGCGGAGGAGAAGGATTCAAGGGGGGTATGATCTGGAGGACCAAGGCGATGAAGAAAAGAGAAGAGGGACAAGCAAATCGCCAAAACGTCAAGCTAACACACCCTCACAGTTCCCCTAATAGGCATCAATTCCGTAATCATCATCTACGAATTAGCCTTAGGATGATTCAATTCGACTTTGAATGTACAAATCCAGAATCCCATTCTATACAAACCGCCACCATTCAGTGCGCGCGCCAAAGAATGTGGATATGAAGGACAGACATCAAGGAAAGCACTGTGCAATAATAACTAAATGATTGCGCATCGAAGATCGAGTATTGGACATCAAGCGTAATAATAATAAAAGGGTACTTTTGAGAATTTCAGACGAAAAAGTGATCTCTTTGCCGACCAAGATAGGGGCAGTGAAAGAAAAAAAGAAACGACTCAAAAGCGCGTATACCACAGAACCGAACTGAATAGAATATGATTGGCGTTTTATTTGTTTAAAATTTTAGTCATGCCAGGGGAGAAATGGGAGAGATCGAGGATCAGAAGGAAAGGGGGGAGGGCGGGGTTAAGAGATATTACAACGTCATCAAGCACCCTCTGTAGTCTCCATTGTATGATATTCGATTTCTGATATTCAATTCTTGACTACTTGCTATTTACAAACCATACATTGACTAGCTGTACACGCCTCTCCCAAAACTTTATAGTATATGTATAACAGATAGGTGTGGTATATGAGGTATATGAGGATCAACAGAATATACAAGTATCATAGACAACAAATCCACACATTCTTTTCCCCACCCATTCCATTTCCTATTTCACCCAAACCCCTCTTTCCCATGCTCGCCTTCCTTTCCATAGCATGCATGCACAGATACGTGCAGACATGCAAGTAAGCATATAAAGTATAAATAAAACAAAGTTCAATATCAACCATGCGCGTCCATGCGAATATATTCCCACACTTAATATCCATACCAATTCCCAATCGCAAGTCTCGTATGAGATCCAAACATTTCTTTCTCGGCGTTTCTCCATCAACATCAAGAAAAACAACCTAGCCCCGACCCCGACCCTTTACGCCTCTCCCTCATCTCCTTGATCTCTCTCTTCTCATCATCCCCTGCAAAAATGTCAGATAGATACATCCTAATTATCCACAGTCGGACTCCACATATTACTCTTCTTCCGTCCCAATCCAAACGAAAATCGTGCGTTTTTAACCTTCTCATGTCTCTCCGGTGTTTGCGGGCCCGCCGTTCCTTCAACCGCCATATTGTTGCTCGATTCGGGTATATTGTTATTTTCTTCACTCTTTTCCCCATTCTTATCCTTTTCCTTCTCTCCGTTCTTACTTAAAAATCCAAAACTCTTTCTACTCATACTCTTACTCCCTTTATGACTTCTATTCAGATTTAAACTACCGAATCCCTTTCCATCACTCTTTTCATTGCTACTCCCGTTATTTTCCTTTTGGATATTAGCTTCCGATTGTCGTCTTTTGACTTCTTCGATTTCCGTTTGTTTGCTGAGAGCCACAGCCTTTTTCGTTTCCGCTTCTTGTGCTACTTTACTTGCTTTCTCGGCTTCTTTATTTGCCTTTTCAGCTTCCTTTTTCTCTTTGGCAGCAGCCTTTTCAGCGGCTTTTTCAGCAGCCTTTCGGGACTTTTCCGCTTTCTCAGCTTCTTTCTCGGCTTTCTTTTCTCGCCCCTTTTCTTCTTTAGATTTAGACTTGAAGGTATCAAGAGGTGAAGAAGGAACTCGGGTTGGAACCGGATTGCCCGAAATAGAAGAAGTCACCAGAGGCGCTGTTAATGCATGGTCGAGGGATCCAAATCCATTGGTGTCGCTTTCAATTGGTGTACTGGGTGTTGCTAAAACCTGTTTCGAGTTGGAAGACAGAGAGGTGCCGTTTTGTTGAAGCTGCCCTGATGAAATGTCTGCTACATCAGAAGCGGAAGCGATTAGATCGAGACCTTCAGCTTCTTGATCTCTTCGCATTGCCTCCACTGTAGTTTCTCGATAGAATAATACATAGGCGCAGGCCTGTCCTGGTTTGTCTCCAAAGAATTGTCGCACAAAACTTTTATCTACCGGTTCTACCATTTCGTCGTCAAAAAGTAACCATCCTCTATCTTCAGTCTTGATTACCGCAACATAATGTCCGTGAAAGGCGTTTGTGCCAATATGTACAACCACGGCGTAAAGTTCATACAGTCGATCGGGATCCTCCGCATCATCAGTTGTGTTGAACATGCGTAAGTGATATGGATAGTTGACAGTGTAGAATAACTTTTGTAATCGGGTCAAATCATCAGTCCACTTGAATCTCTTCAGGTGAAGCACTAAAACTTTTGGTAAAGTTTTGATCTTCATACGTTTCTCTGCTTCCTGTAAACCACCGCAGGTATCGCAATGGAATTTATTCTTCTCGCATAGCATTTCCTCCGCCGAAAACTTTTGCAAGCAAGATGTAACGGAGGAATTTTTCTCCAAATCAATTGAAAGGTCCAGGAATGTCTCATCGCGCTGTGATGTAGTTTCGCATGTTAAGCATTTCGTTTCCGAGACCATCTTTCCTTCAAATATATCATGAACCCATTTCGTTCCTGGAGATTGCGCTCCACTTGCCAAGCCCATGGAATCTGCAACTGATCGCACGGCAGCTGTCGTTGAATCATTAAGTCCTTCCTTTTCTTGGAGCGCTACCGAGTCCTTCAAGCGCCGAGCATTGTCTTCGACGTTATTGATAACTGCATTAAGCATCAATCCATAAAATTCGTGAGCATCTTGGTGCATCGATGTCCGAAACATCTCATTGTCTCTTCTGAAAACTTCCAAGAACCTTTGGGGGCTTACAACACCAGTCCGAGAGGGATGTGATATCATGGCCGCAAAAATATCCTTCAAGGCTGTAAAAGTCGTTTCCTCCATGCCATATGAACTTGCATGTTCCGTGGTAATTTCTAATATCGGGCCTGTCATCATCGCATGTTTCTTCTTGTATTCGGGCGAATCTGGTTTATCTTCTGGTCGAGTACCTGGTGCGCCAGGACCGGGTTGGCCAGAGTTCACAGCTTGTCTTCTTTTCAGGGCTTCGGCAGCCGATATGCCTTTCGGTTTGGCCGTCGACAATGGCACTCCGTTTGGTGGCGGAGCTCTCGTTGGAACAATTAATTTTGGTAAATGTCCATTGGGGGTATCAGAAGGGGAATGCGGAGGGTATTTAACAACATTTTCTCTAAACGGGACTGAATAGTATAGCGCCTGTAAAATCGAATTGGCATAACTGAGATGCATTAGTATTATTGAGATAGGATCAATTTCAAAAAACGAACCATGTATTTCCGAACTAATTTCACGAAGTTAGTATAAAGCAATTGGGAATAGATTTGAGGAAGAGCCTACATTTTCTAAACCAAAGAATTTGTCACTTCCGTCCGGCCGTATGGGACCTGCATTCTGTAACATCTTCACCAGTGGAGTAATTTCAGGTTCAGGCTCTACATCTTGACCTTTTCGACCTGTGTTTCCATTTCTGTCCGTCTATACAAAAAATCAATTGTCAGTAAATGATACTATTCAGAAAGTCCTCGACCCTGACTGCGCCGGAACTTCTCCGCGGCGATAGCAGACCAGCAAGCATCATTCCTCCACAGCATCAAGACGAAAGGAAGGAATTGACTAACAGCAGGCGAGAGCATTCGAATTATAGACGTCATATTTCTGGTATTCCGACCTCGTCGGTGATTCTCGACCTTGTCGTTTACCGTTCACGGTTCGCGCGGCGCGACTGACAAACCCAAAAAGTATTAAGTGGTTATCTTGAGTTGTGCTCATGCGCAAATGGTTTATTCGAATTCGAATAATTTGTAGCAGAATTGATCTTCATCTGCAGAAAGCAAAGCAAGCTTAAAAAGGAGGATGGTGAGATGGTTCGCTGATTCTAGTGAGTATTTGCACCAATGCTGCACATCAGAGGCGTAAAACGTGGGGTGGAAGCCTTGTCTCTTCAGGAGGTCAGATTTGTGAGAATTGATTGGAATAGTTTACCAATAATTGATAATATATGTGAATGTGACCAAAAGATCCCAAGATCAAAGGATGCAAATGGATATATGTGAATTGAAATGTGTGTATATGTATGTGTATGTGTATGTGTACTGTAGATCTTCCGAATCCGAGTCTGAGGAGAGATTGAACAAATAAATCTAGTGGAGATAATGTAGTACCTAAGATGGATGGGGTAAAGAGAAAGGCGTACCTGTAGGATGGATGGATGGATGGATGGACGGAGTATGAGGAAGTTCCTAGGTTTGGTTTGATCGAGCCTTGGTCATGGCTTGGACTTGGATACTTTGATGCTTGAAGGATGGGGAGGGAGGGCGCGCGCGAGAGAGACAGAGAGAGACAGAGAGAGACCATTGAATGACCTAAGCTTCTTTGGCTTCTATTCTACCCATCCGAGCCATCTTCCAAGTGAATTATAAATCTGCCATGCTAATAATTATGTTGTAATAAGAAATGAAAGGAGAGGCTAATATAAGAGATGATATATTGGATATTATCGGATTTATTGCCTGGGTAGTCGGTACACCAGGTAATTGTTCATATTCCAGAAAAACATCTAATTACCAAGGTACATCAATGTCAATACATCAGCTAAAACTACTTACTCACTAGCATCGTAAAACTCCAAACTCTAACTCTCTGTTGTCAACGCTTACTGGTCGTTATAGTGGCTATTCTATGCAATCTCTTCTTTGACACTGGCTTTATATGTGGATGAGGACGACTAGGAAGATACTATCGATTTACATGGTGGTTGGGTTGAGTAGACGCTTCTACCGAGTATTTGGTACATTATGTATTTATTTATTATACATACCTATCGATTGGCATTTTAGATTGTGCCTACAATGAGCTCGATATCTTCCTTCATATTTTCTACCCCTTCAGATTCCTACTAACTGACCGTTTCTTTTCCACGGTATTATACCTGCACATTTAAATTAAAAGGAGAGTATGCTGAGGTGTCAATTAACCTACCTCTAAGCTGTACCACAAGCCAAGCTTCCTTTGACGAGGAAGAAGTGAGAGAGAAGGTCGAAGGAAGCTGCAACTTTGCAACACTCCCCGATGCAAGCCAAAAGCCACCGCCTACAATGAGCATCCCTCTCCGGGTTCGTCCCACCGAAGAATGTTGTGAATATGCATCTCATCCCTTCAATACCCAATCAATTGTATTCCTTCTGCATCTCTTACTTCTGCAGGATCCAAACCGATACGATACGCCTTCGCCTGCTCGCATAGAGGTATCTAGCACCTACTTACACTGACCTACGTTGCTTACTACTACTTGGCTTACTTCTCAAAGCTTCTCTTCTCTTTTCCCCCAATTATTCAAATATCTATCTGCTGCAAACAAGCCATCCAACAGACTCCCAATCCCTATCTTTCCTCGTTCAAAACTCATCATTTTTCTCTCAACGGAGTACACTCCGCACCACATCTACAGTGTATACTCTGTACTGTATACATAACTTCCCTCTAAAAACATACCTCGTGAAGAGTCAAGGATCAGGGTCATGCACCCGCTCACATCCCCTCCCACCACGTTATTTCGAGGTTCTTATGGTTCCATTTGGGATCAGACTGTGGGGTCAATGACTAGCCATTCGAGCCAGTGAAAAACTTGAAGGGAAAATCTGGAGTTCACCCATTCTTATTGGTTGGACCTTGAGCGTAGACTTGCACCAAGAAAGTTTTATGTATGAGAAGATGTGTGTGCACTCGGGAAAAAACCGATGTTACTCAATGGTTTGGAAGCCGGGGTTTCATCTAGATGGGGTTATTTTTATATATTTGGGTAGGCATGTTGGAGTTTCGAATAATGGAGAGTGAGAATGAGCGATGCAATACAATTCAGAAGGTATTCACAATTCCACAAAACACTTTCGTACTTGCTAGTATTCAATGAAACATAATTATTCCTAGCAAGCAAGTATCCGCAATGACGAAGCCTTCCATGCAAGAACGGAGCTCGACCAAAACAACATCCAATCGCCTTTACCCCATCTAATTCTCCACGGCCCGGATATTTACAGTGGCATATGATCAAGAATCAGGATGAGATAGAAACGACGATAATTCAGCCGTTGGAGGACTTTCTCAAGCTGATTTTGATACTGTACAATTTCATTTTCTTACTCGTCGCATTCCTTGACTGCGTACTTGTTTTATATTGCACATTCAAAGCACAGAGTAGAGCAGACGATCATTGTTTTCTGCTCGGCAAAAAGGTCCTTCAATAGAAATTCGGGAAACTCGCTAGAAGATTTCTAGAAAAGTGTTATGCAGCGACTATCGACTATCGACTATCAACTATCAAACGGTTCCCTACCGCTGCATATCAAATCGACCATCACATTTATCATACATATCTATCTAACTCCATACACCCAAGATCAGCAATGTCAAGTCAGATTTCGAAAACATTTCATCATTCCGCCCTTATTATTCTTCCGTCTTGAGGATAATCTGATTATCAAGCACTAAAGTCGGGCACTACCCGCTTCCCCATTAACAACCCCCTAGTTCCTCGGATATTCTACTCCATATATTCCGTCTTCTCACCGATTATGTTCAGTAAATCGTACGAGCACATACCGAATATGACTCGAAATACTTACCCACAATCTTTCTTGTGCCACTATATTGTACCATCAAAAACTCTCCAAGAAAACCAGCTATCTACTTGGCACAAAATACCATCATACAACACCCACTCTCACACACCAAGAAACAAGCATAAAAAACACCCAGCAAAACAACTCGATCCATTCAATCATGCATTCATTCATTCACTCATTCACTCACTCATTCATACATCAGAATCCTCGGTACCAAAAAACCCACCCCCTTCCCAACTTCCACCCACCCATTTACCCATCAAAACCCCCTCCCCCCAGCCCTCCAAACCAACCACCTAATACCTCCCCTATCGGCTCTCCTTCCTATTCACACCTAGCACCCACCAACCATCACATATGCGCTCACCTCCAACTTCCAAATTCCACCCACTCAACATCCATACCGCCAAAATAGCCAGCAATAATTCATTCGTAAACAAATAGTCTACGATATTCAGTCCCGATACTCTGGTTCCCTATGATTTAATACGAAGTACAACACACACACATATATGTACTTTATGTACGAAGTAGAAGTAGGTATGTGAGTAGTTCCATAAAAATACCATCTTTTCTAAATAGCCGATGGATGGATGTAAGGTTATTCATTTCCGAGAATGGAGGGAAGGAATATTGGAATACTTAGGTAGGTAAGTAAATAGGTACTCGATTACTTATCCATTGTAGTGAAGATGAATTTTTGTATTTTGTCATGAGCTGCAAACATATCATCGAAATCAAAATCGATATAAAAATCGAGATAGAAATCGAAATCTCAGAAATCTCAGACAACACATTGTAAGATGACGAGGTAGACAGTGTGATGTATACACATTAATGTATATATCCATCTACCAATATCTCAAATTATTTATCCTTGTAATGAATCTAATATACGTCTTCATGCCCACCTACCTACCTACCTACCTACCTACCTATCTATCTATAGCTTTACTCACTGTATAGGTATTTTGTAACCACTTAATCAGTAAGTAAGCTCTATTTCCGAATACAAAGATATATGAAACATCAGAAATCTATATTTATATACGAAGTGTACGATATCCTTCCTAATCAGTTTCGAGATCTTCATTCCCTACAAGTAGCTGTAATAATTGAACAATCAAAAGGTATTTAGGTAGATTAACTATTCTCTTCTCTTCTCAAGTTTTCCAGGTAGATAGATATGCTAGCCAGTATACACACCTATCACCGATCTTTTTGCATTCATGGTCTACGCAAATATCAAGTCATTACAAGATAATAATATCAAACCAACGTTATTATAAACGTTATCTGACTACCCACTACTGCTAGTGAAGTCATGTATACATACATATGTGTATGAATGCATCATCTATCTATCATTCAACTGTCCTATCCCCCTCTCGTATTCCCCAAAAGAATATCGCTTAAATCTCCCCTTCCCTATCATTTCCATCCATTCACCTATCGTATTTATCATGTTTCTTTCTTCACCTCCCCATTTTATATCCCCATCCTGTACACACAAACCACTCTCTCCCATTTTGTTTTCCATCCCGAACCCGCTTCTTCATCCACTCTCTTCGCCTCCGCCCCTATAGTAAAGACAAGTGCGTGAACCAACGAAAAAGAGCAAAATGCTCGCATTAAAACCACTAATCCCCATCCAATGCACCGCCATCCCGCTCTGTAAGAAAATCTGGAGAGATCCTCGGAAAAGCCAAAAAAAAAGTAAGTCGGACCCCGACTAAACGCCTTGCCACCCCGCTTCATCAATAAAGTTTTCTTTTTACAGCTTGCGTTTCCCTCCGTGCTCCCATATCTCTGCTCTTTCTCCACCTCCGCCCCCAGATTATGAAAGGAAAGAGGGGGGGTTTAACGCTATGAAAAGTGAATGTCGCCTCCAGCCTGCAGCCACCCCTCATATAATGTTGTATTGTAACAGGATGAAAAAGAAATATATAAAAAAAGGCATATTCGTATCTTCCCATAACGTAATTATCTCTTATTCGAGTTCGTACGCCTGTGCATTCATGCTTGAAAACCATTCATATCATTGCCCCATCTCATTTGTCCTAAGCAAAATCTACTAATCAATTTCTACCACTTCTCTCTTAACCGCCCTAGGGTTTATGGCTTGACCGGAAGATTTTCTCTTTAACATGTTCTGATTCATATTCTGATTCATGTTCAGATTCATGTTCATATTAGGAGTTGGCATCCGTTGTTGTCCTTGGCTACTTCCTTGACTTTGCTGATGATTCTGAGAGTTTGCTGGCGTGGGCAATTGTAATTGCCTCTGCTGCTGGGATTGCGAAGGTTGTTGTCCTTGTGGTCCTACAGCTTGTACTTGCGTATTCGTTTGTGATTGTTGCGATGGTTGAACTGCAAGGTCTTCTGGAGAAAGATCTCGCATCACTGCATCAATCTTTTCGAGACAGATTTCAATGCCACGATTGCGGCCAACTGCGCTGGTACGCATGCCCTTCCAGTCATCATCCCCTCGGGAGTCCCACACTGATTTCAAACGGACATCAATTTCATCATCCGGAACTGCGTCTCCTCTTACGCTCTTATCAATCTTTTCCGTACGACGGACAAGCCACCATGGTTTTTGCTTGCGATGACACATTTTGATCTCAAATGAGACTGTTCGTGGAGGCATATTGAGAGTGCTTGGCTTGAAAACATAACGTAGTCTAAACCATTCAAAAGCCCTGACGAACACGAATACTTCACCTTTATCATGAAGAGGGGCCCAAGCATTTTCTATCGTTTCAAAAGCCCGCAAAGAATATAGGGTCTGTGGAAGAAGAGTTGCAACAGCATCAAATCCACTCTTCGCAATGTTCAAGACTTTTTCTAAAGAATCCAAAACACGTATATGTGGGTTACCCATCTCCAACGTAAGTTTCATTTTGCCTTCAACTAACCCTAAGCTGACGACTGCTTTATATGAAAGAGGCGTCGTCTTGTCTGCGCTAGTGCCCAATCCTGTCTGGGCTACTGGCGGCATCCCATACGAAAATGCGATTTCTTGTAGTGAAATTCTGTCGCATTTAATAACATTTTCATGTTTACGAAGCACAGCAGTACAAGAAATAAGACGTTCAATCTGAAATAAGCGCTCTGTCAGAGCTGGAATTATCGACTCGCCAACTTGAGACCGCAATCTAAAAGCAATTTCTCCTGTTTTAGATTGAAAGGCAATATCTTCATCTATCTTTTCGTTCAAGACTGCAAGAGCTGGAATGGGTACTGCCATACGCGCGACTGTGACTAGTACTGTCTTCTGCTCAGGCTTAGGAACAATAGCCTGCGAATCATCAATCGGGGACTGAGACGGAACAGATGGAGGATTTGAAATTGGCTCCAACCCCTGAAAATTAACCTTGAGGAAGTCTGTAGCCCACGTTTTATGCGCTGTTGGTTTTGCCCTGGCTTGGAATAGTCCAGGAATATGTATCCAGATTGAAGGAAGTTTGACAGGCGAAGGTAGAGCAGACTGTCGGACAGTATGACGAATGCGCCTATCATGGAGAGCTTTGAGATTAGTATATTGCGAGATGAGACCTCCCGCAAAAATGTGTAGCGTAGACATAAATACGTAAGAGGGGGTTGGTGAGGCAGCTTTAATGGGTATGTGAATAGATGCTAAGACTTTAACGCCCGTCGATTGTTTCGATCTATCCTTATTAGTATGAAGATTATAGGCACTTGACAATACATACATTTGAAATAGCCACCAATTTTCCCCACTCATACCCAACGTAACAGCAACAAGCCAATCCTCTTGCCATCCAGGTCTCCTAAACCAGGTGATTTGCTTTGTGTCTTTCGGAATTTTGCGTTTCAGGTCTTCTCTAGATATTCCGGGATTTTCAGCCCTTCTCCATCCAACACTAGTGCCAAGGATGGTGAGCTCTTCTGAAATAGCTAAACATCGAAGATTTTCGATGTTAAAGTGCGCGTCCATCGCGGGATCGCGATCCATACTGTTAAGCTTGTTCTGTGATGAGGTAATTATCCGAGAGGCTGGACTGAAGATGAAAATTCCCGTAACCGGTTCTATAGTGATTGACACATGCTGTTTTTCCGTCAATTGTACACCGAGCACAGACTCCTTTGGCTCAGTCTTAGATGTGTGTAGTGACAAGGATGCCTCGCGATTCGCAAATATAGATTCAGCGGCCAATTTGCTATGCGTTGAACCCAAGATGTGATTGACGTGCATTGCAATAACAGTCTTCAAGAGTTGCTCAGCTGAGATGTTAACCGTGTCGAATGGAATGTCCACATCTTTAACTTCTTTTGAATCTCGAAACCATCTTATAGAGAGTCTGCTTGTCGTTTTAGGGTCATGGTAGCCATCCTTCCTCCGTCCACTGTGAACTCCCAAAATGATCCAACTTCGTGGTCCATTTTTCTTGTATCTATCCAACCAATACTGGATGCATAAGGCGCGATGGAGTGGTTCAACCTTAACCCCATCAATCCAAGTACTTCTAGAGAGCTCAACTGCTTGTCTTCTGAATTCGCTGATCTTATGGGTTAACACCATCTCATGTAGATAATTATAACAGCCAGATAGGCCGTCTTTTTCTAGTGCGGCATTGACTTTATTCTCTATGTGATATTGGTGCCGGGGTGGTAATTCGCTAAGAGAGGGGGAAAATAAAAATCGAAAGTCAATGAACCAGAATTGCAACTCCTGGTTCTCATCTGCCACAGTCAGGTCGATTTCAAACTCCCCGGCTACTTTGAAGGTCACGCGACCAGACTTTATCGTATAGTTCTTGAATTGCAAGGGGATTTTGTCGTACTCGTGTAGATTCAAACGAATGGATAGCAAAGTATTGAGCCTTTCTAGGGATTTAAGTATCTCTTTGGGAGTCATTGGAGGTGGCGCAATATATCCAAGCTAGTAAATGTTAGGGTTAATCCCAAAACCTGAGCAAGAGACTTACGTCTGGCATCCAATTGGCTTTCCCAGTTGACAAAACTTCTACTGCAGTTTTTAAATCGGGCCTAGGTGAATCTACGTCGCAAAGCTTTCTTTTGACTTCACTCATATGGTGTAGAATGTACTGGTATAATCCTCGTTTCTGACATAAATGGATATTTAAGTCGATAATTTTGCTCACTTCTTCGGCGTTTCGACTCCAATTCAGTAGAACCAGTTGCTTGACCCAACGACTATGTTGAGTTTGGGCAAAGTTTAGCAAGCTTACCTTCTTGTTCACATTATCGTTGGAGGTATCATCCTCTTTGGTGATATGGGGTGGGTTCGTGTTCATCGCTGACTGGGGTATTGGCATATTCGCTAACTTCATGATCTCCTGCCTTAAGTCGTTATGAGTAGATTGTGCTAATCGATTCAGTAGTTCTGTCAGAGGTAAGAAGTTCGATGTGATATGTTCGACTTCGGGTGGAAGGTCGTGTATACGATCGAGAATATCCTTTGGAATCGGCTCCTCCCCGGAGTTCTGTTGGTGCGCTGGGCCATCCGTGGAGTTGCCATTCATCCCATTTCGAACCGCTGGACTGATCGGTGTCATACTCTGTTGAGGCTCAGATCGTGTCTGACTTTTATCTCGTCCCTTCTCGGAAGCTTTTGCTTCACCATTGGGACCATTGAACTGTCGATCTCTGTCGTGGTTGGTATGCGATCCGTTCCTACTCGCACTGTCCATGATGACGCCAGGCATAGTATCTCGCCCTTGCTCACCTACCAGACCTCCTCCTCCTTGCGGTACGCCCACAGCAGCCCCCTCTTCGGCCTTTCTATGATTTATCGACTCTATTTTGGCTGTCGACACAGGATTCGAATATTCGGGACTTTGGAGAGGGGCCGTAGGAGCAAAGTCGCATGCGCTACCTCGGAGAATCTAGGAACATGTGCGCAATAAGGCTTATAAGCTCTTCCTAGCAGTCGAAGCTCGAATTCGATATCTTAGATGTGGTGACAATTATCAATAGCTCTTTGTAGGGTTGGAAACGCACAGCGCGACCTTGCATGAAAGGATGGCTGGGTCTCTTTTATGGGTACGACTCGAGTTTTGCTGGAATCTTAATAATTTAGAAGGTGCGAATGGGTGATATTTTGATATGCGACTGATCTTGAAGAACAAATTTGAGGTGGATTATTTGTGGTTGAAGAAGAAGTCTTTAATTTTCCAAAATCAATCGTCCCCTTCAATCTACTGTACGAAATCAAAGAAACAATCAAACAATCCGGCTGGCTTGCCTGGAATTGCGGATGGAATCGACTAGACCAAATTAGGAATCCGTGAATTGAATCGGAAAGCCGATGGCCATGTCACGTGATTATCGATTAGGTACTGTCACGGTCGGTACATTACCTGTGATCTTGGTGGAAAGGAAGAGAAGAGAGATAATTGGCGGAGAAGGAGGAAAGAGAAGAAAGGAAAGGGAAGGAAAGGGAAGGGAAGGGAAGGGGAGAGAGGGAGGGGAGTGAAGAGTGACACAGGAAAGGTAGATAAAGCGATAAGAAAGCCTTGGAAGGTACAGTAGTAACAACAACAATAAGTATATGCTTCTCTTCTCTCTGCTGCTACTTTTTATTACTCCACACATATAAAATATAGATCCAAGAATCATTTATATACATTGTCTTGATCCTTCTTTGCCCTTCTTGTTTGCATGTCACAAGTGACAAGGACGATTCATCATGAAGAAGAACGATGGCAACAACAATGACAGCGTATAGCAAGTATAGCAAGTATAGCAAATGATAGGTAGGTGTCCAAGAGGTATTCAGATAGATGGGTGGGCAATATTCGTTTCTCATTCTTAACACTCTTATGTATACTGTTATACCGTTGTACTGTTATACTCATATACTCGTGTACTCTTGTACTCCTCTTCTCTTTGTATCCCTTCTACTCATCTCTCATCTCCCTCTCCCCCTTCCTCTTCCTCTCCCTCTCCCTCTCCCTCTCCCTCTCCTCTTCCACTCCCTCTGACACTTACAACTTTATTCTTCTCCTTCTTTTCTTTCCTCTTCTTTTCTTTGCTTTGCTTTGCCCTCCCCTCCCCTCTCCGCCTCTCCTTCTCTGCCCCATTCGTATGAGCTCACTTGATTCAAAAGATGTTGAAAAGTGGTGCTTTTCTCAAATGCCGAATGCCCCTGTTTTATTTCCACCCAGGTTAAAGCGTCTATCTCGTCACTTGTGCTGGTCTCCAAAAGATAGATGTACGGTGCGGGTATCTTCTTATGAATAGCTAACCTTTCCCTTTATTTTACATTCACCTCCATTTTCATTAATGCATCCATCCATCATATGTGGATGTGTGTATGTAGGTAAGAGGATTCTTGGAATAAAAATCTTTATTTTGTTCTGTTCTTTTCATTCTTCCTTTCTTTCTCTCCCTTATTCACATTTTACCTTGTTTGCTAACTTTTATTTATTATTTCTTCATTCACAGCATTTCTTTAAACAAAAGAAGATGTTCAAAATCATCCTAAACATTTCAGATATTAGCCCGGTTAGCATGATGTTCTAAACGCCTATCGCTATTAACTGGTCCCCCAAATTACCTTATCCAGCGCGCAATGGTCCCTCGCATCAGCGAACCCCAGCTTCGCCCCGAACCAGAACGCGCTCCTTCAAATAGTACAAAAATATCTTACACCTCTTATTCCTCATCTTTTGAAGCAGATGACGAGAGATCGAGTTCTGCTGATCACGATAGTATGGGGCCCGATATTGGTTCTGCACATAGAGATGTTCCTGCTCAGTATGCGGGTGAGGATACACGATTGACGAGTCGGAAAGAGTTGTCGGGATGGTACGCCTATGGATTTGCTGCGGAGGTTTTTGTCATTTGTGGTATTGGTACGTCTGAGGTGTTTCTTTGATCTTATATCTAGCTTGTTGAAGCAAAATGGTCAAGTTGTTTGCAATTCGATGAGTCCTATCCATCGAGGCTAAGGGGGCGGCGTTGTCAGTCTTGCCTTGTAAACTTATCAATGGCGGCATTGTACCTTCAAATCTTCGACTTTCATTACAAAAGTTTAGGTTTTAAGCTTATTAGAACCCGTGTCTTCTGAGGCTAACGGATCTGTTTCAGGATCCTTCATCCCGATTACCTTGGAACAATTGGCAAGAGAGAATGGAGTCCTACTTTCAGATCCAACACAACCATGCGGTTCGAGCTCTACACATCTACCACCAGGTTTAAACCCAGGAAATGCAAAAGATTCACAATGTGTGATTTATCTCGGCGGACTACAGATAAATACTGCCAGTTTTGCTATGTATAGTTTCTCTCTCAGTGTTCTCTTCCAAGCGATACTGGTAGTTTCAATTAGTTGTGCTGCAGATCATGGAAATTATCGCAAACGACTGCTGTTATTCTTTGCGTTCGCCGGATCTATAACGACTATGTTGTTTCTAACGGTTGTCCCGAAAGTGTACTTGCTAGGGGCTCTCTGGGCAATAATCTCAAATACCTGCTTTGGGGCAAGTTTTGTGCTGTTAAATTCATTTCTTCCCCTACTTGTCCGACATCATCCGAAAACTCAATATGGCACGCCGGATTTTTCACCAGAGTTGCATCCCAGTTTCGTCAATGAATACCCTCCAGAACACTCCCTGGGCGAGCCAGAGGTTCAGGTGTATGATGAAAGAAGTGCACTGTTATCTCACAATAGGATCCTTTCGGAAGCTCCTGACATAACGGACCCTTTGCCGCCATCTGCAGATTCTACTTCGATTGAGCTTCAATTGTCTACCCAAATTTCTTCGACTGGTATAGGAATCGGTTATAGTGCCGGTCTCTTTCTCCAATGCGTATCCATTATCATTATATGGTTGCTCAAAGGTACAACCTTCTCCCTACGACTCGTATTATTTTTCATAGGATTATGGTGGTTCCTGTTCACAATTCCTGCTGCATTATGGCTTCGACCTAGACCAGGACCACCATTACCACCCACGGGGAATGGAAATTCAAAGGGCTCAAGAAGTTGGTTAGCTTATACCATCTATGCTTGGTCATCTCTCTTCCGCACAGTAAAACTCGCTCGACGATTGAAAGATATAACCCTTTTTTTGGCAGCGTGGTTCCTCCTCTCCGATGCCATTGCAACTGTCTCGGGAACAGCAGTTCTCTATGCTAAAACCCAACTTCGCATGGCACCCGAGGCACTTGGTCTCATTAATGTCATCGCAACTACAGCAGGCGTCCTAGGTGCATTCTCATGGGCAGCTATTTCCCGCGCTTTCAATCTAAAACCCCATCAAACGATTCTCGCATGTATATGCATATTCGAATTGATCCCTTTGTACGGTCTCCTGGGGTTTCTCCCCATCGTCAAACGCTGGAACGTCATCGGTCTTCAACAACCTTGGGAAATGTATCCTCTCGGGTTCATTTACGGGTTTGTCCTCGGTGGCTTAAGTAGTTATTGCCGCTCCCTATTTGGTGAACTCATCCCCCCGGGATCCGAAGCAGCATTCTATGCTCTGTACGCTATTACAGATAAAGGATCTAGTGTTTTTGGCCCCGCAATTGTCGGAGCAATCGTCGATGGAACGGGCGAAATTAGACCAGCCTTTTGGTTTTTAGCGGTTCTAGTTGGATTACCCGCTCCATTGATTTATTTTGTTAATGTAGAAAGGGGCAAGGAAGAAGGTGCGAGGTTGGCGGAAATCATCGAGGGCTTTAGAATTAAGGATGCTGAGATTGCCAGTGGAGAGCATAGTTCAACAGAGAGTATCAGTGAAGATGAGAGAGGAAGGGATCATAGAGAAATTAGTCCTCATCATGAGGAGAGAGAAGGAAGACGGAGAACTGATATATGACATGATTTTAGCGATGGCTTAGCGATTCAAATTTGAGTTTTTGGGTAGCGGGAGAAATTTTTAGGTATATTGTGATGGATTTTAAGGGCGATATGCGTGTCGTTAATACCATCTTTCCTACTTGTAGGTAGTCCGATGGGATGCGTATTTTCAAATTTGGATTTGGATTCAGATTGAGAAGAAGGATATGGAAGATGAAGATATGGCGTGACACATGCGGCGTTTTTAACAGAATGAATAAATGAATGAATGAATGAGAATTTGACTGGGAAGTTGACTGAGTTAGATTGTACTGGTAGTGATTTATAATTGAGTGCCCTGGTCTTTGGGCGAAGAAATGAAATGGAATGAAATGACGATGCTGTTAATGAGGTTAGTTTGATCTTATGTATACTGAGATGAAGTCATAAGTATCCGATGGCTTGGAAATGCATAGGTATTAAAACGGAAGGATAAAAGTGCAAAACGTGAATTCGAGCGCGAGGAGCGAGAACTTGAGATGGGAGAGGAGGTGGGCAAAGTTAATCTTTGAATAGTTGACTGACACCACAAATAAAGAAAGAAATTCGTGTACCAACCATTGAGACCGCAGACGCCACGTAGGAAACGTGAATGTATTTCTAGTTTCGTGTATTTGTTTCTTTTACGACTCTTTTTTTAATACTCGAAGAGTATATAGGTAGCTAGGTATGTAGGAAGTATATTATCCATCTCTCTCCTCGTCTCTCCTCATCCCATCCCATCCCGTCCTATCCCGTCCCATCTTCTTATTCTTCTCCACAATATATCCATCCGAGCCCTGTAACAACCCCCTCACATTCTGCTTTCATTCCTATCTTCCATCGTCCTTCTTTGGACGCTCTTGCGCCCGTAGACTTTATCGGGGCTATGATATATGATACTTTGGCCCGGCGTTGCGAGACGTGAGAGATAGAGATGCAGATAAGAAAAGATAAATATAGCATACAGGATGTAGACAGATAACCAGGTAAGAAGGAGATGTGTAAGAAATCAGTGAATGGATTTGCGCATTCACTTCTTTTAGATTTCCTGCATTACATCAGCGTGAATTGAATTGAAAAATATGAGTGAATTGATTGTGATATACTATGTATGATACGTTTGGTCATGCGAAGAGAAGCGATGGAAGAAAGATAGGTAGATCGAGGAAAAACAAGCAAGGAGTCCTTGCAAAGAGTAGATAGGATACCTCCTTCATCTTCGCTTAGGGGTTTAATTGTCGAATGCACAAGATTCTGTGCTAAAAGAGCTGCCTGTAAAACATTTTGGTATACATATACATGAATGAATAATAAGTACGTACAGATACAAGTGTTCTTTCTCCTCTGTCCTGCTTTCTGAAATTGAATAGATTTGAAAGCATCAAGTAAATGAATCGAGAAAAAAGAAAAAAGAAACGAAACAAAGTAAAGCTAAGAAGAACAACGCAAGGAAAATGCAAAGATGGTATCAATGTCGAATAATCTTTTCCATTCGCCATCAAATGAAGGCAAAGGGAGACAACAAGGCAGGCGGGCGCAGGAAACAGGAGAGCAGGAATACATAGAACAATGGGTATGAAGCAATCTGTTAACTTTGACTTTTCGTGGGTATGTTTTCGCGTGCGTCCGTTGCTCGTTTATCGTTACTTCGTTTCAAGGATTTGGGTGATAGAAGAGTGCTGTCTAAGTAGCAGAGGTGTTCCGGGAAGAGGGTTCGTATTGGACAATGATGTGGGTGTGATATGTCTATCCCTTTTTTCTCCTGTCTTATTTTCCTGTGAAAAATGGAATGGAAAGGATGGAAATATGGAAAAAGATGAGGGTGGAGAGAAGGAGAAGGTAGAGTGTCTATTTTGCAACAGGCCACCAGCCTATTCGGATATAACTATCGATCATACCCTGCAACAATTCCTTTGTAATTTTTGGGTGATCATATGTGAACCCAACTACCTTCTCAATTCTGCTCCCGTCCATGCTCAAATCGGTATCCTTCAATAATTCCTTCTCCATAAATGGTGTAAGAGGGCCTGGCCGTGTGATACCCGCTTCCTCGAGAAGATCAGCCCAGGGACCAAGAACCTCTTCGTTAATATCATCCACGACACTGTCCAGATTCATCTTTGCGAAAGTGCTAACAAGTTGTCCTTGGAACCCGGTTTTGATGCCAAAGATCTGGCCAATAAGTTCGGCCATAGTTCTTTGAGATGTTTCTCCCTTGTCCACAACATTAAAAGTAGGGATCTTGCCCATAGATTTGACGTCCCAATTTGGCTTCCCAGAGACGGCATACCATTCTGCAACCGCCCAGAGCGCCCTGCAAGTATCATTTATATTTACTGTATTCACGCGCAAATCCTTCGTCCACAGAAATTTCATTTCCTCGTCAAGATGTTGATAGATGCGTGCCATTGTGAGGGCAGTAGAAACGAATTGTGAAGCATAGTCGCCGTATACATGTGCCAGACGAACAATAATAAGGTTCAATCTGAATGGAAATGATCGGTTAGTTATGAAAGGAAGTAAGGAGAAATATAAGTCTCTTTGGGCACCCCTCATGTGTCCCTTTCAGCCACCCAAAAGTCGCAGATAAGAAATCCAAACTTACCCGTCGATCTCAGCCAATGCCTCCTCGGCCTGTAGTTTGAAAGTCGCAATCTTACTCCAAGGCTTCAACTTGTCCCCTTCTTTACTTGGTGTCGAATCTGATTTATATACCATTCCTGTGCTCAGTTCGACGAAAGCTTTGACACCCCTCTTCGCAGCTTCTTTTCCAACCGCAATACTCAGCGCCAGCGAGCGAACCTTGTAAACCTCATCTTCCTGTGAATATCTTGTCTCCCCTCCACAGTTAAAGACATAATCCCATTGTTTCCCATCCGCGCGATCGAAAATTCTCGGTAGCGATTCTAGAGAGGGAGTAAAATGTTAGACCAATGGAGACACAAGATGAAAGAATTAAAGATGTATGAACATACGTTCTTTACTGGCATCCGCTTGCATGAATTTAGCATTCGAACAAGCATCCTCGAACTCCGGTGCCAGCCATGCTAGTTGTGGTAGCACTTTATCCACAATCCGAACTTCAGATGCTAGATTGTTTTTATGAATGTGTAATGCGAGGAATCGTCCTATGTACCCGAGACCCCCGATGATGAGAACCGCTGGCTTCTCCGCCATGTTTGTGTATATCTCGCCTGGTGTTGGTGTTTGACTTTTGACGTTTTTCGGCGGAGGATCTTGGGACAATGAAAAAGGTTTGTTGCGCAGAAAGGATGAGGTGTGGATTTGTGGATGAAGGTTCGAAGATATTATCGAAGAACGAGGTAATATGGTCTTCTTGTGGTCTGTGGTTATCCTTCAAGAGTATTTAATATGGAGATGTGATAGAATGAGGGACACCAAGAGGATGGAATTCCCGTGTTCTTAAATTAAAGAAATATCAAAGTTTGTTTGTAGATGGAGCATTCCAAGAAGATTTCATGAAATATAATTTATTAGAAAGTCGGTATGCGGTAGGGCTTTGGGTAAGGTTAATCTAATCTGTATGTGTGCGGCGAGGGGGGGAGGGTGGAGGGAATATTTCCCTTGTCTCGTTTGACGATGTGTGGTCTAGGTGGTCCTCGTTTTGTGTACGGAGTGTATACTATATACTACGGAGTATATAATATAATATAATATAATATAGATAGATACAGATATATGTGTATACTATGTATTATGGGGTAATAAGTTTTTGTGCAAGAAACAGGGGACGAGAATTATATACTACTACCTGCGTACATAGCAGAGTAGTATTCTGTTTGCTTATAAGTTGGGGACGAGTACTTTTATTAAAATTAGGTCCTCGTTCATAGTCTACGGAGGTTAACATTTGAGGTCCTTTGGACCCTTTATTTGCCTTTTTGGTGAAGAAATACATGAGTGTCTAATTACAATACGTCTATGATAGGGGGTTGCTCTGCTTTCTCAACTTCTCTCGTCTCTTCCATTCCTCTCATTTCTTCCATATCCTCCCTTTTGCTTCTCCGTCTCTTCCCTAGATAGCTATCTAGATACCTTGATATTACCCATGCACCCTTTAGATCAATAATAACATACTGTGTAGTAGTGAGTAAAGGAATAAGGTAATAAGCTTCTAGGGCACTTGGATTATGAACCACAATATACGAAGCCGGAGTATTTCTATCTCATTTTTTGAAGGATCGTCAGCTACGAAATGGATATGAATGCGGGCAGAGCGGCAGAGCAGAAACCAAGTGAAAATCTACGAATCAGGAAGGAGGATTTCATGAGTAGTGCAAAACCGTACATACTACCTGGTAATACAATCTAAGACAACATGTACGCCACAAGAAAAGGAATTTATAGAAAATGGATGAATATGGTATTGAGATCTGAAGATATACACAACATATTGAGATGCAGAACAAATAATCACAGATCTGGTAAGTTTAAGAGCGTTCTTTTGGGGCTTGGGGAAGGGGGGGAGTTTATCCCTTCTTGTACGAGTAAATGTCCAAGTGGCATATATTGATCGATTTGCATCTGTAGTAGAATAGAGGATACAAGATAAAACCAATGTGGTAGCACTATCATACTATGTGGGTAGTATGTACTTGACTATGTGATGCAAGAAGCCTTGATCTCGGAATTCCATGAAGATGTGTACGATTATGGAAGTAAGCATGTACGTTTGTATGGAGTATGTGTGTGTTTCGGTACTATGGTTAAAGGATGGGTAGTCCCGCAATTGGGATTCTACTTGGGCACTCTAATACACCCTGGGCCTCCAATGTCTCTTTCTGCAGGAGCTACTCGATGTGATGTGATGAGATGATGAAATTTTCTGAATGATGGGATGGAATGGATCATAGATGGAAGAGATGGCGAATAACCGAACGTTTACTTGCTTGCATGCTACAATATGGAGATGGAGTTAGATACGAGTACAGGAACATACTTTCATGATCTTCCTTATTTGTGGAACATGTCAAGATTATTAAAAGCTCAAAGGTGGATTTCTTCAAATATTAATTGGCTACAACTTGATGATCCTCATTTGTATCCCCGTATATATACTATATATCAGGCAAAAGAGTTCTCGGAAGATGGCTCGAGGACGGTTAGAAAAGAATCAAAAGAAGGACTGAACTCATTTTGATTGTTTATATCTTGATTCTTCAGGGTTTCTTCGTTCACAACGCACTACGCATTGCATATGATATGTTTCTGGTTCAGCTAGGTAGTTTGATGTTCCTAAATCTTGGAATCTTTGATACCATACGATACTCTACTTGACACTTGGTAGCTCACACATGCAAGTAGACTGCAATTAGACGATATGATTAGCTGTATACAACTGCACTGCGCTGCACCGCACTGTACAACGTTCTAGGATCTCAACCCGACATGCCTCCAGAGTTCCATTGCAGGTTCTTCTAGAAGATTTCGACGATTGGAAGATTAGAAGATTACATTGCAAGATTACAAGATTTCCTATTAGAGATCATGTAGGTTAATGGGGTCCCGAAATTTCTGTCTAATCTTCCTTGTTAGTGAGTACACTATACAGATTTTAGAGTAGTTCAACTGTTTTACCCTTTTCAGCCCTTGTTCTGGTTCTTGTGCCTGTCAATTTCAATTTTTAGTTGCCGCTTCCTGCGGATGTTACCACTTTTAGTCCACCAGTCTACCAAACTATTAAGACCCTGCTTGACCGACCCCTACTCTACACTCTCTACTACACCCAAAAACCACTCCATTGATTTGATTTCACCACCTGACTGATTGCATGGGTGGATCTCATTAGGAACATTTGTCTTCCGAAAATATGATCTCTTTATTTGTTGCCACTTTAAAGTAAAATGGTAAAACACGATGGCAAGATGCTTGGAGAGTGATACATAGAGAGGTAAGAAGATCGAGGGCTCACGCACCAATCTTCCCTCGACAGTCTCGATACAGTTATAGTTACATTGAGCTGCCGAGTAAAATATCAAAAGGGCAATAATTAGATTTCATCATTTCGAACGAACTTCGGTACTTTGACAATTTTCCTATGATCTATCCTTGCATCCTCTAGGCTCTTATTCCATCCTACCCACCAGTTCCGAGCCGATGAGAAGCCTACAGTATGGGTAGAAGGGTTTTCGCTTTAATCTCCTATGCCAAGTAGGTCAGCAATGGCCAGGGGTTTGAGTACAGATAGGGGGGACGAGGGGGGCATACTCCGAGGCAGACATCATGGTGAAAGTCAAATTCGTACACAATCTAACTAGCACAGGCCTCATTCCTCCATACAATATGACCACCCATCACGCACGCACAGGCAATAAGGTCCCATTTGTAAGATTCAATAGATCGAGAGGGGCAGTTGCTATAGTGATTTTCTTGTTCAGATCCAAGATTCAATGTGGGCAATACAATATAGTTCACATCCGCAATGCCGGACGCAACTCTGGGGTACTTGGCAAAGCGACCAGAAAAAAACACTTCAACCGCCGACAATAACCTTTGTTACCCAAGCACCGCATGGAGCCTCTATAACTTGGCAATATTCACAAGGCAAGAGGTTCAGATGTTGTTATAATCTTCATTGGATATAGTTCCACCCGGTGGCCGGGCTCATGCAGGAACAATCGAGAAGAGAAAAGTTCTCGAAACTCATTCACCTGCATACAAGTAGTATGCAAGTCATCTCCAGTTCATTTAAGCCACCTGGCACCTTCCTCAACCTTCCATCTCTCGTTGTGTTTGATTATTCCGACCACCTGCATATCACTGTTCCATCAAATTCAATGCGAATTTCTTCTTACAATATTATCTTTGGTTGCAACTACTTTTGTTCAGCGTCACATGCATATGTTAAAGTCGTGGCGCCTAAGTACCGACTTTTCTAGAAGGATTCGAGAATTTCCGAAAGAATTTCTTTGAATGCAAGAGATATGCATGGTAAATGAGAACATGAACCGGGGTAATTTTCTTCTTTGGAATCCAAACACCAACACCTCATTTATGATGGGATTGTATTTGAGACTCGTGCATGAACAAATTTGCAACACGAGGTTTGATGTTGTTTTTGGGGGCGTGGTAACATTTGGAATTCCAAATTGTAGCACAAGCAGGGTTTCCCAATAGTTTGGATTGCAGCCCGGCAATGAAAGGCTAAAGGATTCGGGATCCAATCGGAACATGCAATCCTTTCAAGTGTTGATTTCATCTCGAACGTTGAATTGCTTTTGAACATTGAAAGCCTCCACCCAGTTTGCCAGTCCGAACTACTGAATACATTGAGCATAAGCGATGTAAATGTTTGACGGACCCCGGGGCTCATAGGGTATCATTGGCATCTTTTGATTTCCAATTGCTTTCACACCCGTCTTTTACGTGGAGATAGGGGAACAAACATCAATTAAATTTCTTCCGCGAGCTATTTCTTTAGTAGTGTGGATTGAAGACGGCATTGGCACCCTTCGGATGAAAGTTCCGGGCCTCCAGTGTCATTGTGCTTGACCCCTAAGAACACGCTTGGTTCGCTTCGCTGTAAAATCAAGAAACTGCTTAATTCAACTGTTACCATTCCGTCATTTCCGTCTTGCTGAACCTTGAGGTATAGCCAGACAATAGACGCATACCCTCTCTCCTAATTACTTTGATGTATTCATCCTATCAATACAGACACGTAATCTCTTCACCGTGAATTTCCCAGTTCTTCAACAATATGACCTCTATCTTATATATCCCACTAACACGAATATCCATTCTCCTCAACCTCATCCTTCCCGATACCACGGCCCCGCATTTCGCAACATTTACATATTACACGTATACCCCATATTCGAATAGACTGGATAAGGATATGTACATACAAATACAAACCCAGCATACGGATATAGATATGAAGAACGAGTATTCCCATCTGGACATGAAGCTCCAGGTGAAAGATAATGAGAAGGGTAATATCTTTGAACTTGTGCTTCGGGTTGCAATCGGCATTTGGTTTGAGTTTAAGGTCGAATTCTGATTTTGTGTGATCTCTTCAATCACATCTCTGCGGATCCATCATGTGAGACCGTGAGACCGGTGCAGTATGTACCAATATACAATAAGACCCCGGATACCCATATTCATATACGTCAGTAGTAGTATATCCATACCGATAACACACATACGGATATACTAAATCCAAATTTGAGATACCATCTCGACTATGATTATTTCACGGGGTAAAATTTGGAGGATTTAGAATTTGTTCGGACGCCTGGGCTATACGTCGATAGAGAGGAGGAGGTAAGGAATACGAGGGAGGAGGATAGATGGTTGAGCAGAAGGGTGGGAGGGACATTTTGGTGAGGTGTGCGTGTGCATGTGCGTGTGGAGTTATTGTGTGTGTCTGTGATGTGATATGATCTGGTTACTTGAGAGGTCCTGAGTATATCTCTTTGAATCTTGGATTTGAACATAGCAGGTGCCTAAGTGCTTCCGGATATTCTGTATCATATTTTTGTATGGTGACTATTATGACGCGAATTGTAGCTCTGTAGCCCAAAGCTTGAAAGTATTTGATTTCAATGTGACTAACGTTGACCCACGACTTCAAGGCTAGGCTAGCTTCCATTCTGGATCCTCCCCCTCTTGATGATGGTTCATTATCGGCTACAGAATTCATCTCTGAATGTACCAACTTAATTGGTGTATTCTGGAACCAAGTATTTTGGAGGAGCGTCAGATAGTGAATACAAATAAGCATTAATTTTCCCTCGACGATTCCTCGCCGTTCATGCTTATAATAAGAATGGCTGTCGTACTCACCAATAGATGATACAATCTCCAGCATGTCAAAAAACTAGAACGTCCAAGACATATACCCTTTTCAATATTATTATGAAGCATTGAAACATAAGTATACTTAATCTGTGATTCTAACTGAGTGATTCGGTGTCCTGTATTTTCTGTCCTCCTGAAGATAACCGAATCAGACCGCCAGTGTTTGCGTAAACTGACGGGACAGTTCTCAATTTTCGAAAATTCTAACAAATCCATTCTTCAATTGTATGATATCACAATTTGTCTTTTAATTGTTGAATTGCTAATGAAGCATTGTGACGATTCCTAAGATGTATAATTCAAGATTAACCCAGTCACCCAGTTAACTCCACACATTTACCACATATTATGCTAAAATAAATTAAAAATTCAAAGAGTGCCATGATATATCAGTATACGAATATCAATGGCACTGTTCCCCAAACCATTTCAATGTTTCTGTACAAAATGTCTGCTTTGCAGCTAGACAATATCTTCATCCCCTTCTACCGAGACGAAAAGTACAAAGGACAGCTAATCGGTAGCATACTCCCTTTCTCCCCACCCAATCAAAAAAATACCACTGCTCTGTCTAATTTTATCATTTCATTCTCGAACCCCCGTCGAGTTCCTCTCCGAATCTTCAAGCTTGAAATGTTTAACTCCCAGGATACACAATAGCACATTCCCTTCCAACTTCCCTTCGACTAAAAAGGCAAAAGTGCAAACGATGATTTCCTTCCCTTTCCCTTTCCCAATAAATAATTGCTATTCCGTATCAAAGCACTCCATTCATAAGTCCAACCCATCCCACAACTCCACTTTGAACCCGTCATCCCGTTCCACCCAGCCCACGTCCTTCCCACCACCAAAAATTCCAAACTTCCTCAGATCTTAACTAATTCTAGCGATTCGAACTGCAAAACAAAACTTAGGAAGGGCTACGCAGGGGTCGAACCTGCAATCTTTTGATGGAGAGGACTGTTGTTCCCAACAGAAGTCGAAGTCAAACGCGTTGCCATTGCGCCAGCAGCCCAGACATATTTGAATGAAAGAGAATGGATTTTTTGGTACTTATTGTATTCTAAATTGTGGAGAAAAACACGAAGATTATACAATAGGTACAGTAGCGTTCTGTGTAAGTGGAGACACGAGGTTGAGGTGTCGGAGTGGGAGAGGATAATCCAGTTTTAGCACTAGCGAGAAAATTACCGTGCCGAGGTTTTTGGAAAATGGGGCATTGACATGCTGTAAGAGTTCGTATTAGATTAGATCGTGTGCTGTATCATAACGTATGGTCTTATATGGTGAATTAGTATTGTATAAAGATCTTGAGGTTCTTTAATGTTGAGAGGCGGATTTGGAGAGAGGGGTTTAGCATCTCACCCCCTTCCCTTAGCGACGTAAAGGAAATAGTGAATTGAAAGAAGGAGAAAAAGTGATCGAGGTTCCAAGATAGATTTCTCAGACGATGTATGCCATGGATGCAAAAGTTCAGGAAATCAAAAAGAGAGATTCTGATATTGATGTAATGGGGATGTGTTTGGGGTTGACCCTTCACGGGATGGACGAGTTGTACACCAAACAAAGCTTATGGCCAATGTCCCAACTACTTTCAATGTTCCAATTCGAATATAACAATCAAATACATTTAATATTCAAATTCAGGTCAGATAGTCACATGCATTCAATGTTTCACGTCAATTCGATCATTCAGATATATATTTGGAAATATATTTGGAAATCTATTTTGGCATAATTTATTTTGTTCATAGATCTCCCAGATGAATGTGTTTGTGAGAGACCGAATATTATAACCAGAATGTTAGAAAGAATAGCATACAGAATAGGTAATTGAACGGAAATCAATTCTGCGACGTTCAATAGCAAAGAATCAAATGCTCCTGTATTTTCATATCTCATGCAAACATAACACATATCCCGCTCCATTTATCTAAGCTTCCCCTATTCCCAAAATATTCTCTACACCCCTCTTATATCTATCTCTTCATAGCATCTAACATCTCACCCCTAACCTTTCTTTCTTTAGCTCCCTCACTCAAGCTTCCCAAACTTCTCAAATCCCCAACCACATCCTTTGCCTTGCCAAAATAAACCTCTTGTAACAAATTTCTCATCTTCAACTCCATGTCCTCGACAAGTCTTCCAATATTAGCTATATGTTCCGCATCATCTTGAATTGGTAAATCCGCTTCAATTTGTCGTGTCATGTTTCCGCTGAGATCCATTTCGCCGAGTTCATTGCCATTGGTAGAAAGGGAAAGAATTACGGTAGATGTGAGTTTGTAATGAGCGGTACGAGCACGGTCAACGGCTTCGAATACGTGAATGCTGTCCCAAGAACCGGCGGAGTTGGATGATGAAGGTGCAACTATAAATCACAAATTAGCTTCCATAAGAAGTGACCACCTCTCAATAAAACAAATATTACCCCCTAAAAATTATCAAAAGAAATAGTCCTCACCTTTCTTCAATAAAACAACACCCGCAAATCCATCATCCAAATTCCAGAAATAAACACTACTGACACCACCCTCATAATACAACTCTCTATAAACATCAAAAGCCTCATTTGCTCTGATCTCCATTTTTCTGACCCGTTCACTAGGAACAGCACCTTCTCCAGCTCCATCATTGTTTCCCTGATCATCAATACCACCCGGTGTTGTACCGCCTACAGGTGTCTCGAATTCACCACTCCATGGGGAACGATAGCTATCGCCATCACGGTTATAATCGCAGAGAAGGTAATCGCGACCGGTTTTGCGACAGCGGGAAATAGTAAGAGGTTGATCGACAGAGCTGAGGAGATCTTCTGTTAAGGAGGGAACGAGATCAATAAGAGAGTTTAAATGGGTGGTGGTATGTTTTGGGTTGAGACGGCGGAGGAGATCCCTGTAGAGGTTAATCAGTTATTATGTTCCGCAAATGAGTTTTCATTCGCAGATTTCGAATCTTAGACTAAGAAAAAGGAATTAATGACTTACAGCGCGCTATCAAATTGATCGACTTCTGCCATTTTGAAGGTGGTTGTATGAAGGATGAAGCTTGCGTTGTCAATGTTGAAGATGGAGGGGTTGACGTTAAAGGTACGTTTTAGCGAATGCAAGGGTCTGATTAACGATAACGACTATTTGATGTTTGCAGATTTGGAGGAAGCTTTGAGCATATTCGTTGAAAAAAGGGTAAGTCAGAATATTTGCAAGCAATATTTTGTATTGCATTGAGAAATTATGTATATGCTATTTCAGGCGTACATACAACATTGAGCCAAAAAGACCCAAGCAAGAAAAATCAGCTATATGCAACCCATCCATTCACCGTCCTCCTGTTTGGACCAAGTTCCCTCCATCAGAGTTTCACCCATACGCCAGAGTTTAACTACCACCCCTTTGAAAGTTTCCCGGACCAATGTAATAACTCCATTGTAATGAATCATGACCCCATACTTATCGTACAATGCGAATGCGATGCAAACCCAGGAATCCATTTTACAAATCCAGTTCGGATTCAGAATCTTCAGCATAACCACTCGTTCTCTTAGCTCTTCTATCGCGTCTCCAAGGACTACCAATATCTTCATCTGGACCCGGTAAGCTTGGGTGGTCCTTTTCGTATTGTACACGGAAATCCCAAGCATCTTTATCCCATTTCGCCGACTTTACATTATAATCCGTAATAGCTTCTTGATAAATTTGCTTTCGTTCGAGAGCCTTGTCAATATAAGGCTTTTTTATATCCTCTGGAGCTTCATTCCACATTTTCGTGATCATTTTCTTAACTTCATTGGTGATCGGTTTACCTTTTCCTGGTCGTCGGCCTTCCTCGCATTTTCTTTTGGCTTCCTCCCATGTGTCTTTACTGTACATTTGATAAGAATTAGAGTGGTTCTTTGAAGGCTTCCAAGGTCGATCACCAAGCTTGGCATATATCGCATTCCATATTTCGATTTCATACGCCTCCAGACGAGCTTGTTTTGGATCCTTGGGCACTTCAATGGCCTCAGCCTTCCTCTTTGACGCTGACTCTTTGGGTAGAACAAGACGTTCTGGTATTTCTATTGGTCCAATGATAGACTCTAACACCTCGGAGGCTGCCCTGAGACCCGAGATGTAAGCTCCATGAACGGTGGCTGGATGTGTACCACAAGTGTGCTCTCCACCAAAGAAGAGATTGCCAACAGGCTTTGCCATAACCCCATAATCATCACTTTGAAAGTTTGGCCCTGTGTAAGAGTAACTACCGCGAGAAAATTGGTCTTGACCCCAACGAGTCACAATTGACTCTACAGGCATAGGGATGTGATCACCAAAAACTCCTCGTAGAACGGTTGTAGCCTCAGTTACCAGTTCTTCGTTTGAGGTCTTCTCCGTGTAAAATGCTGCATCACCAGCCATGAGAGCTAATAGAGTTGGCACGCCGGAAGTATTGGTGCAGTTGAACCACTGAAAAAACCTTCCTCTGTGAGTGAAATATTCCCCTTGTTCCAAACTGGACTTGTTAGGTGGGTTACGAAGAGTCCCAAAAATATCTCGGCCTTGATCCCAGAAAGGCTCTTTGAAGACCAGTATGATTTTATTAAGGATTCCGTATCCAATTCGCTGAATTGCCCCGGTTTTCCATGAAGGTAATTTTGGTTCGAATTCGATCTTGTTTTGCTTCAAAACACCTAGTGGGATAGTGGAAACAATATAATTCGCCTCTATTGACTCGCCATTTTCACAGTCAATCCTACTTGAAGAAATGGTACCGTGAGGATTATAGCAAATGCGTTTCACTGCACTCTTTTTCTTCACATCTAGTAATCGGGGAAAGTTCAATAAACCTCGGGGGACTTGCTGGTAGCCTCCTGTGACCATTGTGTGCTTGCCTTCCCATTCATTGCCAGCATCTAAATCCCAGCCCCCCAAACTTAACTTATTGCAAGTGATTGCATTACTATATTCGAGGTTTGCAACATGCCAGTTGATAAGTCTGAGATCGAGGGGTGTGAAATCAATCATTCTCATGTATTGTCGAATTGCGTCATCAAACACCGACCCAAGTGTAGCATTCTCCTTGCTCGTCGAACGTTCAAGGTCGAGATCAGATTCAATGCCAACGCCATCCCTAAGCTGCCATCCAATCTCGCGGGCTTTGTAAGCAGCCGTATGCACAGCTGGAATTCCTGGCTCCAAATGAGCTCTGCCAGTGAGCCTATCCGATGCCACGGGTACCATTTCTTCGGCAGCAGATGATTTCTCACTTGCGGCAGATTGCGGAGCAACACTGGCTCTATTCTCAACCTCGCTGATTGTTCTCGACCCATCCCCATTACCGTCGCGTCCTGCTTCTAAATGGTCTCTATCACCGTCAACAAGAGGCGGTAGTGGGATCTTAAATTTATACTCGCCAACACGATCGAGAATGTAATTGAAAAGCTTCTCGGCTTGTTGATCGCGTTGGAGGTCAACTGGGTGGCCATCATCATATATCGTGGTATCCGGCTTCAAAGGATGATAAGGTAGTGCCAGTTGTCCTCTTACGATGACATTCAAAGGATTGCCACGATCAAATCCAGTAATAATCATGCCACCCATTTCTGCAGTGTATCGGCTGCCAGGAAATAGAGTCGGATATTCTGGTCGTGATGCAAATTGGCGAGAGTACACTCTTCCACCAACTCGGTCTCTGCCTTCAACTATGACTACACGAGGTAATGACTCGCCCATATCATGAAAACGATGTTCAAATTGGGCAAAGAGACTTTCTAATTGTCTAGCGCAACCCAAACCAGACATGCCAGCTCCAATGACAGCGATGGTGCGCCTGGGCCCGGTTCTTTGCGTCTCGCTTTTATCTATCTTAGACTCTGGGTTCTCGAGGCAACCGTAGTTGATATAACCACGCCGAGCTAGCCATTCGTGACAAACACGAGCAGTTTCAAACCAACGGGTGTCTCTTGCACAACCAATAGCTTCATCTCTCATTACATGTATCGAGGGATTACGTGTCCAGAGCCGGAGTATCCCATTTCTGATATTGAGATACGTCGTGACCTGTTGATGGCTTATGTGCCTACGTAACATATGATACTCCTCTGGATGTAGAGTGTATGGACTGAGTCGTGACGATTCTGCTGCTGCAATACATTGTCTGGCATATTCTGCTGGGTGAACATCCGTAGGTATCGATTCTTTCGGACGTACATTATATTTGGGTCTTGTTCCATCCAAGGATGATGCCTTTGTAACCACCCCGGAGTTTTTATCGACTGTTGGAGAATTAGGATGGCTTGACAACGAGGAAAGTGAAGAGGAACCATCATCATGATCTGTAGTCATTGAAGAGGCCAAAGAATCTCGAGCGCTTTCGGGCTGTAGGTGTATGTTGCCATCCGACGCGTATTTTAATTGGCGTGCAGCTCTACTAATAAAAGCCAATTAACAATGACAGTTCATTTGAGAACTTCAAAGGACAAGAGGAGATGATTCATCAATACATACTTCTTATCGCCGTTAGTACTAGGTTTAGGATCTTTAATGGCCCTTGCACGGGATTTGATATCAGATTGGAAATGATCAGTTGAAGTATCAACGACAATGGTATGCTCAAAATTCTCAAAAGCAGGTTGCGATTCAATGGTGTCGATTGTTGCATCGAAACCAGGAGTAGATATAGTACCCGGGGTAGATGATTCTCTTCGGTTCTCCGTAGACTCAAATATAGCAAGATGGGAATCTAATTCTTGAAATCCCATCAATGTATCGTGACCTAAGTCATCTTGTTGACTTATCTGGGCATCCATCGTGGTTGCCATGCTGGGAGGTCTAAACCTGGTGACTTCTTCCCTGGAATGCTTTGATATAAAAGTATGTTCGGAGGCTCAGAGTTGCGAGACGACGAATTGCCCATGAACAGCCTCAAGCCACGAACCGAAATAACCCCTTATTATTGTCCAATTCGATATGATGTACTCTCAAATATCTGTTCTGGTGGTGTTAGGACCTTCATATAACTAACATATAGAGATATACGTCTTACACGTGGATTGGTCTCACCTCTATCATTCAACATGTTGCGATGTATGTCGTACACCGCACCGAGTTTCATGTATGTAATTCTCCGTATATCATCGGTAGTCGCAGGCGAAACTCTGGAAAGTTTTTTTAAGACTCGAGGAGATCTGTTGATCGTTGTGTCGTACGATATGAATATATCATGTCTTATGTGATCTCGGGCGGGCAAAAGATGCGGATAGCGATCACGTGTAGTGTTTATTTAGTTTAGAACGAAGTTGACAAGGAACCCTAAAATTGCAAGAACTCCGAACTTATTGTAGCATTGCATTCCAGACCCCTAGAAGAGGAAGGTTAAGATGATGTGTTGCACGTAGTTTCATTGTTGGCAAATATTTTCATTTAAGATTACTATTATTGAAGTAAGTTGGAACTTCTGCCCCTTTTTATCTTTTGTTCATGATATTTCTCATTGTTCATCATGATGTTACGTCCGGCACACTACTCCTGCCCAGCGAGTCCTTCTCAATAGCTACATCCATCATCCGATTCCCATTTATGATTGAGGTTGTGCATATAATGATTTGCTTCCGTGCTGTATGTCTCTTAGTAAATGATGTTGAAGTGTTTTGAAAATGATGACGGAATGCATACCTTCTTCTTGCTTCGCGATAAATCTCAAAGCTGCAATCTCTGTAAATGTTATTCCTCCTAGGAATACAATAAAAACAGTCTTTTTCTCACCACTGCCCGTGAGAAGAGCTCTCGCTTTGACAGCTTTATCTTCCCCTTTTTGCACTTCATCAAAAGTCTGACCTCGCACATGCTTCAATGGTTCGTCAAATCCTCGCCAGCCTTGAGAAGAGCCGCCAGTGGCCACACTCGCAGTATTGTTCGCATTTCCTCCTCTGGTCATCGAAGTTATATATTGCTTTTGTAATATGCATTGGACAAGTCGTATCGAAAGTGGCGCGTAGCCACTGTAAACATAAGCTATATCATTTGGATCGTGCTCGTTAACTTCATCAACAATTAGACGAAGTTGTTTCCGCAGATAAGTATAATTGGTATTGGCACCCGCTTGAGCTACAGCTCCGGTCATAGGAATCATTGATGCCATTGGAGATGTCCTTGAGAGTAGTAATTGCAATTTCTCCAGAGCATCCAAGGTAAGCATGTGCTGGTACCCATACGCTTGTAGGATCATTTTCTTGAACGTATCCAATTCGCGAGGTTTAACACCGCCCGAGATGCACGATTCCAGGCACAAAAGTCTTAGGACTTCTGGGAGGGGGGCATCTCGAGCAATGAGCTCTTCGATGGCGTCGTGCTGTGAAGAAGGATCGGCACCGGCTACCAGATTTTGTTGAACTTCTAACAATTTGCTGAATTGTTCTGTACGAGTGTGTTTCATTATCTCTTCTGCTAAACCAGTATGTATCTTCAAACTTTGCTGCTCGGCTTGGTAACCTGGAAGTTTGTTCACGAAGTCTCTCAATTCTGCAGTACTTTTTGTTCCATGTCTACTTTCATAATCATCTTTCAGGCGGCGTGCGACCTTGTTAAGGAGCGGTCCGACGATAGCAAAATTGGTATCCCTCAGTTGAGAGTAAAGTTTATCGGACGAGTCCAGTACTATTTTCCGCTTTTTGGCTTGTACAGGTGCTGCTCCGACTGTTTTCGAGGACCCTTGAGGGGCTTGAGGAGCGGACCCCACAATAGATGAATCCACATCGGCTTGATTATGTTGAATACCTACCGCTTCGTCAATCAACCCCTCGTAAGTTAATTGCGTCAGTAAAGGGGTCGCGTAATCAATTTCGCGATCGATAATAATGAGGCTTTCGACCGTGTTGCTTGGGGAGAGTCCAAGTTTATTGCTTTCATTGGAATCTTCGCCCGCGATCAATTCTTGTCGCATTCGTAAAAGGAGATCGGCAAGTCTTTTCGCATTATCACCCTGCCCTGTCATTCTAGGGAATAGGCCATGTTTTTGTTGTATGAGCATCAAAGCACGTGCGAGGAGAAATGTCGGCGTTGGGTCTTTTCGTAGATATAAATCTTCGAATGATTCGTCCAATTCTAATGACAAAAGGTCCTTTTCGAGCGGAAGAAAATAGAGAGGAAACTCGGCAATACTGGTATCACCCAGTACGCCGGCTTCTTCAAGAATCTTTTCTGATACCAATGTTCTTCGTGGGACCCAAAATATGGAAAATTCATGTCCTGTTTGGCTCTCTCGCTGCATGCGCTTGATATGATCTGAGAATGTCAGCACGTTCTGATAGCATTAAATACCAATCGATATCGGATATATGCTTATGATCGTGTCGTTCAAATATATATGAGAATTATTCATATAGGGATCAAGACTGACCGAATAGAGTTGGAGAAATACAGCTATAAGGTCTACTTTTGAGATCCCATCAAAGGTACAAGAAAAGAATAGAGGGTGACAAGAATGATCAAGTACTTACCAGCTATTGATTGAGCATGTTTCGCACTCTCTCCCCTAGCAATGAACACGACATTCTGCTGGCTAACATCTGCATTGCCATTCTCTAAAAAGAAGACCTTATCGACACCGTAATCTTGAAGAGTCGAAAACTTGACAATTACACCAAGTGGACCAGCCAAACTCTTCTCGAGTACGAGATTCTTCTTTCCACGAACCTGCGCGGATTAGCATGTTAGCTGCAACCTCGAGCAGCTTGGGAGACGGTGAGGCCTTACTTACACCCTCTAATAAGTATAATAAATCCTTCCTCGCTTTATCTTTAATCTGATCTGTATCAAACCCAGCATGAGGAGCCATGATGAGCTCTACATGCGGGCTGAATGATCAGGTATTTGATGAAAAATGACGAGGGGAGGAAAGCGCAGGCAAAGCAAGCTGTAGCTGTAGTATCGGTTTCCCAAGGTTGGATCCAGTGCGTACAGACAGTACTTGAAGCTTCCAAGGGTTCCATTATTTGTTAGTTCCAAGCTTCATCGGAACTTTTTTCCAGATTTCGCCGATCGAATGAGGCAACCAAAAACGCAACTCCCCGCACCAACAAATGCAAGCGAATCTATGCCACTACAGTTACCGTACTCAGCCTCGCCATTGTGCATAAAACAGAAAATTCGAGGCCTCCCCCAGATGACTCAGAATCAAAGAAATTGACCCTCTCAACCTTATCAAAACTCCATATAGATATGAGAAAGTGAATGAAGGTCTTTCAAACTCAATTACTTAGATCTGCGAGATCGTCACGACTTTCACGACTTCCACAACTTTTGAGAATTCCCAATTCACGTTCGGCTTGGGCCCCAGCAACCCCCGCTCTCTCAAAAGCAGAAAGAAAACAATACTACGAAGAATTAAACATGGCTAAAGGACCAAAGTTCGAGTTAAAGACTCCCAAGGGGACGAAGGATTGTAGGTAACTCCATACATCTCTGTCGCTTTGCTATACACAATTCCGTCTCTGTCTTTAATCATCACCAACATGTGACATGATACTTATTTCAATAGGGCAAGGGAAGGATATGGTCATTCGGGACAAAATCTTCTCGACTATTACAGAAGCCTTCAAACGCCATGGAGCAGTCACTATCGATACTCCGGTTTTCGAGTTAAAGGACATTCTCGCGGGAAAATATGGCGAAGACAGCAAACTCATCTACGACTTGGCTGACCAAGGTGGTGAGATTTGCTCACTCAGATATGATCTAACAGTACCGTTCGCAAGATGGTTGGCCATGAATGGAAGCGTTCAAAGTATCAAGAGATATCACATTGCAAAAGTTTACAGACGAGATCAGCCAGCAATGACCAAAGGCCGTATGAGAGAATTCTACCAATGCGATTTTGATATTGCAGGTGTCTATGATCCTATGTTGCCTGATGCTGAGATTATTAGAGTTGCAACTGAAGTCTTTGAAGGTCTTGGTTGGAAGGGTCGATATACCATCAAACTCAACCACAGAAAAATATTAGACGGCATCTTCGAAGTTTGCGGAGTTCCAGAGGACAAGATTCGCACAATCTCCTCAGCAGTTGACAAGCTCGACAAACTCCCATGGGAAGATGTGCGCAAGGAGATGACAGAAGAAAAGGGTTTGGCAGAAGATGTTGCAGACAGAATTGGAGAGTATGTCGTACAGAAAGGCCAAAAAGACCTCCTCAGCAAATTACAAGCTGATGAGAAGTTGATGGCCAATGCTTCTATGAAGGCCGGCTTGGAAGATATGGATCTCCTGTTCGGTTATCTCGAGGCATTCAAATGTTTAGAGAATGTTTCATTCGATTTGAGTTTAGCAAGAGGACTCGATTACTACACAGGAATCATTTATGAGGTTGTTACCGAAGGGTCTGCACCTCTTGTGAGCACGTCTGCTGCCACTGCAGCCCCGCCAAAATCTTCGAAGAAACCAAAGAAAGTGGCCGATGCTGATGAGGATCGCTCATCAGACCCTAGTGTCGGTGTCGGAAGTGTCGCAGCTGGTGGACGTTATGATAATCTTGTGGGCATGTTTGCTGGAAAAGGAAAGCAAATTCCTTGCGTTGGTATTTCGTTTGGTGTAGATAGAATTTTCTCTATAACGAAAGCTAGAATGGAGGAAGAGCAAACAGCAGAGCAAGTGCGTAACAACGACGTAGACTGCTTCGTCATGGCATTTGGAGGAAAGGGCTTCACAGGGCTCCTGAAAGAACGAATGTCAATCTGCTCCACTCTTTGGGAGGCTGGTATCAAGGTAAGTCAAAGCTTCTTTTTAAGTTTCCGAAGAACCTTGTGTGTATTAACAAGTTCCCTAGGCGGAGTTCTTATACAAAGTCAAGCCAAAGTTGCCAAATCAGTTTAAGGCTGCCGAAGTTAATGGTGTACCTTTCAGCGTCATCCTAGGCGAGGATGAAATTGCTCAAGGCAAAGTTAAGATTAAGGAGAATGGTCTAAGGGATGGCCACCCGGAGAAGGACGGTGTCATGGTCAATCTTGACGCACTAGTCTCCGAAGTCAAGCAACGATTGAAGAGAAAGGCTGACATCGATAACATGACACGAAAAGCTGATGGTCTGAGGGTTGTAGGAGGCATTAAAGATGATAAGGCTAAGATTGAGGCAATCCCTGCAGAAGCACCTACCTCTGAGGCATCGGCATCGAATCCTACAGACTCTGCACCATCAACAGAGGGTGTCGAGCCTGCCTCAGAGACAGAGAAGCCTGCAGAAGAAAGTCCGTTATCTCAAGAAGCTATAGGAGCTGTCCCTGCTTCTTAAAGAAGAAATCAAAATTCTTTGAAACAATTTACATGTACATATTTGCAGCGCAAAAGCATAGGGTGTATGAGACACAATGCATTAATGACTTACTCATGAGATCATGATTTCATCTAATATATCCATTCTCTGTTATCCGTTGGGATGATTCGAGGCATCTATGGCCATGATCATTCAAGATCCGTAGGACACAACGGTAGTTCTCTAATGACATGAGATATCAGATATTAGATGGTTCTTCGGATATTCCGAAACGACGTCGGTGTTTGAAATTTCAAGAGCGGGTGACCTATGGACGAAAAGAATGGCTAGTAGATTGAAATCGAGCTAGAACAACAAGTATTAGATAAAAGTATATCAGATCACACCTTTCTAAAATTTCCTACCAGCCTTGTAATCAAAAACAAAGGAAAATGGCGCAGCGAAGTCTGATGACTTTTCGTAAGTGAAGTCTGTGCCATTCAGGGGTCAGGCACAAGATCCACAACATATAGCAAATGTATCAGTGCGTTTGGTTTCGAAACGAATTTTCAACCACACCTCACTCACTCACAGACGTCTAATGTGGTGGATCACTCCTAATATATTTTTGGATGAACCTACCTTTCCTCTAAATCATCTTATCGCACGTGGAGAACGCCTCTCAGATCTACACTAGAGTATGATGATACTTGACGGTCGAACAAGTGAAGGCTGTGAGTAGTGAGTAGTGAGTAGTGAGTAGTGAGTAGTGAGTAGTGAGTAGTAAGTAGTCGGTAGTCGGTAGTGAGGTGAAAAAATAGTCACCCACAAGGTCTTGGGTACCAAAGTTACTTACTTCTATCCTCTATTGCCATATTAATAAGACTAAGACTAGGTATCTAAAGTTTTACTTCCTTCTTTGCTTCCTTCGCATCTCATTTGTACTATGATACCATTTTGTTCTGTATTGTGTTGATTTCTCGTGTTTAATGTATTAATTCTCATCCAATATTTTTGATATAAACAAATCGCGCCGAATATCAATAAAATACTCGAGATAGAAGCCACACCAGCCTCAAATCTTCCACAAACTCTATCAATTGACTTATTGCCCGCCTGGGTCTCTGGGTTGATACTGAGCGTACCGATCTGCAACATCCCAGTGGCTACTGACGTTCTGGGTCATGATACGGGAGCTTGCATCACAGGTACCAAGTGTTTACTGTCCGAAATCGATATCGTCTTTACAAACGGAGGCAAGACATTGGAAAGATATATTATCGTAGTAACAACTACGGCATAGCCACCTTAACTCAAGTAATTCTGAAAGGCATGGGAGAGATGATCCATCTTAAATTACAGCCAGTGGAAGGGAATCCCATACCCTCAACTCCTTCCACAACATCAACACCTTCATCATTAAAATCTACAACCAAGAAGCAAAGGCCGAAATCGATAAGATCAATTTGGAGCAGAATTATATTCCCTTATACCTTGGAAGACTGGAAGGTCATTATGGATGAAGTCAAGAAGCTGTATTTGACAAAACAGTACAAAGAGTGTGCTGCGCAATGCACAAAGGTTCTCGATAGTATTACAGATCCAGTATGTTAAGCCATTATTGCGCCATATAATCATGATACTAACGTCAATGTACAGTATCGTGTTCATCCTCTTCATTCACTCTTCTTATCCTTTTATTGTGCCACCTGTTTAGAAATAACAGCATCAGACCTTACCAACAACTCTCCCGAAAAGCTTTTACTTCTCCGAGATTCTTTGTCGTACTTCCAAAAAGCAGAAGAATATATCACATACGCAGATATCCCCATTCAAAATAATGGCCTGTCACCAGGCAATCGGCCATCGTCTGCATCATCCACATCATCCACATCCAGTGCTCGTTCTTCTGTCGACTCCGTATTTTCTTCAACATCATTCCCTTATACCACCGATAGACTCTCACCTGCTCTCTCGTCCTACTCTTTTGAGAGTCTTGACGATGACAAGAACCCCAGGCATAGCCGTACATTTTCCGAATCATCGATCGCGTCGATGCAATCTACGCAATCAACAGACACTACTACTACTACTACTCCTCCAAATAGGCCCGCGCCCCTTCGCATAAAAAAGAAGGTTTCTTTTTCTCCAGCATTACCTACACTCATATCTGACCAAAGCCTCGACGACGACTTCGAAACGATTCCCCGTGCCATTCCATCTCCGATCATTCCTTCTCGACCTATAATCTCCTCCAAATACCAATCACCATCCCCAGCCTACCCCTCTCACAACACACATCTCACAAGCTATAGTCTCAATCTCTCATCATTGACAACACAACTTACCTACCACATCACGCATATCAACAATCTCATCGATACTATACAAAACGTACGCAAATCTCGACGCAGTAACCAGCCCTCGTTTGCCCCTTCATTATTCGATTCTCCTGATGGTCTCAGTGATGAGGATAGAGCGGAAATAGAACGAAGGGACATCCGAGCAAGAATTGAGAAATTGAGGAGTGGGGGTTGGGAGAAAAAGAGGTGGGATGGAAGTAGATATTCGGCTTTGAGGGAGAAAGTCGATAATGAAATGAATGGATGGATATGATATTATGTTTTATTGTTTGGCTTGATTTGGCTTCTCTATAATGTGTTATTTAGACATGATGATATGAGCGGTATTTGAAGTGATGATATGGCTGGTGCTATATTGTTACACTATACCATACTTTTTGTATGTGATGATTTCAGGATCTTTTGGGGCCTTTTTACTTGAGAAAGGCCGGATATTGGTAATGGGTTATGTATGTATTTATAGTGGATGTTAATACCCAATGAAACTTTTATCTTCTAGCCAGTGGCAATTGGTAATGAATTCATCGCTCAAATCTGCTATAGATTATGGATGGTCTCTCCACCAAATGGCTTCTGTGATGCGGTGACTAGGCGCTTAAAGTCCGCAAAACAACATATTTGATGTGTTGGTGAATCATAAGTCATTGACCATTGCTGTAGTTTTTTGTCATGGCATCGTATCATTGCTACTAGAGAGTGAGAAATAAGATGTCAGTGTGCTTAGAGATTCGTGCTCATCCACTAAACCATCTCGTTATATTTTGGAATTGGATTGTATCGCGAAGATTTGTAGAAGACGGGATGTATCAATGCGAATACTATATGCACCCTATAACTTACCATTCTCCTCTTGATTATAGATCTCTTCATTCCCAGTTCGCTTACTGTTCCGCGTTACTGTCAGAATGCACCCTACTTCCCTCTTTCCGAGAAATTGTCTCTGGCATATGGCAAAAGGTACTAGATTACAGCCCCCTCAGTTGACTCAAATACTCCTCAGAGTTGGGGAAGTGTCTCATATCATCGATACACAGTCTACAGCCCTTGATAGAAATCTACTTCTTCCGTGCAAAGGACTATATCCTGGAATGACCGAGAAACAGACATTCTTCTGCTCTGCTCCCAGGAACAGGATTTCTTAGCCTGGTTTTACCACAGCTGTGCATGACAATACGCACTTAGCAACCATGATAATTTTGTATTTGTATGTCCTCTGGTTGGTACGCTCCTTATAATCCCGATTCATGGAAATTTTGGTATATGTAGCTTTCCCCGAAAGAGTCATTGATCTCCTCAGGTCACACCCACGAGACTTAGAACATTCTCTTACAGGCAGCGTTTGAGCTTCTACTCACCCTTCAAAGTACCATTCCACCCAGCCACTTATTTCTACTCTGTTCTCATAGAAGAAATTTCTCGCTCCTATAGGCCAATTTTAGTCTTACAGAGTCTAGCAAACCCTATCACATTCTACATGCTTTCATTATCACTCTCACTTCCTACTTTATCATTGCCGAACAACTCCTAGTCACATAGCACATATGTCTCGCCACCAGTGCCCTAGCATCATCATTGCTCCAGAAAGCCGTAACTCTGAACCCTTTCATGATGCAATGTTCGAAGTCTCACACGAATGATAGGGATTCTGCATAAGGTTTTGGCTATTAAGTGCCATCTCAAATAATTCTCCTGATGCTTGGAAATGATCGTCGTTTTTCATGATCTATATCCTCGATTTGCTTTCCTCCGGAGCCCCAGGTAGGAGGGCAAGGTCAATTCGGTAATCTGATGTTACTTCGCACTCCACCTTCGTCGCGCGCGCGATGCGGTTTCTCTCCCTATTGGTGATATTAGGAATATAGTGGATAGTAACATGCCGAATTGTAGAGTAGGGCAACCTTAGTCGAAAACTCTTGTTACAATTCACAGATAGAGCCTCGATAGCTTCAAATTGGGCCCTGTTCTTCTGGACCTGCCCATTTAGCCTCCATGCGGTGACGATCAATTGCAGACAATAAATCCTTCAATGCATGCAGCAGAAACGTACTTTATCACAGCCTTACGATTCTGACAAATCCGGTGTTTTTTTAAACCCGAGTGCGGCGCGGTTAGTCTAAAATCTGACATACATGACATGACATAAGACAGACCAATTGATTGCGGTGTGGCAGCGATGGAGTTACGATAGGAGCTTTGGCCATGCCGTTTATATCAAGCAAAATCCAACGACGATTGGCAAACGACTTGGTGACAATGAGAATCACTGCCTTGTACATTCGCCGCACCGATATCTGTGCACGTTTCATCACACACGAAAGAAGTAGATTGTTGACTCTCACAATAAGAATCTTATCAAGGACCTCGAAATCCACCACAACTTATGCAGGTGAGTGACATTGGCCAATATGTTTGTGGTGAAGAAGTAATTCATTCAATAATCTATCGTTGGAGTAAGCGGCTCTTGCATGGGGCGGCATGGATTGTTATTAATAGTCTGCATGGTATAACGTCAATCACAAGATAATAATGGGCAACATGTATTCGTTATTTTACGACTTTGTTGTGAACCAAGACCGAACCATTTCTATATAGCTTGCAAGGTCCTCAGTGGGAATCGAAATCTTGGTAGCCACATCTTTGTTCACTTACTTTCACTGCCTTTATACGACGTCAAAATATTGAAAATACCATTCCTCAATCTACATTTCCTCTTCTAAACATGGCAGAAATAACCAAGCCACTCTTGCTTATATGCAGCAATCCAATATCAGGACATTTCGCACCATGCAAGATCATAGCCAAAGTTCTCATAGAAAGAGGTTACGAAGTATTCTTTCTTACCGGTTCACAATTCGGTCCAGGGGTTGAAGCAATCGGCGCCACATTTATTCCTCTTGAAGGCTATTCAAACTTCAACGATTCTCCCAGCGGGATGGCGGAGAAATGGCCAGTTCGAGAGACTCTTCAGGGACCAGCACAAATGCTTTTCGATATGGAACATATGTTTCTTAATCCCGTGCCCTCACAATTCGAATCTGTCCAGAAAGTTCTGAAGCTCATGACGGATAAAGATCCAGGGAGAACAATCATTATGATTCAGGACATTATCTTCTGTGGTGGTTTCCCACTATTAGCGGGAGCGCCAGGTATTAAGCCCGCAGCAGTCATCTCCTTGGGAATCGCACCCATCGTACTGGCGAGTCCAGATGTTCCACCCATGGGATCAGGACTTCCCCCAGACAGTTCTCCTGAAGGACGCGAGCGTAATCTAGCCATGCATACTCAAATGCAAAACGGACCATTTCTTCACATCGCCCAGCTTTTCCACCACCAACTCGAAGTTTGCGGCGCGAAACGTCCGGGTTTATTTTTCCTGGATGCACCATATCTTCTTCCCGATAGAGTCATTCAACTCTGTGCACCTAGTGCAGAATACCCTCGAAGTGATCTTCCCAGAACGTTAGTTTTCTCTGGCGGCTTACCAAAAGGTCATAGAGATGTGGTTAGTACCACGCATCCTAGCTGGTGGGACGAAGTAACTACAAATGCATCCAAGAAACGGATTGTTTTTGTTAGTCAAGGAACCGTGGCACTCAACTACGGAGATTTGATTATACCCACCATCGAAGCATTTGCAGACCACGACAACACTATCGTCATTGCCGCACTAGGTGTTAAAGGTGCTTCATTGCCAGACTCGGTAACAGTACCCAAGAATGCTTATGTAGAAGATTTCATTCCGTTCGATGATATACTTCCCTACTGTGATGTATTCATTACTAATGGAGGATATGGAGGGTTTCAACATGGTTTGAGTAATGGGGTTCCGATGGTGATGGGCGGCGATACGGAGGATAAACCGGAAAATTGCGCGAGGTGTGAATGGATCGGGGTTGGTGTGAATTTGAAGACTGCGAGACCCAATGCAGAGTTCTTGAGAGGGGAGGTGGAGAAGGTGCTTTCGGATCAAAAGTACAAGAAGAAAGTAGATGGAATTAAGAAGGAGATGGAGAGTATGGATCCAATTGCCGTTATTGAGGCGCAAATTGAGGAGTTGGTTAAAGAGAAGAGTTTGTAGATAATTCGAATTAATGGAATATTTTTTATAGGATGAAGTGGAGTGGACGTGTCGTTGCCCAACCTTCGATAGATAGTCAGGTATTAATATAATCAAAGCACAAAGAAGAAGTAATACATTACCCAATCAATCATAGTTTCCTCCTCTAAGTGATATCACAAATTAAAGCTTCCCACCTCATTCAATCTTTTCATCTGTCATCTTTACTTACTCCTTTCGATCATCTCATCTCACCACCTTCACTTCATATCATTCTCTCCATATTCACTCTTCCAGACTACATCTTGCCCGTAAATTCACAAACCGAAATAGCAGTAGTGAATACCCCACATCTCAACACTTCTGTTGCACATCTGAAAAACATATAGCTGCAACTATATCACTAGCAGATTACTAGCGTCAAACCAAATCACCACTAGGTACTTATCAAACAAACACTAGCATACATTCTCACACTAGCGACAACATAGATGCATCAGGTATGCACCAAACCACCCCCCTCCCCCCCCTAAAAATCTAAGTGAATCGATATTGCAACACTATCTAACCTACGGAGACAAATTGATTAGACGAGGAAGTGAATATCCAATGTGTTGATCTTTTTGTTGGATATCTGAAAAAAAAAAAAAAAAAAAAAAAAAAAAAAAAAAAAAAAAAGTTGATTTATTGCTAGCTTACCATCACTTTTCACATTAATTGTTTGTTAACTTGACTCTTTAGCAAGAGTAAAATAAGATATCGCAACATCAGACGTGCAACATTTTCCTCCCCCGAGAATCCGAGTGAATTGCTACCTATCTATTACCTACCCAATGATGCAAAGTAGCGACGCGACATCCATCAGACCAAAACAGTGAATATCCAATCCTCAACGCTTTTGTTGCACATCTGTAGAATGTATAGCTACTACTTTATTGCTAGCTTCCTGCTAGCTCCAACCGTCTACTTCCACATAATATACAACATATGTATCAGCCACCTATTTAGGTAGATTCAACCCTTCAGCGAAAACAATACACATCAGACACGCAACAGAACTGTCTATCCACTTATACAACAAATATATGTGGCATGGTGCATAGTTAGATATCATCTCAAGTTTTTTGAGACGGAATGGAGTAGGATTGGATCGGAAGTGGTATATGAGTTAGGGAGTTTGGTAACTAGGTGATTGACTTCTACACTTTTAAACTGCTGCATAGAAACCCATACATGTCCCAGCAAACCGCATTGCACAGGATGTGTGATAGAATCGAGAGATCTAGGGAAGCCACAACTCACTTACAAGTGAAGTCAATTTTATGACTAGGCTGGATAATTCGCATGAAAGTAATCATGGATATGAAGATTTTATGAGGTTGTAAGATTGTAAGATTGGAGAAATAGCACAACACAGTGAAATACAGATACTCATGACACAGAAAGACAGACAGGCAATAACGAATTGCGAAATCGGATATCTAGATATTTCCCCTAAGTTATGATTCTAAATCCCTGAACCACCCCATAAGAACGCTTTTACTTCTTCCTCTTCTCTCCAAAGAAACCAAATATCAACAATGAAAACAACCCCTCCTCCATAAACCCAAACCCAAACCCAAGTATAAGCAGAAGCAGAAGCAGAGGCAGAGGCATCAAGCCCCGTCCATCTTCTCCGCACCCAAAACTCCATCCCATTCCCATTCCCACCACATAAAACCCATCAAACTCCAAGCCTCACTTCATCCATCCATGCATCCACCCCTAAAAACAACAACAACAGCAATTCAAACACTCATAAACACACAACCCCGCACAAATCCCCACACACAAATCACAAATCGTACCGCCACCTCTCATATGCGGTGGTTTATTCTGAACCTCTACCTCCTCCTCCTCCTCCTGCTCCTCCATCGGACCATTCAAGAACCCTCTGCTCCCTCCCTTCCTCTCCTCTCTTTTCCCATTCATAATAAGATCCACACGCGATTGCAACGATGTCTGAGTAATTGGAGGCGACGGCAGTGCAGAATACTGCATAGACATACGTGAAGAGAATGGTCGCTGAGTCTCATGTCAGTTCTTACTTTTCGATATAGAGGAATGGGATTTAAATTAACAGGTTGTTCCCACACGCTCCCATCAAATCTTGGAGTCGATCGGATCGCTTTCCCAGGTGCATAACACTCCACCGGTAATTGAGGAAATTGATTCGAATCCATGTCTCCCTTTTGTTTCTTTCTCTGACTTAAATTTTGATGGCTTCTTCCAAAGATCCTTCACTTTTTTCCCTTTCCTTGAAATGACAATAAAAATGCAAAGGGCAATGGTCTGCAAAAAAAGAACTAACTTCCTCCAAAGAAGCTCAAGACCCCTCATTTATATGTTGATTTTATACTGATATATATAGGTATATATAAATCAGCAAACTCCATATTAACGCCAGGAGGTCGACCCTGGCTCCTAACCGCCCGACCAACTTCTCAGCCACTCCCGCAAAGTTGGGGTAAATTTATCCCAAAAGCTTCAGTGCAGTACCCAGAAGTATATCTCGTCGATAAATACTAATAGAAATAAACCTTTGATGCCTTTGAATTGAAATTCAAGAGCGTTTGTGGATCCTGTCGGAAAAGTGGTGTTGTGTTGGTGACCACCAGGTGGTAGGGAGGCCTCGTTTAATCCTTATTTTCCCTTGACTCGATAGTATAGCAAAGCAATTAAATTTTGAGTAAATTGAAATATGATACCTCAATCTTTATATACATTTTGGCTCAAATATAAAATCAATCATTTCTTTATTCAAAGTCACAACTTTAAGAGGTGCCAAGGATCAAACCTGCTGTTTGCAGATCCGAAAATGGTTGCGTACAAACTAACTCTGGGACGCCTTCATATACTCGTAAACATTAATTGCTAGCAGAGCAGATCTCTCAATGCCTATCACTAGCACTTGCTAGAACATATATAAATCATATCACATCATTATTAGTCAGTTTCACAGCCATTTCACACAAAAAGAAGATATTGCAATTACAAATATTGAAAACCTGTAAAAGTGGAAACAATTTTTTGATTCACAGCCCGATGCAAGACTAAACCTAGCCAAATTCACAAATCAATTGTATGTCATGCCGTGAAGACGCCAATTCATCCATACCAAACCCCTCCGACCAATATGATGTGTGTCTATGTATGACCGACAACGAAAATACCATGTACTAAACTCCACAAACACCTTGCATAATGTACTCTGCTCAAGTATGTACTCAAAAGTCATATACCAATCCCTTGTATTAACAGTTGCATCCGTTTCCTTAACCCAAAATGGCGGGGTAACTTATTTCTTCGTAGTGCTATCACTATCACCCCCTGGCCTCGAACTTGTGCTTCCCACTACCGTTGGACTACTCTCGCCATCATATAGAGGATCATAGTCTTTGTTTCCCGACCTTAAACCCGCACGTTTGCTTCTTGGCGTTTCTGGTCTAGTATTTTTATGAGCTTTTGCCAAAACTTCATCATCTTCCTCTCCTTCAGACTGAATTCCATCGCTGCTTCCGCTCGGATCAGCATAACGTCCGTCTCTTCCCTCAAGATCACTATCGCTATCATCGTCTGGTATAAGCTCATGGTCAGGCTTTTGATTCTTGATGAATGAATCGATGATGTAGTATTGAGTTGCATTCATGATGACTGGGAAGATCAACATGACGAATATCACTTGTAATGCCTCATCACCTTCCGTCCATCTCAGTGCCCAATCTCCGATTCGTGAAATCCAAGGGAGGACAAGGAAGATGATAAGTACGCATATTTTCATACCCATCAAACCGATGAAATAAATTATAGATTGTTTGAACCACCAGAAGGCTTTTGGTGGGTGGCCATAATTGCCTGATTCGATCGACTCGGGAGGATTGCCAAAGGGTGTCATAAGAAAAAGCGAGGTGAGTATTCGAAGGAGGAATATGAGAATCGGAATGCCGATGGTTGTCTAGAGTCAAAGATTAGCATATATTGAAATATCATATCATAGACGAATGTGCTTACATCAATAGCCAAGTTCAGTAAGTAAAAACTGCAAGGATTTGGCTTATATTGCCCAGAATCATCAGCCATTCTTTTGGAAACGTTGCTGGCGTCCAATTTAATACTGAATTGTCCACTCGATAACATGCTCATCAACAAGTTTGCGATATGAACCAACACACTTCCAACCACTTGTTTCGAAACATCAAAGAACCAAATTTTCATTGGTCTTTGGGGTCTTTCTCTCCATCTTTTGTATACTAATGCCATCACGGCCAATAGACCTAACGAACCCTGAACCAATATCGCAAAATTCCCAAGAAGTTGGCATTCTCCATTGTCTGAATCTGGAGAATCTTCATCTGTCGCGGTGGCGATTATTGAGGCTGTTGTAGATGTTGGGTTTACGAGATCGAGTAACAATGCTGAAGAAGTTGCTATCGCAGAGGAAATGATGGAAGTGGGAGAGACATCGTTAAGGAGCGTTGATGTTGATGTGGGCTCCAAGCCCGGTGGTGGTAGCATGAGCTCTTTTGTACGACGACAGTCGATATTCTTGAACGTGTATGGGATATAAAGGGACTGGAGTGGTATGTAGAATTTTCAAGTGATCGACCGCGAAACCCTGGTAGTATTCTCCAATTGAAAAAGGAATTAATATCGACAGTTGAATGTCGTGATGTTTGTAATGCCCACAACGCAAACGGGGACTCTCTTAAGGTTATCTTTAAAGATGTGAAGTGACGCAGTGACCTCAGTAGGCGAAGCTGAGCCTGGCTATGCTATACTATGTGAGAATGATGCTTTGATTGATTGATTCAGTAATATACAACAAAGACCGATGTATTGAAAAGTGCAAGGCGACACGGAAGTAAAAATGTATGCAACAACACAAGACAGCTCAACACAACTCAACTCAACTCAACACAATAAAGATCTGAAATCAAGGTTATTTTCAAGCTGATGATCAAGTGGCGGCTATGTCGAAGAGGATGTGAGGCTTGGATATTCTAGGCTAGTCCACCCACCACACACCATACCAGATTTTCATCCTGTGAGCACAATTTATTCTGCTTATCCTGGTTTGATATCAAATCAAGCATTTTGCTCTGCTCGTAACCATAAAATTAGAGTTTCAGATGTCTCAAATATAGTATTTCTTCTCCACACGAATGGGCTAACTTTGGAGTTTATTCAATACTTTATTATCGCTTGTTGTCTGCGAGATGAAGAGCGCGGAGGGAATTGCATTTGATCTCCAAATTTCAGAATACCCCTTTCTTTGACTTTGATGTTTCTTACATTTCATCCCACGATGGAGTGCAATGGATAAGTCGGCGGCTTACAATGAAATGATCTGAAACATGAGATGCATGGTTCCTTGTCTCAAATACCAGGAGCTTCTCTCTTAAGCAAGGAGTCAAACGGTCGAATAGCCGCATGGGTGAAACTGTTTGATCCGATTTTGAGAGGTTGTCGGGTAAGTGGAAACGAAATTTGTGACTTTGGAGATGTCAGATTGGAGACGGGCTTCCATATTACCAACGGATAAGTAGAGTGACGAGGATGGATTTGGCAGTTGAGGGTGGGATTTCCATATCCGCAATGGATGAATGAATGAATGGATGAATGGAAAGCGAGACATCTGCACAACGGCTATCACAGCATGCAGTACACAATACACTCTCAATATTATTAAACTTCACAGATTCCAGAGCACAAAGATCGGTTACTTAGAACACAAGTTCCTATTTCAGTAAAATATGAACCTTCTCATAGCCCGTCCCTCAATCATAAAACCATCATCAAATCCCCATGCTAAACCGACCATCCATTTGTCTCTCTCCGTACACTCCATACACCGCACAACCAACATGCACAAATCTCCCATCGCCATCGCAGAAATTCATTGCATGCATGCATATCCAAACGCTCAATCAACCCATCCCCATCCCATCCCCGTCATCACCCCCAAAAGAAAGCTCCCGCGAACTCAATATCCCCATCGATATATAACGATCCCTCCAATCGCTCATCCCCATATACAACCGATTTACTTAGCACTTGGGCATTTCTGCAAACACAAAGATTAGCCACCTATTCACATCCATCTATCCATCTATCCATCCATCCCCTCTCCACCCCCCTCCCCTCTCAATTTCTTACCTTTCCGCAGCTACAAACATAAGTATCCTTATCCGCGCCCTCTGGATATGCAACACCGCAGCTGCACGCCAAACCACCCTGGTTAACGAAGATTTGGAGACCTTGCATATTGTTCTTGTTCTTGTTCTTGCGATTGACTTTCGACCTTCGACTATGTATGTATTTCTTAAAAGGCAGGTAGACAGATATTCGTAGAGAAGAAGATTTCGATATCAAGACAAGATGTGCAGTTTAGAAGAAAGATATATAACTTCACAACAGAAACTCGGCGAATAAATAGACAGACACACTTCTCAAGATAAAAAAAAGACGCAACAACTAAGAAGAAAGAGGGGCTACCATGCATCTAACACTTCCTCCCCCTCTTAAACAAATTCACCGATTCTCTCTCATCCAATCTCACCCCTCCTCTTCCCTCCCTCGAGCATCCCCACGGAACATAACACATCCCTTTCTCCCCCATCTATACCCTACCTACCTACCTAGTAGACCTGTCTCAACCAATCACTACATCCCTCTTACCAAACCTCAAATTCTTAAATGTGCCCCGCAATCAAACGGCAAGGAAGTCACCGTAGGGATATCATAATCTTGTGATAAGAATCTCAGATACGTACTACAAGGCCGACCAATCCCAACATCACACATTTTTACTCATTTCTTCCATCCACGCAATTTATGCACGTTTGTGCCTCGTGACAAAAGTTTAATGAATGCTCTTTATGCAAGCTAATCACTCATCCGACCGCCCGATATCCGATAGAAGCACGCACGAGCCGTTTAGCATTTGGTCTAGGCGGAATTTAATGTAGCACAAAGCAATGTTGCACGAGAGTGAGATTTCCACGGAGAAGTCTACGGAGCTCGGAGAGCCTTGCTAGGCTTTCTTATTACGGCCTCTATGCTGTGATTGAATTGAATGTGATACAAACAAAGATGGAAAGACTGGGCAGACATTGTGGCAAGGCGATATGGAATGATTTTGAGGCAGTGAATGTGTAAAATACAAATCAATAAGGCCCTAATGTAGCAATTTTGCATTCAAAGCAGATGGTAACATGTGCAACAATCAGCATCCCAGGAAAAGGAGAATCAACCTCGCGAGTTAAATGCCACCCTCCTTAATAGAAAAAAAATCACCATCTCAGCAGTAGAAGCTCTCCCGTCCCCATTGCATATCGAAATGGTTGCTCTCTTTCCACGAAAGTGTAGGAGAGGAGAATAGTAAGTTAAGTTGTAAAGGGAAAAAATCCATGTAAAAAGCGAGGGTTTTCCTGTCCCTTCAATAAAACAACAACACCCTCTAACGCCTGAAAACCAATCCTCGCACAAGAGCGAGAAAGGAGGTATTACGCCTTCCACCTGCCATCGCTGCTCCCTTGATCCCACGATGATGTTCCAAATGTTGATAATTTCCCCCCTTTCCATGCATAGCAGTTGTAGTAGGAGATTTCCTCGTTGTAATTGGTGCAGATCGTGTTCGTCGTGTCTTCTTATTCCTAACATCCTTCGATGGCGAAACATTTCCAACCCTGGATGACGGGCCCATAGACGCTGTAGACTCCATATAAGATACAGTGTTTGGGCGAATTAGGGGCCCGTCAGATTGTTATTCGATATTGTTCGCGGTTTTGAGCTGTTCTAAACTCGCTTTGCGAGCAGCGTATGAATCTGATTGATTTGAGTTGGCACGCATCTTTTCCATTTTCTCGGGTTGATGGTAGAGAACTGTTCATCAAGTGTCAGTACAGAAGAGTTCGATTGAAATAGAGACGTAGAGCGCAGACGTACCGACTAGGTATCGATTTTGGAAATTGAACCCATTCAATTTATCGCAGGCAGTCTTAGAATCCGTTACGTCTTCGTAGACAACAAATGCCGTACCTTTCGTGTTGGTAGCAATGCCTTGACGAATTTGTCTGGCGCATTGTTAGTACGTTCTCCAAGAGCGAGCAGGTCCATCTCAATAGAGATTCTTGATGCAGGACTCGCCCGAGATTGCTGCTTCCATTCCAATATACATACCGGATCGCACCGAATTTGCCAAATAGATCAAAGAGCTCTTCCGGCGTTACGTTGTAGCTATTTTTCCAAACATCATCAGCCCTATGCACCTCGATCTGATTTCCATGTACACCAAATCCACAACCCCATCTCCAAGTCTCCACACCTGCTCTTTCCTGCGTCAATCCACATACCTTAGATTCTTGACGAACAAAGCTCTACATTCAGCACATATGTTAGCTACTGATCCTGAATTCTACCATTGAAGAGCCGGCTCGCGCGACCAAATGCAGGTACAATGAACAATAAGCCCAGAGAAACTTACCGATTAACTTCAGGAGCAAGTTTACCACCTCGATTCATAGCTTGGCTACAAATTCTCTTCTTTCAAACGTTATTTCCGCTTGTGAATTTCTAGTATTATTTTGATTATTGGAGTTAAGTCGATGCGAAAAAAAAGGTCGTAGTATGGTGTATGTAACCGGAGGGGCGCACAGGTGGAAGCAAGCCTTCTTTTGTTCGTTGAAGGCTCAGGATTTGCGCTAGAGTAAATTGAGACTAGCGTCTAGTGACTACTGACTTAGAATTTTTTGGAGTCGGTGAGATCTTGATAAGATTAGATCTTGCTGATACCTACTACCGGTAGGTCTATAGGTTATAGGTAGGTACGATTTGGAAATTGATAAGGATTGACTCGGAAGTTTTGGACTTCAAAAAGCTGGAAAATATTCTACTTCTTTATTCAATAGTTCAAAGAGAAGAACCAGATCGATCTTTCTATCTGTTGCCTATATATGTCTATGGCCTTTGAATTAACCTTTCGTATAGCTATTTAGGCCATCTGCCCGCCACATTACTTGGTTTTGCTCAGGAAGGGTACTGACTTTACGTCGACATCATACACAGCCTTAAAGGTAGTAATAATCTATTTGTTTGCAGCTACTTAGGTTAGGTAGTACTGACGATCCTGATATTCTATGTGTTACACCTACAATATATCTTCATCTCTGCGTATATGTTGTTGATAGACTTCGAATATACACTGAAGTTTTATCAATGTTGTCTCTCTTGGAAACGGAGTAGAAATTTGCCCCTCGAGTTGTCGCCCCTTACCAAGGATATCCCTTTTGTCCACATGATCAGTGACAACATCAATTGCCTTCAGGTGTGGAGATTTCACTTAGCCTGGGCTGTATACTCAAATTCTCACATCATGAATACAAGGAAAGTGGCACGGGAGGTCCCCACGCTGAGAACCTGCCCGGTGTATCGAGGGTCATCTCAAATCAATATTTGGTGTCACTATTTGGTATCACAACACATTATGATAAGGCTGTAAAGAAGAACAATTGTGTACTACCTACGTATGCTTTTACCATGTTATGTGTATTTCCTTGAAATCACCCTTCCCTTCCAAAGTTCCATTCTTTTGATATCCACTTATGTGCAGTGATTTCCCTTTGTCAATTGTAACTTTAGTTCCGGTGATAGTAAATCGTCTCTCTCCAGGAACCCATCCATTCTCATCAGCCCATTCTTCTTCCACGTCTCTCGTAAACTCAGTCACTCGTGAGCAGGCATCTGAATCCCAAATGCCTTCTCGGTAACCTTTAGCTTCCCTGAGAGTATCAATCGCTTGACCTCTTAACTCTCTATTTCGGCAATGTGTTCCAACCATAAACATCGGAAGTATTACACCAAAGTCAAAGTGATACTTCCCCTCTCCTTGAACGATGCGCGGTCGGAGTTTGGCTACATATTTCATGATTGTACCAAACTCCTGGAAGTATGCGTCCCATTCGATTGCGTTGACAATGAACACACTTGATACTTGTATCATCATCATAGCTGCTTGTATTTTTGCAAGGCATGCAGCTAGAAATTCTCGAGAATCTTCGGCAGAGCGTAGTCCTTTGTTTACCAATGGTGCTGCAATACTTTCCCATCGTAAAATGTCATCAAGATATGTGGTACAATCCCGTCTAAGGGCTGGGTTAGTACTAGGTATGACTGCAACAGAGGTCCATGAGCAGTTCTCATCTTTGAGATCTAGCCCTTCATCATCGGCTGCATAGACAATGGGCTCTTCATCATTCTTCGGTCGCTCTTCGAGAATTGTTTTTCTTGCTGTCGCTATCCAATGAAAGTTTCTCCGCATTATGATCTGCCACCAGTCATGACATTCTTTGATACTTGAGAATGAAGAAGGCATTGATAGCAACAAATTATTTAAATCACGAGTTCGTCGCTCGTGGAGCTTTGAAGATCGACGATCAATCACGCAAAGTGCTTGAAGATCAAGATCCGAGAAAGCTCTGCATAGATCATCGTCAATTGTAGAATCTTGCTGACAGCTGAAGGGTGGTAGGCTTTTGGATTTCTTATCGAGCATAATCTCATGGAGGAGGTTTTCTCCACTAGCAGCATGGGAAGCTGCTGTTGCAAGATGTCCCTGTATACTTTCGATTGAATAAACAAGTAGACAAGCAATGAGGGCCTTGCGGGCATTGTAAGAGCCTGGGTTCAAAGCTTGTCTCATACCGACAAGAGCTTTACCATACTGATCAAGGCCATATTGACGGTGTAAAAATGCCTCTGTACCACTTGATGTGCGACCTTTACTAAATGCCCCAAGGGCAACCAGAGCTTGACTAACGAAAGGTTCGGATTCGCTGGCCTGGGGAATCAGTCGCTCCCAGACTGATCGATTAAACAATCTCGCGATATCACTAGTCGATGTTTCGCGGAAATATTGAAAATATCGAGAATCTTGCTCGTTTTCTAGGATAGGACCGATGTGTATATTGACAATGGGTGGCCGTGATCGTGGGGGAGATTCTACTATGGACATTCGATTGGTATACTCCCGCGAGGGTCGTTGGACAACGGGTGATGGATACCCCTCGCATTGGATTCCAGTCTTCTTACATCGTTTGCAAGAAGGTTTCGTTTCCTGTTATTCGTTAACACATGCTTTGTGTTAGAGTTTTAGAATCGCCCCTATATTTCTGGGGTAACTAGTCGACAGAGTATTACATACATCGCATTTGACTCGGCGTACTCTAGAGGTTTTAATAATCAGCTCGTGCTAGTATAGCATAGAATTGTATAATTTTGTCACATGGAGATAGGACTTGCATACTTGCACGTGTAGCATCCCGTCTTGACCTTTTGGTGTTTCACCCGGGACTTCCTCGATGCCTCACTGTCAAACGGAGCATTGTCTGCCTCCACGGTTTTAAGAAGCTTTCTCTCATCTGATGGTGGAATTGTCATAAACTTTGAAAGTCGAAAAGGCTTCATGATTGCTGTTCTTGCATTGCAACATCATCATCATGGGCAACATATATCTTTGTATCCAGTGTAAGATCTCATATGAAGTATTTTAAGCAGTGTGCATGTCGTTAAACAGTTTGAAATTCTTGGTGGGTCTTTTCTCAATGGGTACTACTCGAAACGGCAGGTCGATAGGGGAGGTAAGGACGAGTAGTGAATCAATCGTTGTTTATATCAATTGATATATAGGCATGCAAGTAAATAAATCAATACAATGTGTTGAACTGGGCTCAGTTCATAGAATTCATGGATAGTACTAGTACCATGTCGGAGAATGGGAGCGGAATGTGTCGTCTCTTGCCAAGACCATTAATTTGCCTTAGTGTTTTCTAACGAACGCCGCTAAGATTTACTAACTACGAGTACTACGTACATACTCATCATTCTAATCTTTGCAATTATTTTACTACACTACACTACAACATCAACATCAAGTCCTTCGGTCAATTATGAGACTTTCCTTTCACCATAGGATCAATATCACATACAGTTTTCAAACCCGGCCTACACGTTCGGTCTCGAGAACATAGCCCTCAGATTCAGCCTCTAAAGTTGTGTTCTTTTTGTCGGTGTACCAATTCAGTATTCGGATGATTTCCAGCCACGAAAACAACATCATCTTGAGACTGTGTGCTTCGCCAGTAATATCTATTGTTGCCTTTATGAGCGAGGAAGTACAGAGTATAACCACAAGGCAGTGGAGTAAGATGCTTATACCTTCCTCATGTACCTAGTAGAGTCAGCATGAAAATCTGCTTCCTTTCTGTGATTAGTAACGAAACAAAATAGCACATTGCTACAAATCTTGCTATTCAAATCACAACGGCTATCTATATCGAGGAAAACATGGCCATATACAATTATGCTTGCGATGCTGTATCTCTCACTCTCTTTCTGTATCTCTTCGGTATTTTGGGAGTTCACAAAGACCGTAAACATGTGAAAGGGAGATATACCGAGAGATCAATCTCTGGACTGCTTGCAAGAACCTTTTTGACCTCTCTTCCATAACATCTTCGGTTTGGACAGATGAGAAAATGGATAGACCTACTTTGTCTATATCACGACTACGCTTTGATCATGACCGATGGTATTTTTTAGCTACTAATTGCTTCACTTTAAAAACGAGATTCCTCGTGCGTTCATCTTTGAGGTAGGTATGGGACTTCCTTCCATATACCAAAAAGTCACCTATAGTAAGTACATAACAATGGATTGCATCTTTCAATAATTTGATGCCTGCCATTACCATCAAGTTGTTCCGCAACTTACATTTTTATCGAAAATGGAGTTCCTCTCAGAGGGTGGCAATCTACTTTGCACGAAACCTGACGTCCGTTGTCTTTTTGCCGCCTTCAACTTCCGCGAATCTGAAGAATGCCGCAAACGCTACATAGAAGCAAATCGCGACTTTGAACAACAAGAAGGTTTCCCAAACGTACGATTTGTCGAGAAAAGCTATACTCCGAGACTTCCAAGCCTTCCGGTCCTCAGATATAAAGAAATTCAATAAAGATCTGGTATATTTACACTATTCTTCATTGTCTTCGCTTGCCATCACCATTGAACATATATATATACTAGCACCTAAATCATGATTCTACTCAACAACTTCAAAGGTCGCACTTGTATTAGCCTGGTAGTATTGCCTTCACGAAATTGGATGGGCGAAGCGAATCATGCACAAATTCATTCCTAAGCAACCAGGCTAACAAGGCTGTTTGGTTGTAGTCGTATGAACTGAGAGCTGGAGAGAGTATCGGTCGGAAATGGGGTGCAACTTTTTTGCTCATCAAGAGCTTTAGTTTGCTTATTTACTTCACACGAACTGGTGGGAAATTGCTAAAACCGACTTAGCAACATCTCTTAAAGTATTCATTCAACTACTTTGAGTTTTGATGCAATGATTCATTACGGATTGAACAACGAAAATACGGGTTCTGATATCAAACATTGGAAGGATAAATTTGTTATACATTTTGGACGTTGAGAAGTGTCTTGTCATTCCAGGTACTCAAGTCACTAATTAAAAGTACTGCTTTCCACAGCGTCATGCATCATATCTCCATCCAAAAACTACACTTGTCGCCCTTCTATCATAATAAACTCTGCGATCTGATCTCGATGCTTGCTTACGATCTGGCCTGCTCGCTTCTCAAAATCTCATAGCGACATCAATGTGAAACGCAAATTTTCTTTCCATCTCATCGCTCTTTCATATCCCACCCCTATTTCCTGAAAGCTCAAACCATAAATCTATTACACAATAATCAAAAATTCACAACCTCCTTCACAACCCTCCGCCCCTGACCAAAACAATATCTCCAACCCCAACCTCAACCCCGACCAACCCAGACCGTAAGAAATCTCTCCAACAACCAACATCACCGGCCTATCTTCCGACCACAGGCGGTGATTCAATATCCAGAGTTTATGCATAGAGATTTTTATCTCTATTACAATTTCTCCATTCCTTGCTCTTTGATATTTTCTTCGCCCCAAAACGTCAGAAGGTTTAGGAATAATGCCAGGTAGTACTGTCTCTAGCCTCTCATCATCATCTAAATCATCATCTAGATCATCATCATCTAGATCATCATCATCTACACCATCATCTAAATCATCATCATCTAGATCATCATTATCTAGATCATCATCTGCACCATCATCTACATCATCATCATCATCATCATCATTATCTCGGCGATATGGGAGTGGTACAACTGCGCGCTCGGTGGCTTCGGGTGAGAGACCGAGAGGGTATAGAGGGAGTGGTTATGAAGTATGTTTCTATTGTGTTTATGTGTTGGATTGTGGATATTGTGTTAATGATTTCATTAGATCGAGAGATCAGCTGCTGCGGACCGAGTTGGAGAGGATGAAAATGAGGAGGATAGTGAGGACGAAGGTGTGAATGAAGGGGGAGAGAGTGAGGAAGATGAAGAAGATGAAGAGAGCGAAGATGAGGATGAGGAAGAGGATGATGTCAAAAGAAAAGTGAGATCTTCCCCGGGAACGCAGCGTGTAAGTATTTTGAGCTCCATCACCAATTTTGGTCTCAATACTGGAATGCACATTCTAATAATAAATTAAAGACCAGACCTTCTAGTCGCAAAGGAAGAAGAAGAGGAGGAAGAAGAAGAGGAGGAGGGGGTACTTCCAGTAGCTCATCAGCAAATTCCTCTAGAGGATCCCACGGCTCATCGAGAAACCATAGGAGGGGAAAGACAAGAGAGGAAAGCAAGAAGGGTAAAAGCAGAAGAAAAACCAAAAGGAAAAATGGAGAAGGGTCGGGGTTTTGGAGAAAAGTGAGGAGTGTATTGGGAAGAGTGACGGGGTCGCCTCGTAGAAAACGAATTGTTTGATTAACTGGGAATGAATGGAGGAACGGAAGGAGTTTGAAAATTTGTATTATAGAAGATATTGGGTTAACAACTATGCAACAAGGAGTGTGTATGGTGAGAAGGGATTGATCATTTGTATCTCAACATCCGGATATCCTCTATATCCGGTGATATTATAGAATCTTTACTGCAGCACAAGAACAAACACCTACGGCCATTCCTATAAATTATACAATATTTCTTTGTCGCGACCAGATTTAATCAATTGGGTGTCTCATTCATCTAAGGGCAATCATGTTATCTCCCAGACACCTTCGTATTGGTGTATTCATTCCAGCTGGATGTCAGCTTCTTGATATGTCGGGTATCGACATTTTTTTCATGCTTTCACCAGAATACCTTACAGCATGTGGGTTACCGGCCCCATTGGTCGCACTTGGGATTAGTTGCACGATATACTATATATCTCTGCCGTCCACTAGGTCCGAAGTTGAATTGACAGCTAACGCTTTCCTTCGAATATCGAAAACTATAACAGACAATGAAGTGCAGCCGGGTATGTTGGATGTCATGATGGTCCCGGGACCAGATCCTAGAATGGTATCAGATGAAGACACACGATCATTTTTGAAATCGCACGCCGAATGGAGAGGGGAAAATGGAGAAAAGGTTGATATCTTGAGCGTCTGTACGGGAGTTTTCTTATTGGCTCAGAGTGGAGTTTTGGAAGGATTGAGTGCTAGCGGACCAAGAGCTCTGATTCCGCAGTTGAAGAAGGAGTTTCCAGACACAAAATGGGTTGATGATAGGAGGTGGATTGTAGATGGTAATGTGTGGAGTAGTGGTAAGTTTGTGATTCGCACTGTATGTACGCGCAACTAACACGCAGATAGGTGGCATTACCAACGGATTAGAGATGATTGCTGCATATATAAGACACAGGTTTCCTGGTCCAGCAGCAGAGGCGGTGATCGCAATGGCAGATGTTGGAGAAAAGGGTGTCTCTTATACTAATGGGAACACGAAGGAAACGCTTTGGTGGTTATGGCAGATCTTGAAAGCAGTTGTTCTTTGTATTGGAAAGGGCAAGAATACTTGATAGGGGAGACAGGAGTAGCATCATGTTTCTTGTTGCTCGAGTGACGCATGTGGCAAAACTCGAAGATTCCCATTTTTGTCATTTCATTCATCCTGTCTTCTATCAAACGAAGGAAACGGCTTATCTGCAGCCAGATTCCCAGGTCGTTAGACTGTGTAAGATACATACAGAGACCGATGTTTCTAGTGAATATAACTGTGGTAGTCTTTTCTTCTGGTGATTGATGCTATTGATATGATTTTGATAGAATGCTGATATATGCCTAGTGCATATAACATACCTAGTATATGCTCGAGTATCGAGATTTCTCGAGACTTCTGTATTGTACCTTTAAAAATCTTAAAGTGGAGAGCTATGAGAAAATAAACGTCAATGAGCCAATTAACCAATCAAATTATACCAACAGATCGAGGGTTAGTCCTTAATAGGTAGCAATTCTCTCTCAAGTGGATCTCAAATCTCACTAGCGCAGACGGATAAGCTATCTTAGTGTGTTAGTGTGCCGCAGAATGAGAAAAAAAAAGTTGTCGGGTATCTTTTCTTCAAGAACTACCTTTTATCAAGACACCGCTCACCAATCTCTTCTTCTAAAATCTCTTCAACTCATCTTAAGATTCTTATTTACTGTTTGGTTTTTGTAACAGTTCTTTGTCAATCATATTAACATCAATTGAATCATCAATTCATAATATCTTACAAGATGCCTCTCCTTCCAGGTAAGTAAACAGAAATCATCATGTCTGCCTTGTTGTGGTCTTGCGAAAATATTTATCTAACTTTGCGCTACAGTCGCTATGTATGGCCTCGAGGTCCCAGCAGGAGATATTCTCATTCCTGCTGTTCCAGATTTCCCAGCTACCGTAAGTTTCACTCCGTTTTCTACTACCCCGATGGCGCTGTTGCTATCTCCGCCCTACCTAGCAGGCTCCAACGAAAGATACAAATGTTAACAAGTTCAATCTCTAGTTCCGCATTACCATGGCAGCAATCGATCCAACTGAACCTGCCGATGATGCTGAAGGTGTCAAGCCCAGATCAACCTTGAAGGTCATTCGTCAATCGAGTGTTGATGAAGAAGAAGACAGTGAAGATGATGAAGGTTCGGATGATTTGTTACGTGCATTGTTGGCAGATAATGACTCTGGATCAGATGAGGACAGCGAGGACGACGAAGAAGCCAATGGTGGACCAAGCGACCCCTCCAAGTCCAAGAAAGCCCAAAAGCAAGCCGCTCTTAAGGAACTCCTTGCTTCCATCGGCAAAGACGATTCCGACGAAGAAATGGAGGACGCTTCCGACAAGAAGAAGGTCGCCAAGAAAGGAAAGGCCAAGGCCACCGCTGAGATCGAGGAGGAGAGTGAGGATGAGAGTGAGGATGGTGAAGATATTGAAGTTGAGGAATACGTTCTCTGCACTCTTGACCCAGAAAACGTGTGTTTCAACCCCCCCCCCCGCTTTTCATAAACTCACATTGACCACAATATAGCACTACCAACAACCTCTCGACATCACCATTGGCGAGGATGAGACCGTTTTCTTCAAGGTTACTGGTACCCACACAATCTTCCTTACTGGTAACTACGTGATCCCAGATGATAACGGACACAACCACCACCACGAGGTCTACGACTCTGATGAAGAAGATGATGAGGACTATGACCTCTCTCCAGATGAGGATGAACTTGAACTCGAGATGGACTCGGATGAGAGCGATGAACTCGATGGTGCCCGCATTACCGAGGTTGACTCCGAAGATGAGGAGGAGGCCCCAAAACTTGTCAAGGCCGACAAGAAGGGCAAGAACAAGCGCTCTGCTGATGAAATCGAGGACGCCGCATCCCTCGATGCCATTATCGCCAAGGCTGCTGACGCTGAGGAACCAAAGCTTAGCAAGAAGCAACAAAAGAAGTTGAAGAAGAACAATGGTGAAGCTGCCCCAGCTAAGGCAGAGGAGGTCAAGAAGGATGCTGCCAAGGATGAGAAGAAGGTTCAATTCGCCAAGAATCTCGAGCAAGGACCTACTGGATCTGCCGCAGCTAAGGTTGACCCCAAGAAGCCTGCATTGGGCGTCAAGACTGTCGACGGAGTAAAGATCGATGACAAGAAGCTTGGTTCCGGACCAGTTGCCAAGAAGGGTAACAGAGTTGGCATGCGCTACATTGGAAAGTTCACTGATGGCAAGGTCTTTGACTGTAAGTATATCCTTCCAAATTTTTTGACCCTTTCTAATATTTGAAATCTAGCAAACAAGAAGGGAAAGCCTTTCTCCTTCAAGCTTGGTGCTGGCGAGGTCATCAAGGGTTGGGACATCGGTGTTGCTGGTATGTCAGTCGGTGGAGAGCGAAGATTGACAATCCCAGCACACCTTGCATACGGCAGCAAGGGTGTCCCTGGTATCCCAGGTAACTCCACCTTGACTTTCGATGTCAAGCTTCTCGAAATCAAGTAAACGCCATCTTCATCTATATAAGAAAGTCTCGATCGTTTCAGAAGCGTGTTTGTAAATGATTCGAGGCTGATGGTCACTTTGCTTTTCATATCTATTGTACAATTTTCTCTTTACTTTCATGTATCTCCTTGCTGTTTGCGATTTCATGATATTCTCATGGTGTGTCAATCAGCAATGTAATGTTTTTGCATAAGTCTCCGACCTGAGCAGTTCTCTGTTTAAACAGGAAGCAGACTACGCAAAATGGGATGATGAGGTTTGCATAGCACTACAGGCGTATTTTCAAAAAGTTCGATTAGGTTTTGAACACAGGGGATTATGCTTTAAATCGGTTATCTCATAATAATCAAAAACTACTACCAATGCAATATCGCCCTTTCCCAATGATGTCTGATGGTGATGCCTTCCCTTGTTAAGCAAAGAACCTCCTCATGGGTAGGAGCTCTCATAGCAAATAACAAATAGAATTATTACTTCTCATTTTCTGATTCTCCTCATTCTTGTAACCTTCATCAGTATCAGCATCTTTTGTCAATCGTTTGTATGCTGTTTAGCAGTTCCATTCTTACATTATAGTATCAATAATCATTATCCAGCCCATGAGAGGATCCTCGAAAATGAAAAGAATTCGCACCGGTCCTGCACTCGATCCTAACGCAGAAGACCAAGCTGGTCCATCTCCTCATTTGGAGAAGCCTATTTTTCTCGAATCTATTACTCAATTGGACTCAATATCTCCTCCAGAATCTCCAACACGTCAAATTCATAGACCATCAAAGTTTCGACGTCAAGGATCAAAGATTCTCTCGGTTTTACGTTCGTTAACTAACGGCAGTAAGTAATCTCTTCACTATTTGTCTCCGATTTATACCTTACATATTCTAACTATCGATTGTGAAATGTTAGGCTCAAGTATAGCTTTAGATGACGAATACGCACCGTTATCACCTCCTCCCGAATCTGTCGCTCTAGGCAAGAAAATCTCTATGGCTATACTCAAAGCTCCACCCACAATCGTTCATCGTACACAGTTCAAGAGCAGACCCAGTTTGATCTCTCTCGATAAAGGGATTTTGGAATTTACGCCCGATGCTCCTACTCCCCCATCGAGTGCAGAATCTGCAACCAATAGCGGAAAGTCATCTGGTCCCGATGCTAAACAATCGACTCAAAAAACTTCCCTCGAGTCAAAGTTCTCGCAGAAATCTGGAGGTATCTCGCATCACTCTTCAGAGAACAAGAAGGCCATGTCGAAGAACATGAATCAAGTAGAGGTTAACACCGCCGAGGGAGCTCTGCCATCGATCACTGAAGGTGATAATGTTGAATGTCCACAGCCAGTTCCGAGTAAGTTTTCCCTCTTACTCTATAGTATAATCGCAACCAATAATTCGCAGCTGTGATCACTGTCGAAAAGGCAGCTTCGGCAAAAGTTTTCTTCGAGACTTATTACAATGAGGTCGCTACCAAACCAATAACATCTCGATCTCTCCGTCGCTTGAATTTAGAGAATGAGCTCCTGAATGATATGATCTCTACCCCGACAGATAAAGCTGAAAGACTTCAAGCCTTAGCTACAGCAGAAACGAATCATCTCAGGCAAATAAGAAACATGAAGGTGAGAAGTACCAATGCTTTGAAGGGTAGAGATCATAAACCTTCGAACTATGAGGTCGTTAAGGTTCTTGGAAAGGGTAGTTTTGGTGTCGTGAGATTAGTTAGAGAGAAATGGGCTCCAGGTGCTAACGAGTAAGTTTTGCTGTGTTGGTTTATTGTTTGATGGAGATGAGTGACTTATGATGGATAGATCGGAACCAAGTAAGCGTATCTACGCCATGAAGGTGATTAAAAAATCGGACATGCTCCGAAATAGCCAAGAAGGTCATTTGAGAGCTGAGCGTGATTTTCTCGTCGCTGCTGAGGGATCTAGATGGTGAGTAGTGGGTAATGATGTCTTTATTGAAGATACTAACCAACGTGAATAGGGTTGTTCCTTTGATTGCCAGTTTCCAAGATCTCAATAACCTGTACCTCGTTATGGATTACATGCCAGGAGGAGACTTTCTTGGCCTCCTCATCCGTGACAATGTTCTTTCTGAGTCCGTCACAAAATGGTATATTGCCGAAATGATCCTCTGTATCGAAGAGGCCCATGCTCTTCGCTGGATTCATCGTGATATTAAACCAGACAACTTTTTAATCTCTGCATCTGGCCATCTAAAGATTTCTGACTTCGGTCTAGCTTTCGATGGACATTGGTCTCATGATCAAGCTTATTTTCATAACCACAGATATTCGCTTTTGAATAAACTTGGAATTACTGTTGAGGGAGATTCTCTCGATAAAAAGGAAGGAAGAAGTGTAGCTGCAGCAATGAAAATGGCTCATGTGATGATGGGTGGAAAAGAACGTCATGAGAAGAATTCAGATAATGCGTCGGATTCAGAGAGTATTCTTAATTGGCGCAATCGTTTTGGTAATAGGACGCTTGCCAGATCAGTGGTAGGCACGAGTCAGTATATGGCGCCGGAAGTGGTGAGAGGGGAATTGTATGATGCTAGATGTGATTGGTGGAGTGTTGCTGTTATTCTTTATGAGGTGAGCCACCAGTCCTTATACCTTATGCGAAGGAATTGATGCTGATATGCCCACAGTGTCTTTACGGCCACACACCTTTCCTTGCCGAGGAAGGCGGAAGACAACAAACAAAGATGAACATTTTGAATCACAAAACCACATTCCAATTTCCTTCGCGCCCATCCGTCAGCAGAAGATGCCAAGATCTCATTCGCAGCATCATCCAAGAAAAAGACCATCGCCTCTGCAGTCGCCGCTACAGATCTCGAGACACAACACTCGGCTCCGTATCTTCTCGTAGAAACTTAGACTACGCCGGTCGCTACGTCTACCCCAATGATGGTGAGGATATCAAAGCGCATAAATGGTTCCGCGAAATTCAATGGGATCGTATTCATTTGATGCCTCCTCCTTTCATTCCCAACATCAAGTCGATGGATGATACGCATTATTTTGACGAGGAGGAACCGATTTCTGATTTCTCGGAAAGTGTGGTGAATGTGCAACCCACGGTACAACAGATTACTGATGCGCTTAAACCGTTTAATCGCGAGATTCAAATTCTTGCGACGGAGTTTATAGAGAGGCCCCATGATACGGTTAGGTTGAAGAGGGTGGAGAAGGAAATTGATCAGTTTTCTATGAGGGATGAGGAGAGGGAGTATTTGAAGAGGTTTGTGAGGACGTTTGGGAAGAAGGAGAGGAAGAGACCGAGGGATAGGTTGTTGAGGGATAAAGAAATTGCGCCGAAGATTCTGGAGTTGAGGAAGAAAGGGGCATTTTTGGGATATACGTATAGGAGGATCGATATGGGGACGGGAGGGAGAGGGGTTAGAGATGGTAGTGGGAGTGGGAGTGGAAGGGGGGTGGTGGCGGCGGGAAGCTGGAGAGCGAACGTTTGGCATCGGGCTAGGTTGAGTGTTCATTGATTAAATTGTTCAAACTTGCATGGGATTATAAGAGAGTGGTTAGGTTTGATGAGAAGGTGTGGGAAGACGTGGGAGACTGAGGGTATTGATGATGAGATGGATGCATTTTTGACTGGTATCTGGCTTAGTATGCATGGCTGGGCAGGGCTGGATTGAGCTGTTATTGAAAGGATTGACTTTTGTATTGGTTTCATAGATACTGCACACATTCGTTTATTGATTTTTTCTTTTGCTACTAATTCGACTTGATTCTTTTTTTTTAAAAATGGCTTGAACTTGCTCTTGATCGTGTTCCTAAGATAAATGTCTTTCTTCACAGTGGAGAAGAAAGAGGCTAGTGAATAAATAAACGAGGGACTTGAAAATAGGAGGTATAATCACCGTTTTATTAATGTATAAACGGCCTTATTTCCTCCCTTGTTTGTTTGTTTATTCTTGATCTTGAATCCGGTACTATACAAGATAAATATACTTAAGGATATACTTCACCTGCACAGAACAGGCATAATATATGTAAATGAATGGGAAAGGGTTGGACAAGCCGAGTTTATATTTTGTAGGTATAGAGACATATGAAGGGGGGTGAGAAAGGTGATGATATTGAGTTGGGGTATAGAAAGAAGAGAATGAGGTACAGCATATAAGAAGTTGGTCGTTTGATAGTGAGAGAAAGAGAAAGGTGAATTGATGTGCGTCTATTATGATATCTTGAATTTGTCTTTAGCAAAGAGAGCTGCGTAGTGTGGGAGTGCATGAAGAGTAATCATGACTAAAATATTTCACATGCACTTCCATAGAGAGGTTTATAAGAAAATTATTTGTGGAAAGAAAGTTCAATTTGATCAGATTAAAAGATAGTATGGGGGTATATATTGTATATAGTATGAAGAAACATCGCATAGTCCGCCATCATTATGCCGAACTTCAAAAAGGCGGTTTTTAGAAAAGAAGGGGATTCCACGATAACTGAGCCATGGTGTGTACTCAAACGCGATTCTCAATTTGCTGAATAGATATCTTTATGTCTTTATCGTTGTCGTCATCGATGGGATAAAAATCGGTGTTGTCGATGAATTTTTCATCGGAGTTATAGGGTAATGGAGAGCTAGGACGGTTTGAATTCTCAGAAAGCTCACAGACGAAGTGATTGAGGAGGAGGCGATGTTTGAGGAGAGATTGAAAGTCTTCTCCGCGGGCGGCGTTGGCGATATTATGAGCTTGGATGAGAATTAGAAGAAGAAATCCTTCGATAATCTGGGATTGATGTTAGTATCGAGGTTATGATAGGTGGAATATGATGGTCAAGGCGGGCTATGGAAAGGGAAAGATTAGACGTACCATAGTTGGTGTATTGCACAGAAGTTGACCAGTCTCGGACCATTTCATTATAGACGCAGTGGTAAGTAATGCAAACACAACACCGACAGATGCGACGCACACACCCGATAATGCGCAAAACTCTCCTGCTGCGGCAGATGCTCTTGTGCTAAAATTTCTTGGCTTGGTAGGGGTTTGGTATGGGGAAGGGATATTAAGTAAATTTAATAATCGGTCATCACTTTCGGCAATCTTCTCGAATTGTTCCTCTGCAACTTTCTCGTCACGATGATAAACATTCCGAAGTACAAAACCATCGATAAAACCCACAAGGCCGGTAAAGGTACCAATGATTAACCACCAGTTATCGTTGAACTCGAGAATGGGACCGACAGCTATCCAGGCAATCGTTACGATCAAAGTAATCAATAGCCCAACGCCCGAGCCCATAACATCCGCAAAGATATCGACGGCTCTATCAACCCAGCTAATTTCTGGAGCAGGGATCTCAAATATTGGATTAGGTTGGTAATCATTTGCAATCTCTCTCAATCTCCACTCAACCTCGGAATCGACTCCTAGAGTATATTCAAGACATTGCTCAAGGCTATCCTCTTGCTGTTGTTGTATATTCTGCAGGAAGACAGAAGTAAATGTCAAGGCAACCGCAGTAGCTGTATTAACATATAGTTGCCAAGTATCGCTGAATTGGAATATAGGACCAATGCCAACCCAGAAGAGTATACCGATCCAATAAAGGATGTATGCCCAGATCGAGCCAAGGCCACTAGCAACGGTTTTGCAAGTGTTGTTCCACATGTAGCGTGCTTTGGATATATTTCCATCGCCACTTGTAAGTAGACTATTACCGACGTTGAATTCAACAGGTTTATCATCTTTGAACAATTTCTGAGCAGGGTTCTTGTGGGTTTCCATCCACTGGCAGCTGGGTATTTGTCGGAGAAGGCGCTCAAAAGTTTGATTGCGGGACTGAAGCTCGGCGAGAGTGGTTATAAGGGAGTTTGAGGCGTTGGAAGCTTGCCTAAGGAGCAGGATGTCTGTTAAGTAAACTTGAATTGAAGAGGCGTTTTGCATAACGATTTGCCAGGTATCAGTCGTGCCGTTGATGAAACCAAATATGACCCAAACAAGCACGATAGCCATCATTGCAACAAAAACCCAATTTGAACCAGCAGCTTTCGTGATAATGTCCAACACATTTCTTTTCGGTTTAGATTTGACATCTTTAGTTGTGGTTATGATTGGCTCTCTCTTGCAGTTTGATGAAGAAAGTTGTCCAGCGGCCTTTCTTGGTGTAGGATGAGAAGCCTGGGATACAGCTGCGGCTCGAATTGGTTGTTTCGTGGGTGAAATAAAGTCCTTGAACTTTTGCCAAGTTGGCGCAAAAGCCATATTTACTATAGTATATCTTCTCGAATAATAACAAGTTTCATAAATAGACGATATTTAACAAGCAAGGTGACATTAAAAAAAGGTTGAAGCCAGCTTGGAAAAGGACAAGAATCAAAATCGACCAAGACTGACAAGACTTATATCAGATAATAGGTACCAGGATAGAGCATACTTGGCGTATGGAGTCACTGAGTTCCATCTCCTACTACCTGCGTCTCCTCCAACAATATGGGATAAGTGATGAAGATAGTCGGCGTATTGCCCACATTCCTTGCAATACATGTCAGTTGTGCTTCTGATATTCAACATTCAAAACACTAGTGTTGTGAGAATCATAAGAAGTATCAATTGCTAGTTGAGTAAAATACGATGGAGAGATCTGAAAGGTGTCAAATTTGATAGCATAAGGAACAGAAACGCTGGTATCTCGAATGCCCAGATTTGAAGCAGCCTATAAGTTGGGGTTGAGTGATGAAACGAAATGAAAAGATAGACTCCGCCTTGGCGAGAAAAAACATGTGGCCATGACTTGGGGGAAACAAGCAAATGCAGCAATAAAATGCCAAGAGTTAGCGTGGGTGATCCCGTCTCAGACCTAAAGTCCAATCAACAGCCATGAAAATTCTACAGGGCTGAACTCGTATGAACTACATTGTAAACGCCACTGCAGCGGGTGGCTTGGCGTTCCCGCTCTTTCAACGCCTGCGCATCGACTGCCGCAGAAATGTTGTATGGATGAATGTATGGGGTGCCGCGCTACCGAGAATGATCCACAATAGTTTTTATATTGCATTAGTAGAGCCAGTGAATTTAATGAAATGGAATGCATAATCAATAACTGGGTCGAAGGGAGATATATTTACCCAAGAATGTAAGATCGACATGCATTGAAAATGATTATCCAGAATACAATAGTCCGCCTGTTCAAGGACTTGAGCTTTTGAATGCTTGAACTATTCTGGGGATGTCGCCAAAGCGCCTTGCAGTGATACGCTAATATGACAACGACAGCTTCAGTTGCTAAGAATATCTATTGGTGTAAAACATAACTCACTGAGAACATTTGTTGCGACCCCAAGCTTCTAAACTATGGCCCTCTCGCAAAAGATGGGTACCTCTGGTGACAAGGTTAGGGGGCTGACTCAATCGCAATGCCACACTTGCCGCACATGTTGAACGTGCAGCCATGATGTTGTGAATCTAACAAGTTGTGTGAAAGTAGTTTATTGATTTTTGTGTGTTGATTCACGAATCGACATGAAAAGGAAAACATGCTCAAAGCAAATAATGCGATAGTGGTAAACGCCATCTTGGACCTTTAGCACACCTAGCAATCCTCGTCGCTAGCTTTACGGCACAAATATTCAAAGAAATCGTTCGAATGCCGTGAAGTGGGTCTATAGAAAACAAATGATTGCCGAAACTGATTTTCTATATGTGACGCCAATATTTTCCAAGAAGCAAAGACAAACGGATCATGAGATGAGTCTGCCAATATATTGGGGTGACGGTGCAAGCAGAGTACGGTGAGGTGAGCAATTTAAAAAGTTACATGAATCTTAGAGATTTCACTTTTTCTAGAGCGGAATTTCGAGTCAAACATCTAGCCAAGGAATATCTGTTTGTGCTTTGAGTCTCACTCGAAACAAAGGTACGTTGTTGGATGCCGCGGAACATGATGCAGATCGGCACTTGCTAAACTCGGACAGCGGTAGTCTATAGAGACAGCATTGATTTTTGTCAAATTTTGTCACGCCCTATCAAGGTTTCTCCATTATCCTTCAGTCCTACCGACATTTTGGTACTCTCAGACCTGGGAATCGCATCAGCTGGGTTTAGCATGACAATAGTAGTATTTCGAAACGCGAACTAACAATGGTGGTATAGAAGATCGGATGGAGACAGAAAGCATCTAGCAAGAGACCGCAAAAACTTCTGGAATGAGAACAGTATTGATGCAACTTTTGCCGAACGCATTTAGAAAGAAACCATGTTTTTGATGGGAAAGCGGTCGGACTTGTATCGCCGTGCTTATATAAGCACAGTGCTAGCCTACTATGGTATGGTACGATGCGAGCAAAGGACCCGTTCACAAGCAAAATCCAATGCCGGATAAACATCCAGAAGCAGCATCGACATACAGGAGTTCCACTGGAGTCTTGCCGTTGTAGAACAATCATTTTCCTAATTCTCAGCGTCTTCGATCGCGGAATTACAATGTTTTCGGATATTGGGCTTCCTCTAGTTGTCAAGAGATGCCCTGTTAATAGACATTTCGATACATGAGGCTCAGAGATCAAGGTAGGTAAACTTCAATACTTCACTTGATATCACGACTTAGTAATAATACACAATGACGATGAATATGTCATGCTTGGGACCGCAATTCTCGATTGGTAGTTGATTGGATTTTACCTATTGCTGGCGAATTAACGTCTCTGGTGCTTCTTCCTCACAAACAAGTGTTTGTAGGTGGCACAAACCTTGATATTTGCTTACCTTACATGCAATGCAGTCTTATGGCTTACAAGACCGCATCGTAATCGCAGCTTTTGATTCCTCCCTCACATTGCCTCATTCATTGAGCCAAAAGGTGATCAAAGAAGATTTTCTTATCTACAATATCTTGTATCATGAGGGAAGTTATCGTTCATCCCAGTCCTGACATCTGGACTGAGATCACTGAAGTAGAAATTCCACAGCCTGGGCCCGACGATGTAGTGATCAAAGTTGTTGTTGCGGGGAGTAATGTCAAAGGTAAGCACACTTATTCAACGTGTACTCGAAAAGTAGTAGCTCAAGATATCCACTTTCTAGATTGGCTCCATCTCAAAGCATTGAAGAAGTCACTCAACAGTGGAGATGATATCGCTGGTGTTGTTCATTCCATCGGTACGAATGTGCAAACAAAGAATGAACATTCTCTCGGAGACCTGTAGCCGCCTTCCATCCGATGATGGGTCCTCACGGAGCTTACGCCGAATACGCTGTTGCGCCAATGCATACTGTAATGAAACTTCCAGATATAATAACTTTTGAAGGTCAGTACCAAGTCGACGAGTGGTGTCAGTTTCTAATTGTCTCTTAGAAGCTGCGACTATTCCACTAATAGCCACGACGGCAGCACTTTCTATTTCGTCGACAGCATTTACCACCTCCATGGTCGCCAAGAGTTGATAGTGTTCGTTTTCCGCTCATCATCTATGGTGCATCTTCTTCTCTTGGTACATTTGCAGTCAAATTAGCTCGCGCCTCGAATATCCACCTAATTATTGCTATCGCAGGAGGCAGTTCTTGGCATTTACATTCCCTTCTTGATCCATCTTCTGGTGACAAGCTAATCGATTTCCGCTTGGGCACTGAAAAAATGAACAAAGCCACTAAAGTGGCCTTGGGGAGTTTGGAGTGTCACCATGCTCTTGATGCCATCGGCTCAAATGGCACATGGATCCCGCTCTCCCATATGTTAGCTCCCTCATTTTCGCCGCAGTCGCCATCTTACTTATCAGTCGTCACAGGCTCTAATAAGTACGATGAAGAATCAATTCAGACTGGTATTGAAGTGGTACACACTATGGTAGGCACAGCACATACGGGCGTCTATAAGCCGGACATGGTTAAACAACCATCTGATAAAGAGTTTGTGAAGGGTGATCCAGAGTGGGTGGCTGTGTTCTTTAAGTACATGTCTCAGATGTTGGTAGATGGCAGGCTTACTGGACACCCCTTTGATGTTATTGATGGAGGCTTAACAGGAGTTGGAGAGGGCTTGAGACGTTTACAGAGAGGACAGGCTAGGGGAGTCAAATATGTCTACAAGATTGAAGAAGTTGAGTGAAAACATTTCGAGGTATCGTTCTGACTAATCAGGGACCGATTTTGCTTACGACCCATCAGAAAAAGTTTATGTACTATCACATCAGATTGTGTAATTGGTTTTGAATTAAAAGTCTCAAGGAATTGAAGTTTTGAGAAACAGGCATAAATGTCAGAGCATGCAAAATATCACTTGCGAAAGTCTAGACCCATCACTTACCGAGTTTTCAGCTTTTAATTCGGCATTGAAAAGCTTGTATGAATCTCTGATGCCGATCGATGAATTATCGCGATTGGAGAATCAACCCACTTCATTATCGACAACTTCATCATTCGCACTTTTCCATTCTTTACTCACTTAATTTCCCAGCTTGTCAGCCAATTGTATTCGAACAGATTCCGATCAAGCCCCATTATTTTCGGACATACCGGTAGGTCTCGGCATTGTCTCCATTTAAGTTTCTTTATTTGGTTCATTATCAAAGTTAAAGTCATGACGTCGCAAAATTTCCCTCCTCCAGTTCCATTTGCGGTATACGATGATTGGAAGAATAAGTATTATAAAACACATCAAAAAGCGGTTGTGCTTTTCCCCATATATAAAGACTTTAATCAATAAAAACATTACACTCTTTGAAAATTAATATAGTAATTTCAATAACGTGGTTTATCAGTGAGTGGGTCATATCAGCGAGTAGGTCAATTCAAAAACCACCAAAATTATCCCTTTTTCAATATTCGTATTTTAATAAATAATCAATATTTTTTCAAAAAGAAAACAGATTTGATAAGAAAAAAAAGTTCGATAATAGGAAATTTAAATTTAATATTAGTTTTCTTGTTATTTAATAGAAAAAAATCAAATTTGTCACGATTTCCATTACAAAAAAATAATTTTCATAATATTTCTTATATTAATTCGAATTATCGAAAAATAATTAGATTTTTATAGTCATTTTGTATTTAAATGTAATATATTATATTTTTGAGAATTTATATCAATAAATAAAGAAAGTGCACAATTACGCACAAACGAATTTTGTATGTATTTGAAGTGACCCATTCACTGATAAACCACGTTACTCATTTTGGAGAAGATATAAAAAACAAGCTTTCTCACAACAATTCCTAAAGATACTTTCTAAAACTAATTCAAAACAGGTTTTTAAGAACAGTATCAAAACAAACTACATCAACTAATTAAGTCTATTTATTTCAACATCCCAGTTACAAGTGGGGTCAGTTAGCGTTTTACATGACTTACTCATTCAACCATCGTAAGCAAGTGACATTCATCCTGCTATTCTGGATTACAATGCATAGCTTGTGCATACAAAATGTTCTGGTTGTACAATGGCCTTGGCGAGGAGGGGTAAATACTTTATTTTCCGTGCTTCCTTACCAGCTCTCTCCCTTGTTTCTCATCCATATCTTCAGAGTAAAACATTGAGTGCAAGATACCCAATTTATTCTTGAGCATTTTCGAACACAATGACAGAATCTGAACCGAACATCCACCATGCAGATGGCATGCATGGTCCAACCGGTAGAAGTGATGCTAGACATCCAAGTATACTACATCCAGATCTTGAGATACGTTCCAGTGATGAATTGCCAGATCCAAATGAACTGGAGCTGGAGGAAGAGTTAGATGGTTGGCACGGTTATATCGAATGGGAAAAATATCCTGAGCGAAAGCAGAAAGTAAAAGAATTTATGAAGAAATTCAAGTTTCCTCCGGTATGAAAGCAGTCCAAGTTTTTAACGAGACTCAAATGCTGATCGACTTGTGGTTCAGGCACCCGAGTTTCAATTAGTTCCCTTACCAAAAACCAATCCGGTACTAGAAGGCGTGAGATGGAAACAGTATCATTATGCATTGGGCAGAAAGACGAAAGACATGCCAGCAGAGAGTTGGCTGTTTGTGGAGAAGGAAAAATCTCCAGACATGATTCATGTTTTACAATTTCCATACAACGGAGAACCCCCTCGAGTATGTGCATCTATTTGTTGTGGTTTGGGGATAGCAAGAATAACAAAGTTGAACAGAATCGACTTGTTGAATCGGCCATCACTGCTAATGAAGATCATTTTGTTCGAAATCATGGTGGAATTCCTGAGATTGACGAAGATTCTTACTTCATCGATGTTGCTGGTTTGGTGAATAATCCGAAACGTATCACTCTGAAAGATTTGAAGGATGAAACTATCTTTCCGAGACAGAGTAACGTGGTCACGATTCAATGTTCAGGGACCAGAAGAATTGAGCAAATCAATCAGTATCCTGGTGATGGAGATGAACTTATCAATGCACCCGTACGTATTTAATTCTTCATCCTGTACAATGACTTACTGACACAAGCAAAGTGGGGAGAAGGAGCTATTGGAACCGCACGATGGACCGGTGTATCCCTCAAGAAAGTGATCAAATACTGCGGCGGTCTCAAAGACCCATCAGGAACTTATCATCTTGAATTTCTCGGCGCGGATACCTACTTCAAAAAGGGAGAAGTATATAACTACGCTGTATCTGTTCCCTGGCGCAAGGTGAAAATTAACGAGGTTCTTCTCGCCTGGGAAATGAATGGGGAGCCACTGCCTAAAATCCATGGCTTCCCATTACGTGCTGTGGTATTTGGCTATATCGGCGCTCGCTCATGCAAATGGCTTACCAGGATTAATGTTCTCCCCCATGAATCTCTTGGTCCGGTGCAAAAGAAAGAATACTTGTATTACAATTCTCAAGTTGGAAAACATAATGCAACTTACAGTTCTGGGATTAGTATTCAAGATATGCCAGTAAGCTCAGCGATCATGAGCCCCATCGATATGGATCAGATAGTGCATGAGGGGACTATAAAAATGAGGGGGTGGGCATACAGTGGGGGAGGACACTGGCCGGTGAGGGTAGAGGTTAGTGGTGATGGAGGAAGCGTTTGGTACGAGGTGCCTTATGAAAATTTGAGTGAAAAGTATTACCATGCCTGGAGATTATGGGAGATCGATCTTCCAGTCGACGCGGAAGGATGGTTAGAGTTGGTGGTTAGGTGTTGGGATAACTCGATGAATACACAACCTACGTTTGTGAGATCTACTTGGTAAGTTCTCCCTCCCTTTCCTAACTGTCAAGTTTGCTAACATCTGTTAGGAACTGGGATCTTCATGTCACTTCATCCTGCCACCGAATTAAGGTCTTTAGTATCAACAAGTCGAGACCAAAGACAGCAGCAAGATTGGAAATGTATGAGAAAATGGGAGTACCATTCCTGCCAATCACGCAGCCTGGGCCTTTTGAGCTGGAGGACGATGATGCTTATGATGCAGAGATGGAAGCTAGAGGTGGTCGAGATCCTTTGGAGTAAAGTAGAAGAAGCCCTTTGTGGAATTCAGTTGGTTATCGTTTTCAGTGGTGCTACGGAGTTGAGTCGAGCGTTGTTGTATGCAGTATATGGTTAGTTGATAGTCGTCTTTAATATCTCAATATGAAAATCTATTGTTGTCGAGCATACTCCCAGGTACTAGACTCTAGCTCCTTCATTACCAGTTTTTCGATTTTATAATTTCACATATTTCCATGAGCTTAGCTAAAGGCCTATCTGGTAGGCTCTGAAGCCTATTAATTATAGGGCTACGATTTCAGCCCCACCACTGTCCATCAAACGACGTCATAGCACATACCAGCTACCCCACACATCTATATCCTGCTTAAACTCTATCATCACATTGACTTTCGTCACTTATTTTACTTTCAAATAACACTAAAACAATACGATCTGAGGGCCGGTCCGCTTTTTAAAACTTACTATATAGTCCAACAAAACTAACTGACACTTGACAAAAAAAGAGATGTTTCAAGCACTCAAATCCAGCATGACGGACAAAGTACAATCTCCACCTAAAGATGCTGATGGGAATCCCAGCACCCAAGAAAAAGTCCTTTCCCAAATCAACGAAAAGATAAAGGCTGCTCAAGAAGCCACCGAAAAAGCCTCTGCAAATCGCGAAGAAGCATCCTCGCTTCCCGATTCCGAAGATGCACAAGAAGCAAAGGCAAAACTTCTAGAAGAAGCCCAGAAATTGGAGAAGAGGGCGAATTCGGAGTTGAAGATTGCACAGAGGTTGCAGAGTGGAGTGTGGCAGGGAGGTGCGGGAGGCGCGGGGATAGGTGCGGGTGTGGGGATGGGACTGGGGACGGTGGTGGGATCGGTGGTGGGAGGAGTGGTGAGTGTGCCGACTACGGGGTTGGGATTGTTGGCGGGTGTTGGGGCGGGGGCGGCTCATGGACCTTGGTTCAAATTACCGAAGATTGGGGGAGAGGAAGGGGAAGCGGGAGAAGCAGATGAGAAGATGGCGGAGGGAGATGTCAAGAAGGAACAGGGGGAGATGAAGAAAGTGGAGGCGGAGATGGAAGAGGAGAAATAGTGGTTGTAAGATGTGGATGGTTGCATCGATACGAATCTACGAATTTCAACGGCCGATATGCGAATTTCGAATCAAGAAGCGATGTTTTACATTATACCAATTGTTTGAAGATGGGACGAGATTGAATCTTTGAGGGGGAATCTTGGAGAAACATCATCAGACACGAAAGTGTTGATGTATGTATTTTATGTGGGCACATTTGGAGTTGGAACTATGAACACATTTTTTGTTATCTGGATTTTCTATGATTGCGTGATACATTTATCATGCTATTGTTGTACATTCTTTAATTGTATATTATTTCGTCTTCATAGAACGAAAACTTTAGGACAATTTGAACATTGTGATCTCGTGAAGGCTAGACTAGACGACCACAACCAAGCTTGAACCATATAATTTGAAGTCTCAATACTCTCATCTAAACTATCTCAGACCGCAGATTATAACGCATGCTTTTTTCTACAAGTTTGCCTCGCCATCGTCTCGTTAACAGATCCCGGTATACAGTCTTCAAATCAAGTCACGGAGCTTGTGATGATGGGTATCCTACCTACATCACACTCCACTCTACAACATCCTACCTTCGTTCGATTTCATCTACTATACTCTTCAAAGACAAAGCATCAACCTCCGATGACCCAACCAAACCAAGCCTTGTCTTGACTTTGTCTTGCAGCTCACCATCTACCCATGCATAATTTTGTCCGTACTTTCGGCTGTGAACATCGAGTACGAACCTCGATTGTCCTCATTCAAAGCTATCCCCACCGAGGGCAATACTTATTTTCCAATAAATAGCAACCCAAACCTCCTTATTTCCAGTGTGCAAATAATTTCAAGAAACCATGAAGTCGGGATAGAGGCAAAAAAACAGGCTATGCAAGTGAACTTTCATTTCTTCAATTTCTATCTAAATGCCCAAGTCAAGATCGGATACACACTAACTAATATAAACCAACCCTGATCAACTCTAGAAATCCCTCATTCTACCACCATGTGTGTTTTTCTAGTGCCCAATTCCCTATTCTGAAACCAGCGTGAAATCCTAGAAGAACATAACTACATTACCATTTCAGCGTTCAAAAAATTCAACCAGAGAATATCTTATCTTATCCCATCCCATCCCATCTCATCCTATGCTAACCCTATTCCATTTTCTATTCCCAATCAACCCTCTCACAGAAGCCCCTTAATTCCTCCAAGAAACAAAACCCCAACCCTACAAAACCAACAATCCTACCACCCCGAACCCCCCAATCAACCCTCCCAACCCCATCTCCCTCGCGCTCCTTCCTGCCCCTCCCAGAAACTGCACCGGTCCACTCTCATCCCCCACAACATTCCCAATTTCACTCGGCGTCGCTCCAAATGCTGATTCAACTGCATTGTTTAAGGGTATCGACGATTCATCAATTGTAGCTGGATTCGTCGGGGCAGGAATAACAGAGGGGAGAACAGAAGCAGCGAGGATATCGGCATTGCCGACTGGGGAGAGAGATTGAGGCAGGATGGATGCGGGGAGGGAGGAGAGGGGATAGAGAGGGAGAATACCTGCTGCAGGGAGAGAAGAGGGGGTTGTGAGAGCGGCGAGGGAGGCGGTGGTAGGGACGATTGTTGCGAGGGGGGATTGGGGAAGAATGGCGGGCGTGAGGGCTATTCCGGGGAGAGCGCGTGTTTGTGTGCAGGGACTGTGTGGAGAGGGGTAGAAATGTTAGTTTGGTTCTTAATGACGTTTTGTGTTTTACGTTTTATGGATCTCGCTCGCTCGCTACGTGAAAGGGGGAAAGAAAGAAAATGGAAAGAAAGAAAGGAAGGAAGGAAAGATAAACAAACCAATCTGTAATAGTAAGTGTCAAAGCCTCGGTAATCGTATACGTAATCCCATTCTGCTCAATCACCGTCGCCTTGGGACAATAAGTCGTCAGCGCCGTGACAATTTCAGTTGTGTAAACTACCCCGTCTTTTTTATCATCGTCGTCATCGTCATTCACATCAATATCGTAATTAGCATTCTGGTTGTAATTAATGTTGTAATTGTTGTTGATATTGGTGTTGGCATTGTAATTCTCGTTTTCGTTGGTGTTGTAATTCTGGTTTTGGTTTTGGTTGGCGTTACCGTTGGGATTGAGATTTTCGTTGGAGGTGCTGCTGGAGGTTTCACTGCCACTGCCACTACCGATTTGAGAGTCACTGTCGACACCGGTGACGAGTATGGAAAGGGGGAGAAGGAGGAATGCGAGAGTGAGAAGGGTTAGTTGATGCATTTTGAGGTTCGGTATAGAGAGGTGTATAGATAAAGTCTCTACTTTTCTGGCTTGAAATCTGGGAGTTGGATATCCAGAAGAGATCGAAAGACTGACAGCTTGAATGAACTGGGTTGAGTAGACTGCCTTAAATTAATATCGAAAAAAGAGCTGGTTGAACGAACAACAGGAAAATCGCTAAGGAAGTCTTGGGCAACTATGTCTTCGTATGTGTTGACGGGTCAACTCACAGCTTTTCAGCTCTTCGTATGTAGTAAATACTAGTAAAGTATCCTCGTGTATCCAATCTCCTATCATGATTACCTTAATTTCACGCCATAAAGCTTGTTTACCTACATTTATCGCCTTGGAATGTAAAAGCACAGTCTTAGATACGTCTCGAATCGTGTTGCTTGACGACAGGAATGTGTATTTCGTATATTACACATTCCAGTTTACGTTGTTCTCTTGGTATGTGGTTTAATGTTCAGCGGACCAACCGTCGATGTCGCGACGACAAGTACGTGCGCCACATTATCAATGTGATTTTTTTTTGCAGTTGACTGGTTCGTCTCGTCGGACCGAAACAATAATCGTATATAACTTTTTGGAATGAGGTGACGAGTAATATCAGGGAGACAATACTGAGCTCGCTTTGATGTTTTCAGAAATGTACATTAAAGTCTTTTTGTATGGGCGTCTTTTCGCCGTTCTGGTGACTTGAACGACTACTGGGTTGACTCCTTGACTGGCCATCTGAATACGAACAAGTTTACGAAGATACAGGTAAATTGTGGTCAACACCATCAAACAATACATGTCCACTTCTTCGTTATGAGTTTCCCAGAATAGACTTCTACCTATTAAACGTTCTCACGTCACGATGATAAGCCAAGATACAACAGCTCCTTCATTCATTCGGTCTTCCATCCACTCACTATTATCAGACCCCCAAACAACTCTCCATGATTTCCTTCCATTCGTTAAACTAGCAAAAAGCAATCATCCATTATCTCCCCACCGCATTCATCTAAAGCTTGATGTAAAAATAATCATGTAATAGCCAAGAGAGATACCATCCGACCTATCCAAATCACACATCTACAACCAACATCCGGTCATGAACCTGATAGTTCCTTTGCGATTTCCATCTATATACTAGTATGAGACAGAAACCCCTCACCAAACACCTCAAACAACCCTTTTCAAACCCCCATCAGAGAAACCTCAGCGCAAAACTCAATTCAAATGCATCATACAAGCACAGCAAACTCAAACTCAAATACACAAACCCAAGGAAAACATCTTGTGTATATACACAACACCAACCCCGTCCAAAATATCCAACCAAGTCATTACATGGAAAGAAACCCCTCTCATTCATACCTATCAGGAACCCCTTCTCATCTCATTCCTCATCACGCCTCACAAAACGAACTCATGATGACTCGAGATTTACACAAACCGTTTTGATGTCTTCTCCTCGTGTCAGTAAATTTCTATCATAAGTGCTGATATAATCACCGAGGACTCATATCCCATTACCTATACCCTATCTCCGTGAATCTTTGTAAGGTTGCAGTATTTGTTCCTTTTATGTCGTACATATGCATACAATACACATAAGCTCTTCGTCATCATCTAGATTCTAATCTCCGCATTCTCTTGTCTTATCCATCCTCTGTTCTCATGCTATACCACATCACATCACACCACATCAGCATTTCCCCCATCCACCCACACACCTACTCACCAATCCGCCTCCCACCCGCCACCTAGCGGAAGCTCCCGCAGGAAAAAGAAGAAACGTCTGCACCCCTGAATTCAACTAACGAACACACACATCACATCCACATCCACATATACATATCTTGGCGAGCCACACTGATGATTGCGCGTTTATTTAGAAATCAAATCTCATCAATCTTACATCCATCTCTCACACCACCAGATTCACAATCTGACCCAATCTGACCCAATCTTACCTACGCTTCACACTCCCGAAATCGCTGCTTATGATTGAATTACGCAATCGGTGACCTGTGATACAATCTACGACCACCAGCTAACCTACACTCCTCCGAATCCCAACACCGAAATACAAAAATCATGAATCAAAGATCATATATCCCGCCCCCAAACAAATTCCCTGTACCTACTAGGTAAGCGAAGAAGAGTCATCGATCGGTAAGTAAGTAAGTAAGCAAATAGCAAGCCCCAAAGTAATAAGCATAACAATTCTCCGCTCCGGCTCGGAAACAAGAATCTTTGGGTTCGCTGACTGTGAGGAATGAAAGTGTGGGGTGAACAAATGGACCAATTTTTTTTTAAAAAAAAAATTAGTTACCTGGTATTTACCTCGTTGCCTGGACTGCGAAGTCGGTGATGAGATGAGACTGAGTGATTGATCGATTGTAGTACGATTTATTTTGATTTCTTTGACCACGCTATGCTACGTACGGGTATGCAGCTGGCTTACTTTGTCTACTCGGGTAGATCAGTTAGATGTATATCCATCTGCCTAGAAGTGCGTAAGCATCTGAACTGATTCCAGCTTGTAGAGCCAGATGGTACGTATCTATGTAATAGCCATGTGTGCATTGCTTGCGCAAGGAAAAGATACGCAATACTAGTGCGTGCGCATGGGATTTTCACTTGAAAAGCGTGGCGATAGGATGAATAATGTGATGAGGAAATAGATCAACTATCACTATCAATCCCATCACCATGTAACTGACTCTGTATCTCTCGTTCGCATTGCCGATTTCCGATTCGCGAATCCCGTTGTATTACATGTCACTCATGTAGCATTTTACTGCGTTGCGTCGAAATTCAATGCCATGTGTTGCAGTGTCATGCATATATACATACTAGGTATCTACATACATACATACATACATACATACATACTTACATTTCAATACCTCACCTCCAGCAGGCAGGACGAGAGAAATAGGATATCGAAGATATACACCCGTTTTACACTCGCTTCAATATTCGATTTCGAATCCAATTCCACAACCCATATCTGGGATTGCAATTTAAAAGAAAAGGAAAGTTATAAGCTTCGAATCCAATATACCATCTATGTTGTTCATATTGGTAATCAGAAGGGTAATAGGTATTATTGTAAAGTATTTCATGACAAGCGTTTCCAATCCATGATTCCATTCGAGTGATTTGATATTCCGGGTTCTCTATCTTTCTAACGCTCACCTGCTAGGTGACAATGCATGAATGATATGCCGAACATTTTCCACATGTGTTGTGTGTGCTACACATGAGTATCACATGTATTCTGCCGGTGACTCGGATAAAATGCCACGAGGTGGGAGCGTACAAATATAATGTAGATACCATACAGGCGTATCCTAGATGCGAAGAAAGGTGGCAAAAAAGATGCATAGTACTTGCAATTTGCCATGCGAATACAACCACCCGGGAAGATGTTTTAGGAAAGAGAGTGTAGCGTGGTTTGTTTTGGAGATATTCTGATACATACAAATATCCTATCGATATCCTGTCTTGTTAATGAAACGATGTGGTGAGGGTAGGAGGTAGGGTTGGACATCCATATTGGAGGGATGAATTGAAGTATCTTCCTCTCTTCATCCAGGAGCCCCGAGTTTGGCTTGATTTGGAAAGGGGAAATGAGACGAGTTTCCTTTTTCTGCGTACTGAACTACTGTATTGGGAATCCATACAGGATCAAGTGGTAATACTCCAACATCGCTTGTGTGAGATGACTGTGTGAGGACTCGAAACATCCATTTTTGAGTTGAGACTAAGTCGTGGTCTGCACACTTCGTATCGACTGATGTTCGGGTATTACCGTCGGTATAGACTGACACCTAGAACGAGAGATCCCAAACATCTGCCGATGGCGTTGTCGCCTTACTGGGATTTTGAACGGTGACGAAACCGAAAAGTATTTTTGGTGCATTTTTGGTGCATTTTTGGGGAGGAAGCTTCAGCCAGCCTGACAACATTTTTCCTTTTGAACCAAATTTTTGATTCAGATGAAACCGCATCCTAGGCAGAGATAGATCATAGAAGACACGTAGAACATTGAATGCCTGTTCAAAGAAGTTTAGGATAAATGAGTTATTAATGAGATTCCTACAGTGGTACTAGGTGGGATTATTCTCCGATTATTATAAAATTTGATGGGGGGGGGGGGGGGGATCGATGAACGTCACCACAAAATTGAACCCCCCAAAAAAGCAAGGATTCAAAGAAATGTTCAATGCTTCTAGAACCCTTCTGGAAATTTTCTAGAACTTTTCTAGAAGCTTTCGAGAAAATCTTACGACTTTGAAACCAATCTTGTAATTTAAATTGGAAAACCTTTCCCAGAAGAAATACTCTACAGATTGCAAACTCCAGCCTCTGTCCAAGGTGAGAAGGAAAAATGAAACCAGACATTTCGTACCCGCATCGGAAATTATCGAGAACAGGGTGTGTGTTGTCGAATTCTGGGAAAATGTGGTGATTGTGATGCAATCTACTCCGTATGTCTCGTGTATACCGATTATCAGGTAATATAAAACTTCAGAGGAGATTGGATTGACAAGGCTACAGATTCGGGTGTTCTATCAAATAGTTCCACAGTCCACGGTCCACTCCATTGGTTACTATCGTATATCATATGTGATGAATTTTTGATGGATGATCACTTGATCTATCATCTATCAAAGACACCCCCACCATCCACCAACCACCACCCCCTTACAACCCTTTTCGACATTCGCAAGCATATTCCCACCGATATATGTGTGTATTGTGTGTACTTCCGTACGAAATACACTGCCAACGCAAAAAAGTAAAAAGGGGTGTCATGACTTGGCGATCTGTTCATGCGGCGTAATCTTTAATCTCCATAGATATGGTTAAAAATCCTTGACCAATATAGTTTGATAACTAGTCGGGAGAAATTCCCATTTTCGTAATATTGTTTGCTGCTTTCTAGAAGCCTGACAGAAGAATATGGATCCTGGGATTATTGTCCATTTTTGGGTAAATTTTGGGAAGTAAGATGGAAGGGAATGCTGGGGAAAGTACCGGGGTATCTGTAGACCAAAAGCGTATTGCCTGGTTCTAGACAGAGGATCAATATCCAACTACTGGGTACCGACATCCTATACTTTTGTTGAAACTTTATCAGGGCAGTGTACCGAAAGGTGACTGGATAGAAGCGTAGTACAGAGTAAGAATATGGGTTGTAGGTTGCCATGCGAGCAATCGATGCACAGAGAGTTGGCTCCAGTGGGAGCAAACTTGTTATACCACATAGTTGTTAATTTGATATCAAATGTTAATCATCAAGATCCGAATGGACAATAAGATTATACCAAATAGATTGAAGTGACACTGTGGAAAGTAGTCGGTCATCTTAGGTAGCTTTCCCAATTGCTTTCACAAATCCCATTCTAACTATACACCCTCTCACCCCCTTGGGACACTTGTGTAGGGTACGAGAGTACACACAGTAAGGGAAACGAGCTCGCTAGTAGTAGAACTCACAACCTCCCAACCCCCAAAACGAAAACGATAACTTCACCCACCAATATTCATCACCGGCTCATAGAAAAGATCCTCGGTATCTTCGGCTTCGAAAAGGTTTCATCCCTCGGTAACACGCCAGACAAACGGCTAAATCGCTCAAGTTTCCCTTTCATGTTATGTGAAACCAATTGCACCTCTTTCTGGCTGCCTGCGTAATATGCAAAGAGTACAGAATCAAGTACATAAAGAGATGCACGTTTCTTTATGCATAACATGCAATAGTGCAGAAATTGGTGTTGGATATTTGGGGGACGATTGTGCAAATATCCGTATGTATTGACAAGTATAGTAAGCTGTGCGTGACTTCTTCGCTACATCCATTGTGTATGCGAATATCAAGAAATTGATACCGAATATGGTATGTACGAAAGTTCAAGACACGAGCTGACTTTGAGAGACGACGATGGAAAAATTCAGTGAGACGTGATTGGAAGAGTGTTATAACATTCAAACTCATCTATGTTTCGTCTAATACATTTAGCTGATTAGAGTTTAACATATTAGTATCACAATAAAAAGCAATGTTGAAATGAGAGGTCGGTTTAAAATCCGATGAATATTATGTATGTATGTATGTATGCATGTATGTGCTTGTGTCTTTCTTTTACCATAAAAAGAAAGCACAAGGCTGAGTGAGACATTTCCTCGTGGTTTAGACATTCGATCAGATTCGGCCAGTACGATTTCATACAGGATGAAGGAATGAACGAACTACTTTTCATCCAGCATAGAACGATGTCAATTTTTCCCAAACTTCAATTGAACGTAGCATTCTAGCTATCAAAACCTGTGAACAATCGATGATTATTTATTCATTCAATCCTCATCAGCGAGTATAAATCAAGAATCTAGATACTACCAAACTAACTGACTTAGCGTGCTTCTTAAATTATGGTTCCTCTCAACAATATATTCTCCCTCTTTTGCCCTCGGTGCCTCCCTTCTCCCTCCTCTCCTCTTTCTTACAAATACGGATATGACTGTATTTTTCTCCATGCACTCGCCACATCCGCCGATATAATCGATTTGTGCACTTGATCAAGGATATTTATACTTAAGTGGATTGCTTTTCAGGAAGTATCCAACCATCAGTGGATAAGGTTCTTCGACAAACCCTTCAAGCGGCACCATCTGAATGATTTACTCCACTGGCTATATGATATCACAAACACACTAAATATCGGGACATCCCAGAAAAAACGTGGCAAGAAAACGTGGGAGTCCACTATAGATGCCCGTTCAAGGCGTTTTTCTCTCGATATTTCACAAATCCATATCCAACCAATAATTGTTTCCAATCTCTATTCGCTACAATCCTCGAACCAAAATTCTTTTGCTCTTCTTGTGTCACAATTTCACGAATCGACTCAACTGGACCTCACAAACATTGTGGGTATTCCCGTCTTTCGTTCCCCTTACTAGTTTTAAAACGAATCCACGAACCCACGAACCCAACAATAAGATAAATTATGCGCATCAAAAAGCAGCTACAGTATATGCGAGAAGGCAAGAAGAGTTAGGACGGGCGGCCGGGCTATGATAGTACACGGAGTCTGTGCAACATTCCTTTATGCGTATTGGATGTTAGCCCGCTCGACGGAGTGCCTCCTCCATAGTACGAGATCGGAGAAGGGTAAAAGGAGAGATTATTTCGTACAGTTGTATGAACCAGGGGAGCTTTCAATGCCGTTGACATACTAGGTCTCTTTTAGTCCTGCATACCCAAAGCCCTTTCTCTTCCCATGGGATTTTCGCACGTCAGGAAAGATTCATTGACAAGCAAAATGACAACCCAATGCGACTGGGAAAACGAAAACAATATGTCTTCATCCCATTTTCTTTTTTCTGCTCCCTGCTCAACTCCACAAGCACATGTTGCCAAGCTAATTTCGGCCTACCTGTGAATTTGTCTTCCATTTGGCGGTGATGTGGTGCATATCATCTGTTCAAAATTCTCGACTATTGATACTAAAACACGATAAAATCACTTGACAAGTTGATATCCATATTAATATCCATATCTAACCTTACCGCCCACCCACGCGTCTTTCTTAATTGCGAGCAAAAGGCCGATGACTAGATGATCGTCGCACTTTGCCGCTTTCTCAATAGCCCAAATTCTTATTATGCTTCACCGCCTCTCGAAACGCTGGTCGTTGAAGGACAGGGATAATCAGACATCAGAATATTTCCACATGGCTCCAAAATCCTTCCCAGTTCATCGGGCGTTGACAAATAGAAATGAAGCGCCAAACACATTCATGCCGTATTGATTCCATAATTTCCATTGCCCTACCCGGGGTTTCTAGAACCATGATGGAAATTGAGGGACCTGTCTGTGTGGAGTACAGAGCATTCAACAGTTTCACCAAACCTTTTTTATTTTATTTTTAATTTTTTAAATGTACCGAAGAGCGAAGGCCGTCGTCTCGTGACAATCACTCATTTCGCACCTTCGTTAATAAATGGGTCTAGGTAGAACACTATACTGTATACAATAATATAATGATACTATGATGATGGTGATTTGCGGTTGAGTGCGAAGGCGCATCTACCACCCTATGAACCCGCGCGCCTTGCTGACATTTTCAGCCATGCAGACCGTTGACAGAGCTTGCATTACTCCCGTCCTATTAGCGCAAGAGTTTCGCATTTGGAATACGGTCATACTATACATTATTTTTTGTCTTTACGCATCTCCTCCCATATCGGAATGAGGGAGGAAGGATATTTGGTGGCGGTCTGAGTAAGTTTCGTGCACGCGACCGCGACCTGCAAAGCAGCCTTGAATGGAAGAAGAAAGTTACATTACCTTCTCTTTCGATCTAACCAAAGCGTGTACGGCAAGGCACGTTGTTGGATTCCATGTACGCTGGAGCGGCGTGGCTATCGGATATTCGCATCATCGTGCTTGGGACTGTGAGCACAATCTTACACACGCAACACACAGACAGGTTATGCAATATAGGCTTACTGATAACATTTCTCTGCTACTGGCTACTGGCTACTGGCTACTGCTACTGCTACTGCTACTGCTCCGGTTACACGGCGGTCACTTTTCAAGGGTGGACTCGATCGTGCTATCTAGCCGTCAATAGGTAGTGCCAAACCCTTGAGATTGGGTTGTAAATTAAAGGTAGATAGATACAGCACCAAGTACAGATGCACAACACCATTCTGACAAGTGGAAATGAAATAAAAAAAGCGCGTCTTGAGGGTTATTACCGATGGTGGTTCCTGTGAAATGGCATTGTTTGTGTGGTTTCAGAACAACTGCCGGAAGGTAGAGTGATTTGATGGTGCGATTTTCGCATATGTTATGTTTGGCATGTTGCCAATCCTCGTTTCGCACACAGGCTGAACCCAGATCGTCAAAGAGAGACATATTTCATCATCATCACTAAACTTGTCATTTGCAGACATGGTTCTCACCGAAACTTAAATTGGGGAATTTGGTCCGGTTTCCCTGGATTCAACGGAGGAAGCCACTGGCAGAAAGAGAGAGGGGAGAGAGACATGTCGCCTACTTAAGAAAGAAAGTCAAGAAGAACCCAAGAATCAAAAAGAAGAAGATTAAAATTGGATAGATCAACAAAGTTTGAAGATTTTCTTATCTCAGGTTTGTACCGTTCTTAACCATGTGTCCTGGTTTCTGGGGGGGGGGTTTGTTTGATGGGTGGAGAGCTGCTGACTGGAGAGCTGCTGACTGGTGTTGATGGGTAATTGAATAATTGAAACCCTAAGAATTATGGAAGTCTCAGATTTATGGATTGCTTCAAGCTTGTACCATAACCATCCATATCCACCAAAAATGGAGTATCGTAAGGTACCAGTAACCACGAGTATCAGTATTGCGTATATCAGAGTGTACCATGCCACCACACCTCATGGTTCTAGATGAACATTTACTATGCATCATCATGTTCAAAATTATCGTCTAGGGATAGGCGGGTCTATCTACTACTTATTACTAATAATGGCATTATATAAGAGCCCACAGCTGCTACATCAACGCAGCACGAGTATTGGCCACAAGAAATCCGTCAAGGGTTCCGCCCATTCATCCTATGAATGACAATCTAGATCCCTGTCTGCCACGAGTAAAAAACGAGAAAATAAGATAGATTCACCTGGCATTAACTTAAAAGACGATTAGTGTGCTTACGACCCACGAGTTGTGACAACCTTTATGAAAGCATATTTGCCGCCATTCGACTCATTGGTTCGTTTCACGGATGTCTGTTGGTATTTTTTTCTAGAGCATCACTAGTATCACTAGTATCACTACGACACACAAGGCATAATCGTCTTACTGCGTACAGTAAAGCCCATGTGAAGCAAAAGACCCAAGCCATCTATTTTACCTTTCTTGTAATCATAAGACCGGCTCGGGGATAGGTGATATCAGGTAGGCGTTGGTAATAGTTCGATTCGGACTTAAATGCGCGAGAGTGAGATGAGAATCAGAATGAGAGTAAGAGTAAGAATTTATATCTATCTGTAGGATTGCAGGAGAGTTAACTATGCCTATTTTGAAGATGGGATATCTGTTCTTACTAGATCTAGCTGCGATATACTTCATACAATATACTCTGCATGCATACATAGTAAAGCCCCCCTCTTCTTCAATCTATTCATGATTATAAGTACAGATTCTAAGAGAACTAGAAAGTAAGTAGACAGACAGACCCCATTGAAAAGTTGAAGGAACAGTTCCACTCTTGATGTCAAAAAGTTGGCTCCACTCATACCATATATGATTTCATACTGGATGTAGATTAGTTGCACCTCCCAATTGGTTTCCATGCTTTTCCTCATCCAACCAATCAATCATGTTTCATTTAATAAAAAAAAGGTGTGTACACAACATGTTTAGGCATAGAACAAATCAATCAATCCCCCTTGTTCCTTTACACTACCGAGAAGAACACGCCGGACGCACGCTACTTGTGGGTCCCAGTAACCCTCGTGCTTAGAACGAGGTTTCCCGCTTTTATTTTTTTCCTTTTGGTTTCTTTACTGCCATGGCTGCATTTGCTGCATAAATAATGCTGGTTGATGTTACCATTCTATCCAATCCATCAAGGGTTTGGGAACTTGAGAGGTCGAGTACGATGTAAGTATGTTGTTCTAAGGTATGGATTAGATGTGCCAGCGGGGGTTCCAACAATCCAGAACTGATAGATTTTACTCATCACGGTAGTAATGCTTAGCAAATCAATTCAGAAGTGATACTCACTCATCAGTTCTCTTCAGAGTTAGCTAGCTGGCTTTTCCGATGTGCCTAGCTCTATTCTGTCACTCTTGAGTCTTGACTCCTTGCATTCATTGCCCATTGCCTTGAGGGTCCTTCCTACATGGCTCGCACGCATACACATACACGCACGTACGCACACAATCATCTTATATGCAAAATTCACTTCATCTGCGGACCGACCCTCTCTTTCCATCTAGTATCTAGTATCTAGCATCTATAATCTAGCATCTATACCTCTTCCGAAAGGTTAGAATCCGTTGTCCTCTTTTAACCTTTTTTTTAAACCCTCAGATATCTTTCTTTCCTTCCTTCTTTCTTATTCAAGTAATTGAATATTCAAACCCAATCTTAAACCCTTCAATCTAATCTTCATTCAAACTAGTCTGGAGATTCTCTTACCTACTTAGTTCACATTGATACAATTGTTCACCGAATACCTACCTACCTCGACGTATCCTCTTGGATTTCCCTGTTGGTCCAGATCTCCAGCTCTCTCTCTATCCCTCCAGCTCTCCGGCTCTTTTTAGACCCTCAGTATCCGCTCGCTCTAATCATTTTGGGACGCGCAACTTAATCCGCAGCTTGTGCCTGTCTGCCTGTCTATCTATCTGTCTGTATCCGTACCTAAGCTCTTGATCTATCGGCACCCAGCATCTGGCATCTAGCAGCTAGCATCTAGTACCTAGCACCCATCACCTAGCACCTAGCAAAAACCCACTCAAACAAAACATAACCTAAGCCTTTCTCCCTCTCCCAATTCCTCCACTTCAATCCCTTGAACGGAGTCAAAAAAAGTAAAAAGACAGAGAGAGAGCGCGAGAGAGAGAGGAAGCTTCAGAAGAGAAACGAGGCCGGGCCAGGCCAAAATAAATAAATAAACAGTGCAAGCGTGGATAATCGCAAATTCAAGACAGATGTGTCAAGGTTCCTCCATTATCCTAGTAGGTACTCCATTAATTCTCTTCTCATGCCTTCCTTGCTCCGTCCCTCCCTCCTTGGAAAACATTGCAGACTTGCTGTTATAGATTTTCTTAGTTGTATATCTTAATTATTTGCATTTTATTTTATTTTTACTTTTTATTAATAAAATAATTATATTTATATTAGTTGCGGATTTAGACAGAGAAGAAGAAAAAAAACCTTAGATGGCTCTCTCGCCTTCTATTTCACCCCACACCACTACCACTACCACCACTGCCACTACCACGAGAAATACCACTTCCACTTCCACTTCCACCTCCACCATCTCTAAAACTCCCAATTCCTCTTTCCAATCCGGACATCATCCAAATTCAAATCCAAACTCAAACTCCCATTCGGTTTCGGTTTCGAATTTGATTGACACAAGTAACATTCAAGATCGTATTGTCCCATCCTCTCTTACCCATAAATCCAATCCTACACATAACTCAACCGCATCTACACCCACACACACGCCCACATCCACATCCACTTCCACTACCACTACCACCACATCATCATCTCCCTCAGCCTCAAGTTCACTACCACCACTTTCGGATAGATCCATTCGAGAAGGCGAAACAAGTCAAGGTTTTACGAGAGATTCCTCAAATTTCTTATCTTCTGTGAAATTGTCGGTCCGACCTCTGACTTTTGATTCAAAATCTTCATTGATACTTCGCGAATCGAGTTCACAGGAACTGATACCTCGCACGTCTAATAATACTCCCTCTCATAAGCAAAATCGTCAATCGACTAGCTCTTTAAGACAAAACCGAAGCGGCTTGTTCACCTTGGCTGTATTGGCGAGAGACAAAACTAGCAACGCAATTGCAAGTTTGGCTGAACCCGCGTTACGTTCACGCCCTTCAGCAAGCAACATTCTAGATTCACATCCAGATCAAAACACTCCTTTGAATAGTATTAAAAATAGCTCCAAGTCGGCAGAAGTTGTAGGAAGCAGTATAGATCACATAGATTTATCTTCCTCGTCCAGCGAAAACTCGACATCGACTACATCAAACACAACTTCAGAGAATTCACCTCCCTCCCATTTCCTTGGTCGCCGTCAGTCGTTACTTGGTACCAACCCTCCCTCGCAGGCGTACTCGAATACCGCTGCAGATACCCCACCGTTGATCCACTCAAACCACAGGACGACAAATTCAAGCAAGATGCATCAAACATCGTCGCGCTTGTTGCGCATGACGAGCGATGACAGGCCATTCACTAGAGTATGTATAGGCAACGAAGTGTTAATTTTTCGAGAGGCCAAGATTGATGCTGACTTTTGGACAAGGATTTCAAAGATTTATTCGCAACGTTGGTAGTCAGTTTACCACTGGCAGGACACCGCATACGATTAACCAGAGTGGAACATTCGTTTCTTTCAGAAGAGGCTATCAATAATTTGGGTTCTTTAAAATTCTCACAATCGAATCGTATGCCGGATCCAAAAGATCCCTCCCGTATTGTCACCACCACCACGACAACAACATTTTCTATGGCGCGGGAAATGGCTCGATCAGTATGTCAACGTTTCCTGGATGCACGATTTATTGAATCTGCGGACGGAAAGCAAGCAAAGGATTTCACAATGAAGGGATCCATATGGCAGTTGACACCAAAAGGTATTCATATTTTGGAAAGATTTTGCTCGAAGAATGGAATACAACAAAGACACGTCGCAGAACTTATCGCATCCCCAAGGAATACAATGCAATTGGTTGTTCTAGAAAGAGATTCTGCTACGGACAAACTCTCCTCGGATCGAAGCACAATTGAGGTTATTTTCCGCAGGTTTGTTGGTCAAAATGGACCAAATATCAAGACCAGCACCACATCAGCTGATTCGGATTCTTTGAGCGAGTACAAGGATGGAATTGCTGGTGTAAGAATGGCAGGAGAGCGTAAAGTTGGATCGCCACCCAGAACTGTTTATCAAACATTTACTGGCAAGGCTGCTTGTGACTGGCTGATGGATTGTTGTACTACGGTGGACAGACGGGAAACCACAGAAGTTGCGTCGCTATTCTTGGAGCAAGAACTAATCTGGTGTGTTCAGCCCGACAGGCAATACCAGCAGCAACTTCCTCCTTCAGATGATAAGAAGGATTTCCGGTTCCAGCCTACCAAGTATGCCTACTATCAATTATCACAAAAAGGCAAGGATGTTATCAACATGACTTCGAGAGATCGTACTTCAGAGAGCGAAGGAACTTCAGCAGCAGTAAGAGCTGGTGTGTCCCGAGATTCGAATACTCAAAAGTTGGACAAAATTCTGAATGATGCCGCACTTCGTTTACTTTTCCGCGAAAATCTTCGGGATACCCATTGCGAGGAGAACTTGTCTTTCTATCTAGATGTCGAGGATTTCTTAAAGTCATGCAAAGCAGCCGTAAGAAATGTAGACCCAACCAGGGGTAAATCAGGAGGAAGTCTCGATTCCGTCAAGGAAACTATGGCATCGGCCTATGGTATTTACAATGCATTCTTAGCTCCAGGCTCACCTTGCGAACTTAACATCGATCATATGCTCAGAAATCAATTGGCCACCAGAATGACCAAGGCTGTTGGACAAGATGCTGCTATGGTTGAGAGTTTGAAGGAAGTCACAAAGTTATTTGAAGAGGCTCAATTATCTGTCTTCAAGTTGATGGCTAGTGTAAGTATTGTTCTTGTGCAATTATCGATTATTGTCTAACAATCAATCATAGGACTCTGTACCAAAATTCATGAAGAGCTCAAAATATGAACAAACTCTTAAGAATTATGATTTCGACTCGATATCTTCAAATGGACAACGGTACAACTTACCTGAACGATCTGCTAGCAAATCTAACAGGTAGTATCTAGATAATTGCCAATTGGCTTCACGAAAACTCCCTTTAAAATACCTCTCGCCATTTCATCGATCTTGGGCACCAGTTGTATCATTACTTCAAAAGAAGTCATTTAGGCCTTGGCAGAGGCTTTGAAATGATTAGTTATCTTTTAGCGATTGCATAGATTCCCCTCGATATTACTTTTGGACCTGAATATATCCCAGCAGAAGAATCAATTGGAGATGACGAAATTGAGATTTCCTTTTCGAAACCAGAAGAATGCAGCATCGCACTGTACGAATGAACCTCGACTTGAGAAGTCTCACCTGAAAACGAATGCATTTGATGGAGCACTGAGAAGCTTTCTGGGGAATTGGCCATTATTGTGATATAATGGCCTATATTTTTCTTTTTACAATTTTTTTCTTGCGCGGTTTTTTTAATTGATTTTTTCGACTTTCGATGAGCGGCTTCCCGGCACTGCATTGCAAAGCATAATCGACGAATGAGATACATGTATGTACATAGCATTTCTGGCGTTGGGGCTATAGTTTGACCTCTTTTATTGTGGGAGGGACGAACAAATTCATTGGGTGGGGTGTTGCTATACAAATATAGATGGGGTGGGCGGGAGAGAAATGGATGGATGGATGGATGGATGGATGGAAAGACGAATAGTCTTTATTTTTCTTTTCTGTTTACGGTAAAAAGGGAGATGGATAAATATGGAGAGGGATAGAGGTTAGTGTGAAGAAATAAGGGGAGTGGCAGATGGAGATGGAAAATTGGGAGAGGAATAGGGGAAAGGGGAAAGGGGGAGAGGCCAAGGAAAAAACTTTGAAAGTCAAGAGAAGAAAGGATATAGTTTTTTGAGTGGTGCTTTATGCTATACCATGAGTATGAACATGACCATGACATGATATCGTTTTATGAGATTCTTTTTCTTTCACATGTGTTTTTGGTGATTGAAATTTTGAGGCGAATGTTGTTTGTATGTATGTATATATGTGTGTGGCGAATAGACGGCTGGAGGAACGAAACTTGATTTTTTGTGAATGTTGATGAATAAGAAAGATTAAGGATCGGATAGAAATGAGATGATGAAAGGAAGGACCGCGGGCGGGCGTATGTGAATCGGTAGCGATTGATAGGCAGATAGGTAGGTAGGGTTGGACGAATTGACTGATTGAATGCAATGTAAGTAAATAAGCAAGATTGCGGGGGTTTGTTTACTCCAACTACTCATCTGGCCAGCCAGCCAGCCATTCAGCTAGTTAATACCTATGATATAAGATGGGATGAGATGAGATGAGATGATACGAAACGATGTGTATGTATGCATGAGATTGTGAAAGGTACAATGTGAGAGAGGATTGATTGCATATGGTATTTGGGCAGGTTGGTGGGTAGGCGGGTAGGCGGGTAGATATAAATGTATGTATATAGAATCCTATTTAAGAGTTTGTGATGTGTGGATTCATATTGATATTTACATCCAATCCAACATTTATATCCAACATCTATCTAACACCCAGTATCTAACATCCCTTCTCCTCCACAACACAATTCAAAAAACTCTCGAGGAGTACATCCTGCATATCTTTAATATTCCTTCCGATTAATACGATTTTTCCCTCGCTGTGGAGATCGGATTCCATTTCGTTGGTGGGGGGTGCTGTTGCGATTGCGTTTGTGCTTGTGCTTGGAGGTGTGGTTTGGGGAGAAGGAGGAGATACGTCGTCGAGGATCTCGAAGACTTCGCGCACGGCTTGGATGATTTTGGTGGTGTGATTTGTGAGGGGGAGACGAGCTTTGAGACGGTGGATTTCGGGGGAGGGAGAGGAGGAGGGAGAAGGGTTTGTGGAGGGGGTGGGGGATGGAATGCGCGAGTCCCAGAGGAGGGAGCGCAGCCAGGCGTCGAGGTGAGGGAGGCTGGTGGGGGGGAGGGGTGGGGTGGTGAGGGTTAGGGTTGTGATTGTCTTTTGTGGGGGCGGGGTGCGTTAGTTTTGGTTTTTGGTTTGGGGAAGAGGAGGAATGGGATGGGTTGGGTTGGGATAAGGTTTTATTTGGAATATTTGAATAGATGGGTAAAGATAGATGAAAGGGGGAGGAAGAAAGTAAAAAAGTTAAAACTCACGGGATCTAAATGACTATGTCCTTTTGCTTTTACTTCCTCCAGATTGAAATCGACTCTATCGTATGCATGTAAATCCAACAAGACACCTTCCAATTGGGGAGTTGCGCCGAATTCCGTAATGTGTAACTTTGCCAACCCATTTATGGCTGTGATCCTCTCCTTGACAATTTCCAATTCTTCTGGAGTTACCAGATCCGATTTGTTGAGAACGAGAACGTCGGCGTGAGAGATTTGGAGATGGGCGGTTGTGAGGTGAGGACTGGAATGCTCGTGTTTTTCGTTGGAGGTGGAATCGGCGCTGGCGTGGGATTTGTTCTGATTGGGTGTTTCCGAGGGGATTTCCGAGGGGATGGGTTCGTTGAGCGATCTGAGGATGTTTTTGGCGTCAACGAGGGTGACGATTCCGTCGAGGTAGATGGTGCTACCCAGACCTTCGTCAACCCAGAAGAGGGGGGCGAGGTTGCCGGGGTCGGCGAGTCCGGTGGTTTCGAGGAGGATGTAGTCGAAGGCGCCGCGGCGGTCCATGAGGGTTTCGATAGCGTTGACGCCGGAGTCTCTAGGGGTGTGTTGGCGAGGGTATGGTGAGGATTGTGATTGCGATAGAGGTGGAAATGGGGAGAGGAGCAGGAATGGGGAGAGAGATAGGGATGGGAAGAAGGAAGAATATGGGAGTTTACTTTACGGAACAACAGATACAGCCATTGCCAACATCAAGCCATTCCTCCACTTGCTCACTGCCAGTATTGACAGTGAGGGATTTCTCAATATCAGCGGCTGAATAGTGAAAATATTAGTTAAAATATCATAAGCCATAAGAACTAATCTTCGAGTCATGGTACATTCATTCGTATCTTGACTTCTAGACTGAGAAGATCACTTGATCTATAGTCTTCTAACTTACAATCACCGAATTCTACATAAATAGTCAGTTAAGTGTCACACTGTATTGCACAAGATCTGAAGGGTATGTATAATGTGAAAAATGAATACCATTTAATATCACAGCGATCTTCTTTCCATGTTGTTCATTCAAGATGTAATTCATCAACGTTGTCTTTCCAGCACCAAGGTACCCTTGAAATTCATGGTTAGTTACATTATTTCATTCACATACCTAGGTATGCATATAGATATAAAACTTGCCTGTAACAATTGTGATTGGTACTTTGATGGGTTTTGCTTCTTTTTCTTCTGCATTAACTTCTCCGCCTTCCACATCGACTAGCATGGGAATATCATCATCGACGTCCATGATGGATATGTCGGTGGTATAGGTGGGTGTATGTAAGAGAATGTATGTTAAAGAAGTAAAATATTATGGATTATTCTTTGATCTCTCCTCTCACTCTCTTTCTCTGTCTCTCTCTACCTGGTGAAGAATTTATATTTGGTCTTGATTGTTTTTCCCACAAAATACAAAAATACAAAAAACCTTTCTTATTCCTCCTCACATGTTCTACAGCCTTGTGAAAGTTCAGCGTCCTTGCACCAAATTTAGAGTTCCCGACACTATTTAAAGAACCATAAGTTTTGATTGGTTAACGCGGATCTGAAGAAATTGGCGCGTTACTACCGGTATTACTGTAATACTTGTAATATTAATCGACACCCATCAACTTTCAATTTATCGTTCGTTAAAAAGCAAACAAACTCAACTCTTCCAGGTCGCAACCTCGAGCGCAGCATTTTCTTTGGGGCATATGTAAAAGATTCACAAAGTCAATTTGAGGGGTTGATCATGATGTCCAGTCTCCCACCAAGCTCTCCACGGCTTCCAAGCCCACCTCCTCCTACAGAAATCCAGATTGGTCCTAAATCACCATCCCTTGGAAGTGCTTCCTCGAATCAAGAACAGATGATTGAGCAAAGTATTATAGAAACAAACGCCAGTCGAAGGATACATCCTGGAACTAAAGCTGCTGATATGGCTGCTGGTCCACCTCTCATACCTTTGAGTGAGGTTGGTACCTCCTGATTTCCCAATTTTAAGCTTAAAGGCTACGTCGCATCTATGTTGTGATGACATTGCTAACTTATTTTTAATATCATACAGCTCGACTCAGCATTTCAACTGCAAGAACATTTAAAAGCGCTTCATTACTATCACACTAAACCTCCCTCGAAAGACCATAGCATTCCCATAACCCGCGAAACCGCTGTGGAAATAGCTACACCGCCAAATGGACTCGATCAAGCTCTTTGGCTTTACGAACTCTGTCGTTTCTTAATCAACAAATGTAATGATCTAATAATTGGATTCCTCTTCGATGATCCTCCTTGTTCCGCACATACATGTCCAGAAATGCGCGCTTCCGAATGGCAATTCCTTTGCGCCGTACACGAATCACCCAAAAGTTGTTGCGCAATCGATTACTGCTGTCATACATTGGACTGGGCCACAAATATTGTAACTAGTCAAAAGATATTTCCAAGTCGTTTGAGTATGGCCGCTGGTGATGCGATGGATGATAGAGGGGCTGGTGTTAAACATTTAATTAATATTTTCAGGCGCTTACATCGAATATTTGCGCATGCGTGGTTTCAACATCGGGGTGTGTTTTGGCAAGTTGAGGGTCAGACAGGCCTTTATGTTTTGTTCAAGACGGTTTGTGACATGCATGAGCTATTGCCACCGGAGAATTATAAGCTACCACCAGAAGCAGAGGGATTGGAATATGTTGAGGATAAACCACCGGTGGTTACGTCGATTTTGAAAACACCTGTAGGGGTTGAGGAAGACTTCTTAGGGCTTGGTGGAAGACAAAATACAACTAGAAGACATGTTAGGCAATCACCTTCAGTGGGATCGGCAATCACAACAGTTCAGGAGATTGATGAGGAAGAAGGGGATATAACTCAAAGATTAAGGGCTGCTCGCAATCTACGAATTGCGGAGGAAGAGGGAGAGGATGGAGACACAGGAAATCATACTAAAACAGAGATAGAGATACCCGTTATTGTGGAGACCGTTAAGGAGGTGGATCCAGATGATGATATGGAACCCGAGGAGACGAATGATAGGGTAGAGGAAGAACAATCAATTTTGGAAACGATTCAAGATCTGGAACCTGAGCTGGAAGATGCTGAGACTGTTATACTTCATGATGATGTTTCGAAAGCAGGCTCAACGGGTTCATGGGATAGTATGTCTGGTGATTCATTGGGAGACAAGACAGAGGTGGAACAAGAGAATGGTGATGCTAGCGAAGAGAAGTCAGAGACAGTCATCGAAGATCCAATTCCAGAATCAGAACCAGAGCCTGCTTCAGAGTCATCTAGTACCGAAAGTAGTGGAGAAACAGAAGAGCAGAAGGATAACTCCAGCGAGGATGAACACACATCTCCACCCAAAGAAGTCTCCACCACCAAAGAAACTCCTCCCAAAAAGTCCAAGAAATCCAAGAAGAAAGCAAAAAAATCCGCCGCAGCAAAAGAAGCTTCAAAGATATCAACATCAACCAATCACATAAACGACGATACGAACACTACGGATAAGGAAAAGGCATCGGATCAAGGTGGAGAGATAGGAGAACAAAAGACTTGATCCTCCTTTCTTTCTTTTTGTAAAAGGTATAGGGCATTGGTATGATGGATGGATATGGAATCTATGAGCTTATGTTTATTTCTAAGGGTTTTTAGGGATAAATTTACCTTCTATACCTACATTACTTATATTACTTCTCTCTTGTATTTATAACACTCTTCTTCACTTTTTTTTTTTACCCTTTTTATAATAAAGATTAAGATTCTGAGCTCGTGAAAGAAAGAGCGATTTTATGTTATGGCTCGTCTTGTCTCGTATTTCATCCTGTTACCTTTCTCTTTTTTTTCTTCTTTTGAAAAAGGTGCAGCAAAGAGATGGATCGGGTTGGGGGTGATAGTGATGCTGGCTGGTATGCATGAATAAAACTTGTACTTGTACTTGTACTTGTAAGATACAATAAGATACCTGGATTAGGAAGAGAGGGGGGAAATCCCATAATGCGTGGTTTGAGGATGAGGATGAGGTTTGTTGAGAAAAGAAAAGAAAAGTAGACGGGAAGGGGGGAAAGGAGAACAAAGGAGGAGAAAGGTATATGGAATATTACAATGAGAACGAAAATGAGATCGAGAAGTGTGCTGTGTTTCGGTTTTTTCGTATACTTACTTATTAGTATGTCATATATGATATTTGATATGTGATATGTAATGAGATGCGATGAATTGCAATGAAATAGATAGAGTCATATGAATGTTGGGTGGTAAGTAGGTAGGGTAGGGAATTAGAGATGCAGATTGTACTGTACATTCAAGGAAACTGCTACTGGGGGATCGGATCGGATATATCATGTGAAAGATGTCAATCTATCTATCTATCAAGATTGGGTTGGGAGACGAACATTATCTCTGATTGAATTGGATTGGATGGATGGATGGATTATATAAATTATCCATCCATTCGCGTACTTTTCTACATCATCAAATACCCCCTACCTTATTACGTAGGTAGTACTTGGATAATCAAAAGCGCTAGAGTAGATATGGAGCTTGTTCGGGGTAGGCTTCTATCTATCTGCATCCGTCGTTTCTTTAGCCCGGCAATGATTTGGTTGGGTTTGATATCTCGCTTTGCTATATCTATCGATCGCACAATGCTTTTGTCGTTTTCTTTGCTTGGGGGGTTCTTTTCTATTCTCGGTAGGTTTTGGATAGATAGTCGTATCTAGATATATCCCCTCCCTCATCATATATAATATCATAATTCATCATCCTCTCCCTCCCTCCCCTCCCATCCCCTATCTCTAACCCACCACCCCCAACTCCCCACCTCACCTCACCTATACAACCCCCCCTCCACCACTTCCGCAATCGCCAAACTGCTCGTCAACCCCGGACTCTCAATGCCCAACAAATTCACCCACCCACTCCACCCCTCCTCCCTCATATCCCTCACCACAAAATCCTGAAATCCCTTCCCACTCCCCACCGCCCCGCCTCTCGCCAACTTCGGTCGAATGCCCGCGTAATCCGGTTGAATCCCCTCAACCTTCACATCCGGCAAAAACCGTCGAATCTGCTCTATCGCCTGCGGCAAGCGCGAGCTATTCACCGCTAAATCCTCCGCGCTATCAACCCACTCCACATCCGGCCCAAAGCGTATGCGTCCCGCGATATCCAGCGTGAGATGCGTGCCCAGCCCCCCGAGCCCCGGCTCTGGCGCTGGATAAATAAGATGTTTGGTGCTGGGCGCACTGGGCGAATAGGAGAAATAATTTCCCTTCGCGTAATACTGCGTGAGATGTTGATCAGGAGACACAATCATATTATTCACATCACAAGCTCCCAAGCCCGCTGAATTAACAATACTTTCCGTGGTGAATGTATTTTCTTGCCCGCTCGCTTTATCCCGCACGAGTATCTCCCAGCCCAGACTCCCCTTATTCCCTAAGGGAGTAATGGCAACCACATTACTATTCAACGCGGTATCCCCACCCCGTTCCTCGAAATCCCCATGGAGAAATTGCATATAAGCATGCGAATCTACGATTCCCGTCGAGGGACTCGCGAGAATCCCCGTTTGCGCGCGCACATATGGTTCTTCGATCGCAGCCTGTTTCAACGATACGAAATGCGTCGGGACATTCTCGAGCGTTTTGCTGAACTCGTGAACTTTGACAAGTTCTTCGTATTGTTGGTCTGTTTGGGCTACGATCCATTTGCCCATATTTTTGTGAGGGATGTTGTATTGGGCGCAGAGGTCATAGAGCATCTGACGACCACGAATGCATACTTTGGTTTTGAGGGAATCGGCGCCATAATAAAGACCAGCGTGGATGACCTGATGGAAAAATGATCAGCTGATTGTAAGTGTTGATGTGAACATCTCGACATGTATTCTGGTGCAGTGACAATATAGAAGAGATATCACAGGAGAGATACTGACTTCAGAATTCCTCGAACTGGTTTCCATTCCCACGGCACTATTTCGCTCCAGAAGTAATGTACTTGTCCCATCTCTACCTGCCAATTGTCTCGCAATTGCAAGGCCTACTGCACCTCCGCCGATAACCTTAGTATATTAGCATTCAGTTGCAAGAACATGTCGTTGGGTACTATGGGAGGGGATATACAGCATGTGTAAAATCAGCCTGTCGTGGGATGGTACTTGTGAAACATCTTCGCTGCATTAATTTTAAGGTCAGTTGACCTCGATTGGAGCTGCGAAACATGTTCAGAAGGGGGTTTTTTTTTCGATCAATAAGCCCAAATTCAAGCTATTAGACCATAAAGATTCAATGGCTTGTCGTTGCGTAAGATTGTGTATGATGCAATAGCACGAGTGCGGGGAGCTTCCGTGCAAATGCAGGGGTTCACAAGGCTCAAAGACAAGGCTATCACTATCTTCATCTTTGAATGAAATCTCAAAGCCCTGAAAGGATATGATTCATTACGGTTTGAGTTGTTGTTAAATCTTGATTCTAGGAATAAGAAACGCTCTCACACGCGCTTTTAGACTCGTAGGTAGCTTCGTCGCTGCCCAATAATAAACGTCATAACAGACACACCAACGCCAAAATTCTGTAAAGTTTACAATCTGGATACACTTGATCCGTGGAATCATTTATTACGCCTCTAGTCCGCAGTATTTCCCATACATAAAGAAAGTCTCTGGGTGTTTGTATCGTGTCAATCTTGTTTCGGCTCCTCTGCCGGTGCAACAGGTGGTGTTGCTTCTTCGGGAAGAGAGGTGGAAGATGCTAGATGGGAGCTCGTGGCAGGCTCGTGTGTTATGGAGGAATTTGCATGTTGTTCACTAACTTGCCGCTCTAATCATTATTAGTTAGTATGTAGAGATATTGAAAGAAAAAATGATAGGATTTGACTTACCCAGTTCTCGAATTCTTTGACGCAACATTTGATTCTCTCGAATCATTGTCTGGGTTTCGGCTTGATAATATGCAGCTTCATCACGACCACCCAAGTTCCATGATTCTCCCCCTTCATTGCTTATAGATGTAGATCTTAACCTAGGGGATGCAGTTCGACTCGGTGTTCTGGATCGCCGGCTTAAATTTTCTCGTGCAACATCGAAGGAAGTTCGAGGATGCATTGCAGTAACGGGTGATCGGGGAGCCTGGACTGCTGAAGTAACATTCGGAGGGATGTTTTGAGTAGAAAATGATAGGGATCGCTCAGATGTTGGAGTAGATTCATCTATGGCAACAGATCCTGCCGCTTGACCACTAGCAGCTTGTAATTGCTGGAGTTGTTGTTGTTGAGTTCGAATCATATGCAAAAGGCGATTCTGAATAAAAGAGAAATCAACTAGTGAGCTGGAAATTTCGGTACATCTTCTGATAGAATAGTAACTTACCACTTGAGCTTCTTGTTCTTGTTCCAATTCCTGATGAATTTCGCCAAGACTAGGTGCGCGATAATGTCGATGATCACCACTTGCAGTGATAGGTGACCCTGTGAGTGACATAGGGCTGGCTGTACGATTTTGACTCTCACTAACGATTTCCCCTTGAGGTGGTAAGGTTGGATCATTCATTTGTAAAGCATTCAGAACAGTTGATCGTCTTCTGCCTGAGTGAGAAGCTGTTGAAGCTTGTCGATGCCGGCTTGTAGAACCACCTACATTCAAGATTAGCCGTCATTTTGTATCGACCGATTATTTGTATTAAGTTAAAGGTGTGAGAAAAGAAAACGAACATACGTCTCGTATTTTCTTCTTGTTGGAGGCCCGCGTTGACTGCAGCAGCAGCTTGGAGCGATGTGGAAGCAGAACGTGGTGATGGAGAAGGACTCTGAGCTCGTACATTCATATGTGCGGGATTATCGCCTGGATTCGAAGCTGTGCGGGTCATGGTGGGTGAAGTATTTGATGATCGTGAAGGAGGAAGTGAATTTAAGTCGGGAGCCATTGATATATCTTTAGTTTTATAGCTTAGAAAATAAAAGAGGAATTGGCGGAGAGCCGGTAAGGATTGGATTGATGTAATGTTGTGGGGTAAACCGTAACAGGGTAGGGTAGAGTAGCTAGGGTTGGTTGGCGTGGTGGTTAGGTTGTCCGTCCTAGTAGCTCTAGACAATGGATGGATGGCATGGCATGGGCAGGGAAATCGTATGATAAACAGTTAGATATTGAATGTCATGATTTATCCATAGGTATTTGATGGCGTTGCACTTTCTTTCGTATTGCTCAGAGTAGATCTTGATGCGACATACTCTTTCCTTTTTCCAACCCGTTGCTTTTCCCGTATTCCATTGTCTATTGACTATCGATGTTATGTACCCATATGTACCTACAGTTAAGCATTCTGAGTAGCTCGAGAGAAGGTACCACAATCACAGGTCAAAGCTTAAGCTTCCTTCCATATTAGCCCTCCCGGTGACGTTACCAACGATGAGTACCCGCATCATAGCTTTGCTCTCAAATGCAGGGTTCTTTTGGGGATTGTCCAGACATCAATGACAACAACGTTCACGCGAACCAGTCGAGCGAGTATACCTGATAATACTCGCATCACACAGGCAAACATAAAAATATACCCATCTCATGATGATTGACTAATCGAATATCATATCACTTCCATCTCATGTTTCTGCGACGGAAAATGGTAAAATGTGATTATTGCCTACCCAAGTAAGTCCTACCAGTGGTATCGTATAGCATGATACGATATTGAATACTGGTCGTGATAGAGTGACAAGACGATGGGTTGACAAACTCATCAGTCTTCTAGTCCGGTGATAAGACAATTCAATTGTATCTGAAGCAAACCATTCACATTTGTATCCCAACAAGAGAATGATGGAACATGGAAATGATGCAAAATCCCGCCAACTCATACTGCAAATTAAGTTCGGTCTTTGCTTGGTAGACGATGTCAGATTTGATCATTTGCGATCATCTGCAAATCGGGAACAACTGTTACTAGATGGCCAAACGGAGTTTATACGGAGCCTTTTCCCCACCGCTGCGGTGGTACTTTTGTGAAGTTGCGAATGATACACAAGCTTCATTGTCGCACATCTGCAGGGGTTGCATTTTCAAAACCCACTGAATGAACCCTTGGTCTTACCATACCCTTAGGGTTCCGTGCAATAAAATTCTGCGGTGTAATCGTGAAGTTCTTGAAAAAAGAAGATTAGGTAGTGATGAAGGAGAATAAGCCCAACTTAAATTTATTTTGAGTCATCGGGATATGCACATATTCACAATTCACATGGTAATGGCCGGTGGCATTGTCGAGGTTGACGGTGTCAAAATTCTACGGAACTGCGAGATAAGATGAGGTGCGTTATTTTGTGTGGCACTTTTAGGAGTAGGAGGACAGTTGGGCAACATCAAGTTGGCACTGGGAAATCTTTTGCGTTGAAATGTGTGTTCAAGAGGATTTTTCGGTATGGTGATACAAACCTGTGCATCTTGGAGCGGTAAGAAGACCGACCAAGTGAACGGATAGAATATCCAAATTGGAACGTAAAGAAATTTTGATGCACATCTCTCGTCATGTGGTGCTAAAAATTAATATGAGTTCTGCACAGTGATTCCGACCACTGCTTCTGCGTGAACTTGAAACTTTCCTCGTCGGTCTTGGTAGTGTAGGTAGGTAGCCATTGTTCTGGGTACCCCTAATCAATGTAACCGTTTACCCTATGGCTGGGTTTTCTGCTGGCGTTCACCTGACATAAGACTGCAAAACCCTAGTCGTTGTATGAACACTGGGTAGTCAAATTGACTCGCTTTTCTCATCTCAAAATAATAAATTCTTCCAAGATATGCACATGGTAAGAAATGGGGTGATTGTTTGAAAGGTAAACAAGCATTCCCACGTATGCCAGCGCAAATATAATTCAAAACCACGCATCCTGCGCGCATTATGCACACCGAGATTTGGAATCCTTCAGCGCCCTGTCTGAGAATACCGCTGCAAAAACGCCCAAAATCAAAACATGAGGAGGCTGCAGCCATCGGTTGTCTGGAACCGCTTCCGCAATGGGGAGCGAAAGGAAGAATTCCCATATTGACTGAACAGAGATTTCACGGTCATTTTCCACAAGAATCTTGGTTGTATTACGATGGCATTGCCCGAGTGATGTCTTGAAAGTTCATGAAAGGAGTACATTGGGTAGCCATTCGCAAAATCAGAGATGGCAAGGAAGGGTGGTCAATTCATGAAGTGTTGTCGGAAGCCTGCATGTTAATTTTATGAGCTAGCAGCATAGCCGTCGACGGCGAAAAAATTTCTTATCATATCTGCAGCTTGAACAAAAATAAGGCTTTTCAGAAGACGGCAATTATGCGGCACTGGAATTGTCCTCGAATCAACATTGTCTCTACTCGATCAGAAGCTTCCGAAATCGAACCTGTCGGGTGCAATACGGCCTCATTAGTCCAACAGATACCACTTCTGACCACTAAAAATCAAGAATTGTAGGATCGTTCTCGAATGGCAGTTGCCGCTCACGGTACATGGACCAATCTTTTAACACAATCTTTGTCCTGTAGAGTTCAATTTCTCGAGTCTGCACTAATTTTGAAGCTGGACTTGTGCCAGACCCAATAGTTATCGAGTGTCTTAAACTATCAAGAATGACCGAATGGCCATTGCAGGATCTCTGCACCTCGAAGATAGGTTGTGTCATCGAATCGTTGCTGGCCACCGGTTCCCAACTAACGATCTCCAGAGAGCTTCGTTCTTGGCAATTCGAAGCATATCTTAAAAAGATGACACTGTCCCACTCTGTGTCAACAAGTAAGTATTATAGAAAGAGAACCAACACTTATTCCATCAAGGGTCAAAATGACGAAGAAGTTGTGAGCATTCCATCCTTGCACAGGTTCACAATTATATTATTTGGGTACTAATTGACAACTGACAGAAAGAAGGCCATTGTACACAAGAGCAGTCATGTTGCCATAAACCACAACGCAAGCACAGTTTCAAGCACAGTCGACGAATCCATTGGCATCGGCGGTGAGGCGCCCGCTAAGGTCCATAGCCAAGCAAACTCCTCGACCTTTCATGAGCAATCATCCAATGCCGGACTTGCGCAAGAGAACAATTGCTTTTCTAATTCACATTTCGACCCGAGTTTTCAAATTCTTACTTGCGATCTCTGTACCAAAGAATCGGGTATTTGTGGGTACTGTTCGGGAGGTGGCCGCGACTACGATACCTGGTCCGAAAATACTGGTGGACACGGATTTACCACCGATTTGAATAAGCCCGGGGACAGGATGCAATTGCAGCTCTGGTCGTACGAGACTTCTCAAATAACCGTCGCTGAAAGATTAGAACAGAGAAAGTGGTGTGGTCCAGGTCCGAAACTCTGAAGGACTAAGTACAGTCGGCATCAAAAGCTTCAGTTTGAGTAAGAGTTCCATGCCTTTATATTTTCAATGCATAGGCTAATATGAACGTCTTGAAAAGTATTTGTATAAGTGTTAGAATTTTGATTGGAATATAAAAGTGGCGCGTTTGCTTGAGCAGACAGTGACAGCGAGATGGCAAGGAATCTTGTGTGAGACGTGACATGAGAGATGTCAGATGAAACTAAGAAGTTTTGATTCTGAAGGCAATTTCTCCATTGTCTCTCGTATTGAAACAAAAGCGTGGTGGTCCGTTCTGATATTTTGTAGTGGTTGTTAAAGAGAAGGGTGGGAAAGTAAAGATTGGATGATCGAGAGAAATAAAAAGCATCAAAATAGTCATTTATTATAGTTTATCTTATCTATCCAATCAAATACCATGTGGGCAAAAATAGCTTAAAATGGTAAGGCTTAGGTTTGTTCAACGCCACGTCTGGTGGCTTATTATGAGCAGCTCTCGGGGCAATGGTAACGAGAACGGTAACGGTGAACTAGCAGCTAGCTAACAAAGCACAAACTTTACTCCTCCCAACGAAAAGTCTACCTAGGGATGGTTTGTACTTCCTCCATGCATCACAGTCAAACACCACAACAAAATTCATCGTATCGCCCGATTGTCATAGCAATTCATTCCCTGCATTACAAATATTAGTACTTCGTATCTAGCACTGCATAATTCACCTGCTTTGACCGCCTTAGTCTTAAACCTCCTCCATGGGCCTCATAAGGAGCTGGTAGCCCTCTGCTTGACAAAGAGATACGTTGAAGATCATTCAGGTACAGGACCAATCAAGCTTGGATTGCATGGCGAGATGAAGCTTTTACTTGGCTTCTCTCCAATGAATGCCGTTATCCATGTTTATCGAGATTCGTGATAAGTAGCGGCAGTATGCAGCATCATCCCACTTTACCCAATGAAGAAGGTCTGAAGATGGGAGATTCCCATGGGGGATAGAACCTGCCAATATGGTACTTAGAAGCTCTTGGCCAATTGGTGGCAATCAAAAATATGTCTATATATGTCAACGAGAATGCTCTGATCCATTTTCTAATTCACCTTCTTTCTCTTGTTTCTCTCTCTTGTCTCGCCCGTCACCTTTTGCGAGGTGAGTTTTGGGTGTGCCACTTTTTGGTCTTCAATCAAAATGCCTTCCTCAAATATGGCTCTCTTGCTTGCCGTTCTGGCTGGAATGCCATGCAGTATGGCAATGAATACATATAGATACGAACACGGCTACAATTCAACAATTGCTTTTAGTACAGCTACTGCTACTGGCATAGCTACCGGTACAGGTACACCTACACTCGCAGCTTGCGGGATTGTTAGTAGTCTAGCATCAGTTGCTAAAGTCGCAACCCCATCAGGTATGTGGAAATACATGAAAAAGTTAATCTCAAGGGTGAAGATGTGTACCAAGTGGTCACACTACATATGCAGATTTTACATCTCCGAAAAAGATCCATGCCTATTTTGAAGCTCCTATATAGATTGAGCATAATATATGACAGTGATGTCACTAAATTTTATTGATATTGAGACTGACTGTTTTGTCCTTTAGCTACACCCACAGTTGATGCTAAATTGGCCCACGACTGTCTTAATTCAGTACCATTGAACGTCGCCGCAGCCCTTGAATATGTTACAGGATTAGAGCCATATATTGAATGGCAGTCTGGTATGTCTCATCTTTCACTAATCATATTTGTAAAGATGTACCTCAAATAGAGGCACCCTAGCATTATGCCCAATTAGACTCCTCTTAATAGAAGCTCTCAGAGTAGACTCTGTGGCTGACATTGACAGATCTCGCGGATCTCAAGGACCCGCCAGCAGATTACTTCTATCCTCCATTCGATTCATTGGGCAAACTTGCTTCTGTAAAATCAAATCTTGAGAAGGGTGGCGTGTATGCAAATGAGTACGAATTTCAACAAGATTTGTATCAAGTCTTTACCCCGGCACACGATGGTCACTTTGTAGTCTATCCGGATCTTCTCACGGCTGCTTTTGAGTGGCGCCGTCAGAGATCTTTAGTGTCTATCAGCAGTGATGGAGTCGAAGTCCCCAAAATCTACCTCTATGGTGAGTTTGAGGGCCATGTCTTATATCAAAATAACAATGCTAATTAGTTGTTTAGAGGACATTATTTCTGCTCCATCGGAAGCCTCTGAGGTCACAGAAATAAACGGTGTTGATGCAGTAAAGTATGTAGAAGATTGGATCTTTCAAGCCTCTTTCAATCAAGACGCAGATTCTGCATACAATACCATGTTCTACGAAAAAGCATTTGTTGCAGGAGGTAATTATAGCTCTTCTCATGCATTATATCACTACTACATTTCGTTTATTATGCTAACTACTCACCAGGCGTTTCTAAGGGATACTTCGCATCTGGTGGTCGAATTCGATACATTTATCCAGGCGCAAATACTACCTTCGGCTTCGAAAATGGTACAACTTTGGTTACAGAGAACTATGCCAATGTGAAAGGAGACTTCACTGGTGTCACTGATGGAAATTCTTTTTACCAAAAGTTTTGCGTACCAGCCACGACTGAATCCGCTGAAGCTACTGCATCTACGTCTCCAGCCGCTACTGTGACAGCTACTGGATATCCAACGCCTGTCGTCATCACTAGTGACACTATCGTCGGTGGATATTATCTAAGCGAACCTGGTTTCGAGGATGTTGCAGTCTTGAGTCTTTTGGCATTCGAATCCGAGTCAATTGCAGAATTCCAAGCCGTCACCCAAACCTTCCTTGCGGATGCAGTTCGAGATGGAAAGACAAAATTGATCGTCGACTTACAAGCAAATGGGGGTGGTTACATCTTGCAAGGCTATGATGAATTCCGACAACTCTTTCCTCACATTGTTCAAGATGGATTTAGTAGAATGAGAGAGCATGATACGTTCAATACGATATCCAAGATATTTTCAGAAGATATCCCGGCAGATTGTAAGTGAAAACCCATCGATCTTTGATAATTCCACATTCGAAACTAACGTCATGCAAGACGACCCAAACACAGCTTCTTCGGACTTGATCAGCGAGTATGAAAACTGGTTCAACTACCGATACGATTACAATTTGACTAATCAACCATTCTTGACCTTCGAGGATAAGTTCGCTCCTCACGTTTACAAGGGTGATAACTACACGAACCTCATGCGCTGGAACCTTGATGATCCTCTTACTACTGTGAACTCCACATATGGTATGGGTATTGAGATCTCCGGATATGGATCGTTAAGTAACTTGACCCAACCATTTGCCGCCGAAAATATCGTCATGATCTACGACGGCTACTGCGCCTCAACCTGTACTCTTTTCAGCGAATTCATGCGTGTTCAAGCAGGCGTCAAATCCATCGCTTTTGGTGGTCGACCTTCGAGCGGTGCCATTCAAGGTGTAGGTGGTATCAAAGGAGCCCAAGTACTTTCCTTCGATAGCATATACTCTTATGCACAATTTGCCGCCTCATCTCCAAACGCAACACCCGAAGATATCGCCATTTTAAACCGTCTCACAACTTTCCCAATTGAAAGAAGTACAGCTACATCAATTAATCTGAGAGATGCCATTCTCCCGGACAATGTCGATGATGGACTTCCAGCTCAATACGTAGTTGAAGAAGCAGACTGTAGATTGTACTGGACAGCACCCATGATCACAGATGTAGAGAAGGTATGGGAGGCTGCTGCTACAGCAGCTTGGGGTGGTGGTGCTTGCGTTGCAGGTGCTGGCTTACCGTATGAAAAGAGAGATGTATTGAGTAGAAACTCGAAGACTAAGGAGAAGAAACCTGTGGTTAACAGGAAGAAGGAGAGAAATACCCTGGTGATGAAGAAGAGGGATGAGAATGTTGAGAAAGATCCATTGTGGAATGCTAGACATGGAAAGAAGATCGTTTCCTAAGATAAGAAACGATTTCACATGTATTTGAATGGGATAAGGTATCAGGATAGTGCAATCTTTTAGGATATCCAAAGGAAAATCAATCTATCATCGGGGATATTCGATAACACTGCGTTTCTCGATGATCTGTATTGTCTTTATTGAACCAATCGTGAAATTTGTAAAATATCTTCAGGTTAGTAGCACGCTACATATTGATAATGTAAAGTGGAGAGTTTACTACAAGGTACTTGGATAGAATACAAAGTTTAGATTGCCATATTACCAAATACAAACATCAAATCTTGTTTACGGACTTTTATACCAAGCAGCGATTCCAGAACGGACTTTATGATTTCAATGAGGCATTATTTGGTAATTGGACGATGAAATATGTTCTAGTACTGAATTCTCGTTTAATTTGAGGGGGAATGATCTGGGTTTTCAGGCTTAACCGAAATATTCAGAGGTTCATTCTTTCGATGATAATCGATATCTTTCGAAGTTTTTCGGACTATCCTATCTAGATTCTTTGAAAATATTGCGTTAATAGTTAATCAATAGAATAGGAAATACCGATTCTGTCGACTAGACGAGCTTCCCTTGCAAGGAAATTCAATGGAGGTAAGCTTTCTTTCTGATGAACCTTGCCATCCTGAGAGATTGACATCGTCATTAATTGTGTTCGAACCACCTCTTACTTCCATTGACTTTGATACTGGGGTACAACATACAGCAATGATAAAAGAACGGTTTATTAGAATCTCAAACATGCTGAATTGGCTCAAATATACCCATTTCCAGAATCCACATAGTCCAAACACAGTCTGCTTGATTTGTTCTTCCTTACAACATGGAAAATAATTCCAAATACACACAGAAGTAACCCCATGATCCACATGAATATTTCAAACGAATTCCAGCGGTACTTTTCAACGTTATCCTATCCCGACATTCAGCACATTGCTTCCAAATCATAAAATAAAAAGATAGTTTCAATCGGGAGCGCTAGTGAGAATGAAGCTAACCTTTCGCAAGATAGTAGTACTTCTAGCCCTTTTAGACTCTACTGTTTCGTCTAAATGACCATCTTCATTCATCAAATATGTCCTCATCTCCGCTGGCTTGAATCTTTGCCAAACTGGCTGGATTGTATGTGAAACTATACCAATGATATTAGTAAGTTATCGACAAGAAAAGTAACATAACTCACGCGGTAGCAAATATTCCATAAAAGACCCATGAGAAACCACCACAATATGTATATCCTGCTTGATCTGCAGACGTGGTCCAATGTTCTGTCCAGTACCCTGTATATATACCCCTTTCCAAAGTCCACCCCCTTTTTTAATGAGCTTCGAAATGACCAGTATTTGCTTCCGAACAATTTCCGCACGCTGTTTCGCACGAATCACACACTTCATCGGCGGAACAACAGCTGATAGAGCAGTAAAATCCACCCCTTTGTGTTCATAATTGTTAGTTAAATCAAGAGTTTTCTGGCGAATATTGCACAAGTATGTTCCACTCTCCCTTAGTTCATCACATGCGACAATTTGCGGTTGTAGATAGATACTGGCATCATTGGCGAAAGGAAACATATGGAGTGAAGTCTCGAGAGTGCGAGTCAAGGGAGATGTGAGCACGAGATTGGGGACGGGACAACGTTTTCTCATCTGCTCTCTGGTAGATTTGGCTTGTTTGATGCCTTTATAGGTAAGATGGGGATCTTGGATGTCGTAAGATTTGGGGTTGATTTTTCTGTTGATGTGCCCTAGGTTGTGGTATGCCTCTCCGTGTCGCACAAGATGTATGAAAATTCTGGGTTCAGTGTGGGTTTCTGTCTGATCAAGGTACTGTTTTAAAGGAAAACACAGTACCATTCTAAATTAAAGTCTGAGACTCAGTCTGAGGGCTTAAATATATCAGAAATGGTTGAAAAATTGATAAATCAAAGTAGAGACTATGTATCAGAGATTAGCAAACTGTAGTCGTCGAGAAGTTATATACAATTGTGAAGTTCTTGACAACCACACTGAAAGATTATCATAGATTTGAGGCATGCATTTTAACAGATGGCAAATAGTACATAGAGCTTAAAGTTTTGAATAACTTACTGCTAAGCAATAGCTAGTAGGTCTATGTAGCTAGTCTCTTTTCGTTGATTACTGAAGGTTCAAATCAGCGATGAATAGGATCTCGGCTGTGAAAAGACCCAAATAATCAAATTTTGGCGGTATAGGGGCTTTTTAATGATTTTAGATACTGCTGTAGGCTCTTCAAAGGCTGATTTAGGTAGGAAGTTGATTGAATGAGGTTGCAGAAGTGCCAGATGGACAGAGCTCATAGGAAAATGAAAGCTCTGTGAGCTAGAAGTGGTTGCAGAATTCTAGTTTGACAAGCTGTTTTAAATTTGAACGAGCTTGGTCTGGAAGAAGGAAAAGATTGGCGTGAAAGATATGAGAAGAAGAAAAGTAACAACGACGTACTTTGACGTGAAACGGGATGCTTCAGGCGCCGAAAGAGACCAGAGCGATCAAGAATTAATAGGAGGCAACTAGAAAATTGGAGGGTTGGAACTGAAATGGTGTAGATAATTTCAATAATAGTGACAACTTCTAAGTCAGCAGTCCAAAGGTCATTTTAGGACAGTGGTTGTTTAAATTGCCTAGGTGACGGAAGGTGAATCAACCTAGTGATTCACTTATTGAAAAACAAGTAAAAAAGAACAAATGACATTTCAGTTGTATCGTTTCATCCTCTACATAGACCGATGAAGTAACATTTTACCAATATCATACCAATTAGCAAGTACATACACAAGTTTCGACGCGCTAATATTAGTAAGTCGCCGAATATGCACACGGCACGCTGAAAGCTACGAAGGCAGCATGGTATACGATATAAAAGAGATAGAAATAGGTAGAGAAGAATACAACATAATGGGTCTATACATACGGATGAAAGACCTAACACTAATAGTATCGATGCGTTGAAGAACTAAGACCTCAATTAGCTTCCCGGTTCATGTCAATCCCCTTTACCGAGACTGTACAACATAGCCCTATGATAGCTTTAGTATCATGCCTCTGAGAATGAGATGACTCAAGCTGAAAGGACCTATAGCCACGCGGTACTTACTGCCCACTTGAGCTCAATATCTAACATGTCCGCATTTGAAGCATCGACAAACCATCTGCTCGGCAAAAAAGATGAAAAACAAGGGTTCCTTTGTGAAAAGCTTTGATGATGGCTCTATTCTCATTCATAGTGTATTTTAATCTGCTTTGTGTAGTTCTCTTCGCAAGAATAATAAAGATAAGACGACACCTCTAATCACTTCTTACTAAGTCTTACCAAGTCCTTAGTTTTTTTTTGGCCGTTTCTTTTGTTTGCGGTCATCTGCTTCGTTTACCACAAAGTTTAGGAAGCATTGAGTTTTTAAGAAATCTCAAGTGATGACCATGACAAGAAAGGTATGCAGTCGAAAACATTGAATCCGTCGCAAAAGCTCAAGAATTCTCCACTTTCCACTCTCTTGCCAGAAGCATCACGCTCTTGACGATGCAATGGATCTTATGAACGACGAAAGCAGAACCAATACTGTTGATAGAACTCCCTGTTACCGATAAACCAGCTTTCGGGGCACAAGCACACGGAGAAATGCACTTTTAGAAGCCATGGTAGGGTTGATGAAAATGTCATGTTTGAGCACTGGCAAGATTTTATATGTTCTCTGCTACATCAATCCTTGAAGGTATGTTAAGAGTCATCGAAGCCCCAGCTAGATATAATGAAGTACCAACACAAATCTATGAAGTTGATTTACTAGAGGCTGACTAAAATAGAGATCCACTACGGATCATATTTTCCTATGAATTGCAATGCGGCTTCCTGTTTCTATCGAGTACAACAAGTGCTCCATATTTGAATTGCGAATCAAAAGAAGAAAAGTCAAATTCCATTGTTTACGATTTGCACCTATCGGTTATTGGGGCCAAATACTAAGAATATGAGTATCATATGTATGCTTTGAAGGGAACGAGTGATTATGCCCTTGCTACTTATTCTACACCTGCGTACAATTTTGCGGCAGAGTATCTGGAGGGCATTACTCTGTGATCTTGCAGCGTAAGTAACTAACTGTAAATATTGCTTTGATTTGGATTCTTGATTCAAGAGATCGCAATATCTGACCCGACTTACAATGCTTTAGCGAAGCCTCTCTAAACAAAAAACACATTCAATAGCTGCTCAGATATGTAACAAAACTTCGGGGTTAGTTGTGTCACTGTGAATATCTCACACCTTTGAGCATACACATTTCAAAGTATCACATGCATACTTCTCAATACAAAGTCCAATTTCGAGTTCTGAAAAATTACACCTTTCTCTTGCCATCGAACCCTCCTACTTCCTAGCCTTCATCTTTGCCATCTCCAATGCACTCTCCAGCAATCCCTCCTGTGCCGCCAACTTTGTCAAAATTGGTCTGATCACACTACCCTCACAATCTCCCCCGAGGGTCTCCACTACATGTCCAATTCTTCTCTCCAATCGCTCGCTCCCCTCACTTCTCTTCTTGAAGCTAATACCGGGCTTGATAGTCGCACAATTATATTGGCTCTCCGCCGCTTTCAGCTGACAGATTTCCTCCGTTGCACAATCACCTGTGCAAGTTTCTACATTGTACCCTCTGGTTTTGCGCGCGATGTACTGGTTGAAAACAGTAGGGTTGCTTGCAAATACGGTGGTGAGATTGTGCCAGAAGGCGGGAGTTAGTTCTGCAGTTGTGGAAGTGAGAGGTGGGGTTACTAGAGGGCCATAGGCAGCTTTAGCGGAGTAGTAGGGTTTCCATGTTGGAGCTGATTGAGTGGAGGAGGTGAGAGAGAAGTCCGCGATGTAGGTTGTGAAGTCAAGAATGCCATATGTCACGGGATCTACGGAGTAGACGCGGAAGGCGGGATATCCCGAGGTGGGAGTCATGGAGGGAATGATGTAGGACACCTCGAGGGCGTTGGCTGCAGTTTGGGCGCTGTAATTGCTGTATGTGATTTGGAATTGGTCGCGGTGAGTGTGACCTAATTTTGTTAGCGAGTAAAATATATTAATTTAGCAAGAGCTTACCAAAGAACAGAGCAGCAATAGTAGCGGAATATCTTTGAGTGATTTGGTTGAAATAGTTCGAGCCATCATGAAGTGCATCGTTAGACCCCATAGGCATATGTCCAATAATATAAACTCTTTGGCCAGCAGTTTCAGCAGCCTGGAGTTCAGTGACTAACCATGCCAATTGCCCTGAAGGATCAGTCTCCATGGTCGCTTCGTAGAGCCAATAATTAGATTTGTAGTAGAGATTAGTATTAATAGAGATGATCCTCAGGTTCCCTCCTGGTAGGAGCGTCGAGTATGCACCAAAACTATCGGCTGAGGAAGCAGCAGTAGAACCAATAAATGGTATCCAATTCGTAGAAAGGGTATCATAGACCCATTGATTAGTTGTGACGCCAACTGCTTTTGGAGGGAAAGAGTTGACTGGTGACGATTCATGATTTCCAGTAGTCGCAAAGAGATTTTTTAAACCCGACATTCGACTATAAGCATCATTTATATCCGCAATGTTACCAGTTGAATTGACAAGCCATACAGCACCTTCAACTATGTCACCTGTGAAGAGTGTTGCTGTAGCGTCTGGAGCGACCTCCTTTATAGCCGCGTACATACTCTCTTCCAAGCTTACAGGAGCATCGCAATTATAATTGCCATATTCGCCAGCTGGATAGGAGTTGTTACCAGGAGCATCGGCGGATGTATAAGGCCTACAGCAGATAGGCTTTGTGCAGTTGGTATTTGCTCCAACTTCATACTCATGATCCACGTGAATGTCGCTGAAATGTACAATTTTCAGAGGTGTTTTGCCACTGACAGCTGGGCGCTGAGTAGCAGGCTTGGGACTTGGAAATGGAACTGTATATGGGGTAACAGCAGGAAAATCACACAATCCAAAGAATGTTATGCAAAACAACTGTGAAGTGTGTGATCCCAAAGTCATTTTTCGCAAGTCTTGTGCAATAATTGGCCCCTCCAGGCCAATTGCACCTGCGCAAACATCTGAATCCTCGACCTTAATGAAAATCAACACAAGCATTCGACCAAGAGCAACAGTAGGGAAACTCACACCAGCCAATTTACATATTTCAGTCAAAGTGTCGACAAAAACGGTATCGCCAAAAGCCGCGACGCCTTTGAGTAGCAATAGTATAGCCTGTTTTCACCCGCATTAGCTTTTACCAGTAACTGAAGAAATGTCCCCAACAAAGTTCGAGCAGGAGCTTCTTCAAATCTGTCACCAAAATCGGCGAAGAGATAAATGTCGGAACTAATGTATCATATACTTACGTTGCATCCCGCACAAGTAGTCGCTGACTCAATAGCTTCCCATATATCGCCAATTGTGTCATCTTTGACCAGCTCTGTAGCATTAGAGACTGAAAATATCGCTGCAAAACACAGATATATGATCGACAGAAACTTCATCTTGAGCAATTAGCAGAGATGAAGAAAAGCGTGGTCGTCCATTTCGCAAGCACTTGGCAGCACGTTTTATACTTAAGTGGTCGGTGGAAGGTGCTAAAGATGGTGGGTATCACCCAAATACTTCTGGGTAATAAAATGAAGAAACGAGAAGACAAAAGTGTATACTTTGGACCGAAGCGTACAATACACGAGATTTTCTCTTGTAAATCATTGGTTCATGCTGATATTATTAGTAGGATTGACAGGGGAAGTGGAGGGATCCTAAGGACGAGTTGATAACCATGTTACCCTGTTACCTTATATCTTTGCTGGAGCGCCAATGAGCAGTGTACGGAGCCGATCTTTCCATGGATTTATTAAGTACCTTCCAATAATCTACAATCTCTGCGTCGGGGCTGATCGCCTGTTTGAGGTTCTACAACCTGTCATCGGACCCATTTACCCCACGATTGATACCTGCCCCTTGTGCGTGTTGTGGATGCTTTGCATACAACCTATAATCTGCCGCTAGTATGCCGGTGCTTGGTATCACGGTGTCAAATGAGTGGACGAAACAAAAAGCAATATCGACAATTTATATCGAGGGAGCTTCCTATCTAAGGTGACTGAATCCACTAATAGCAACAAATTAAGAAATTAGCCTACTAGTTAAAGAAAGGGAACTTGCCCGGCTCAGGCCGGAATGTCACATTAACCTTATCGCTCTGATCTATAGTTACTCCAATGCACAAGCCCAGGAGAGGAAATGATATTCAATGAATCCAGTGGCAGCCACCATACTGGTATACAAGTACTACTAGCACATGCAAATTGACTTCGTCTGGTGGGTCGAGCCTAGGTTTATTTCATATCAATTCGTGGAAATTTCGGTCTTTGATTTTTTTTCTCGCTAGAGTTGTCTCTTGATTTGTGACAATGACTAGAGATAAAAGTTGTGGGAGTCTGTAAAGCGTTCATGATCTGGTTGCATGATATGTATCCGTTCCATACATCGACGGCGATTAGATCGTGCAAGCCCTATTGCGGACAGTCACTGATTCCAACAATGAACGGAACCTTGAAGAATCGCCTTAAGACTGTAGTTCTTCAATCTTTTTGAGTAGCAAAACACAACAATGTTGATTATGACCACCTCATAGGTCAACTGTACATTCATATCTGCGAGAGACTTCTAATTTGTCTTTCGACCCTCCAGGAAACGGGAAGTGGCTCATTCTGTCATGAATAGGAGCATAAGTAGATATACAAAGCATCGATCCATACTATTGTGATGAGGTGTCATAAGATTTGTGCAGTAGGAAGTTTGGTGTTGATGGAGATTCAGATCAGTGAATGAGTGAAAGAACTGAAGGCAAGTGAAGCCTTTGTGAGTGAAAAGACTATGTTAGTAAGATTTAGCACCTTTTAGATACATTATCGTTCTTCCTGTTGTTTTTGGTGCTGAGATTGAGAATATAAGATCCAGATTTGAAAGGAGTGGTTTTCAAAGAGTTGAAAAAACAAAGACAGAATAAAAGGACTATCAGACTACCAGACTACCTCCTAAACCTCCTCCTAATAGTACATCTTTGAGCGGTGGCTGAATGTGGGCCATGACAGTATTGAGTGGTTCGGGTCACCGTATCTAGTGTCAACCCCCCACTCGGAACAATTATTAACCCACTCCGACTCCCCTTACACCGCCAACACCTTTTACTTGTCGGTGAGGGATTAAACTGGCATTACTCGAATCCTCAACTCTTCAACTCTTGTTGATTAATCTTGAAATAAGTCAATCAAGTATCCAAACAAAAGAATCAGCGTGATTAGCACGGCAAGATGGGTCGCAAACCTAACCGTGAGTCCGTCCCGTTGGAATTTTCTTGATAGCTTCAATTTGACGCTCTCAAAAACTCGAGTCATCCCCCACCGATCTTTCATCTTCTAATCAGGAATGTTTACTGACCATAAATACCAACAGCGTTGATTCTTCAGTACTTTGAAAGAGGTGCGAAGTTAAATGATTCAAGCAATCGCTACCATCATACTTGCAGAGCTTGCTCAGAGAAATTCCCCAAAGGAAGACTCGACACTTTGACAAGTCACATCTGCAGGAAGTGCCCCGCGTTAGATCGCGCTACTAAACAGCGACTTGTTCTCGAATTCAATAATCTTCCTGAGATTGGAGACCGAGCAAACAACCAGCATATTAGTGTTCAAACTGCAAACAATCAACAGACAACTGCCATCCGTGGAAGACCATTTCAAGGAATGACTCCGCTTGAAACTTTGGCCGAAGTCTCCAGGGACATGGCAGAGTCGGAGCACCGCAACCATCGGCCGGGTAATGGCAGTCCTCTGGGTGAAAATCAAACGGCAATGTCTCGTGGAGAAAACCTTGAATTACAAGAGCAGTACACTCTTGATAATCCACCTATGAGCTACGAGTCTCGTACCCAACGCGACAAAAAGGGTCAGTGCAAATCATTTTTTATTGCTTGACGGATACTAACGTCTTGCAGGTATCAATCAGAAAGGCCACGCAAATGAGCATGGTCTCGGTCGCTCTCAATCTGCGTCCCCAAATTCAATGGCTGCTACGGCAGCAGCAGCAACTAGATTCATCCCATCTATGGTGGATCCTCAGTTGTTAAGTGAAGATGCAGTCGCGCAAGACAAATTATCAGAAGACAAGTTAACGCGGCAACTTGTCGAAGCAAATGCAATGAGCGATAGTTTGTTCAACGGAAGCACTGACAACCAACAGCATACTTGGGGTATGATGGAAGTTCCTATGCCAGCAAGTCAAGTCGCAGCACTGCAGGTTCAAGATCAAATGGCTCATATGAGTCAAATGACATATCCAGAACACAACCCTACCGATAATACATTCGAGAACGGTCAGCCACAGGCACAAAGCCCAAAAACCCACACTCGAATTGCTATGAATCCCATGACCACCGAATTTAGCGCTGAATATGGCAATGGCCAAAAGGCGACCAAACCCAAAGTTCGAGGAAAGTTTAATGAGGGCCGTAGAAAGGAGGTGTCTGATATTAGGAAAATTGGCTCTTGTCTTCGTTGTAGAATGTTGAAGAAACCATGCACGGCAGGAGACCCTTGTGATACTTGTAAGGGCGTCGAGAGTGCTCGTTTGTGGAAGACGCCATGCATCCGGACACGAGTTGCACATGAGCTTTGTTTGTACTCCGCGAAACTTCACGCAGTGCTTGCTCACCACCAGGTACTGGCCGCAAAAGGTTCTGCGACCTTTCAAAACTCACTTTATCAAATTGAAGTTTCTCACTACCCAGGAACCACCATTTACGCATCATTTCCGTGCCTAGAAGCACTAGATGAGGAGAGTGGACTCACATCCTTTATCCTTGATACGGATAACGATGATCTCTCAACTAAGCTTGAAGCATATGCCAAGCGTATGATGCCGATCTTCATTGACAACGAACCTTCTCAATTCATTCGGACCACTCTTCAAACTGCTCTTAATGTTTCAATTCAAAAGCAAGACAATTTCCTTAGCCGTGCTTTAGAGTTCTGGGCAATTGTACACATATTCGTTGATTCAGAAATTAGATGGGAAATGTGTGCGAAAACCCCAAGTTTACCTGATGAAGAAGCTGGTCAAACCAAACCCATTCTTTCAACTGAGAGATCGTTTGCTATAATTCATACTCAACTGAATGCTGCAGCCGAAAATAAAGCATCACAAATGTGCAAGGGTATGTTGAATGAACTCGAGAGACGTTTACTTAATAAGTCCTCGAAGTATTCTTTCGAGCTATTCTTGGTTACAGTTATTATTCTTAACTGTGTTGAGAAGTCTACCTGGCTTTTCAAATGCTGGGAGGGTGAAGATTTTCATGGACAGTGGCCACTTGACAACCCTCCTCAATCTTATGCCAATCAGGGTGACGACCTCATTAACGTTCTTCAAATGCTCTTAAGAATGAGAGATATTCCACCAAAAACATTTGTTCGACAAGATTGTGGTCTTCTTGCCGTTGATGATACATCTGACCAAGTTATTCGAGATTTCTTTGATCAGGTTCAGCTTAGTTGTAAGTTTTTTCGCTTCTCGAAATAAGCTAGCGTAATTACTAACCGAACATAAACAGTCACCGATGTTCATGATAAACAAGTCCGTCACTTCTTCGATCCAGCAGACTCTAGATCATATGAGCTTCGCTACATCTCTCGTCTCCTCCTTCCTCAAGTCTCTAATTAGCGAATACCCCTTCTCCATACTCTCGAATTTTCTTCCCTTTCCGTTTCTGCATCTGGTGGCTCCATATTTGCAACATTTTCGGCGTTCCATGACTTCCATACAGAAAGGCGTATCACATAAAGGTTTCACAATTGTGCATATGGGTGGATAAATTTCTCCGGTTAAGGATTGGTTAGGGGTTGTGATCAGCTGGGAGTTTGTGGTGCAAATTTGTTCAATTATTGTCTTCGATTATATCCCAATTTCTCTTTTCATAAGTTTGACGCCTACCATAGTAGGCTATCTGATCAGTCATTTGGAACAGACATTGGACTCACATCAATTTACCCTTGCTGCTTTTTCCCTTCCTTTTGTTCTGTTTTTGCTTCTTCTTGCAATACGATACGTACAATGCGTTCTCAGCGTTACAACACTATGTTCTCGACATCCATTTATACTTTCAATGACTAGGAATGCCCGACAGAAATGTATGTTAAAATGACTTCAATGAATAAATAACAAATTTACAAAATAAACGCATAGATAATGTAGATTTACTTATGTATAATAAGAATTCAACTGTTAGTGTGATTTCCGGAACTCCGAAATACAGCACTGTATATCATTCATTTTGCCAGCTAGCCCAGTTCGCACAAATACAAATTTCAAGCTGGAGATGCAAGATTGCTACCTAGCTATCTCTCGTACTCACAGCCATTATATAGTGCTTTAGTATCTGGCACCTAGGTAATACATACTCACCAAACTCTAGAGAACTACAAAGCATAGAGTTATTGATTACCTCGTCTTGTCTCGTCTCGTCTCACCTCCAACGTCCTCACTTTCGCCATAACCATGACCACATGCACATATTATTTGACAACAAGCAATCCATCACATCCCCACTTCCACCGATCAATAAAATCTCCTCTCCTCTCCACTGACAATATTCATACTCCGACACTTATCAGATATCTTTTATTACAAATTGACATTTCAGTTAAAGAATTGAATCTGAGGAATTCTGTGATGTTTTTTTTTTCTGTGCCCCAGCTGGCAACTCGAAGTGCGAAGTTAGAAGCTTGAAGTATGAAATAACTTATAAAACATAGGTTCTGTGTGATCTCACTATAGTATATGGGCAATTTACACATACTAATTAGGATTCCTATCAAGAGATTGATCTCGTTGACACATTCCCATGCATTCTCAAAAGGTATCTTCCTTCTTTACTTACTACGTATATCATACCATACATTCTACGTCTGTTCATTTCATCACATCACATCTGGAGGGATCTTTACTTTCCTACGTTTCATCTCTCATCTCGCATCCGCAACTAGTGCGCCTGGAGATATTATATTATACTACTTATTAGAAGTTCTGCACCTACGAATCTGGAACATCTACGAGTCCCAAGATCTAACCTTTCATACAGGGTCCCTTTACACAAGCACACTTCATCGAGTAAAAACTGACCTATCAAACACAAGTGAACATGAAAACCACATATCATTTTTCCACAAGATAACATATATTTCCTCGCTTCTAATTCCAGTTGAAACCCATCTCGCGCTTTTCCATTCCTGGCAACATCTCCGTCATTTCTCCATGCTATCACATATCACATCATACAATCATCTACAATCCACAACCTCAGCGAAAAGAAGGCCATGCAACATGCTTCTTAAATTGTCCCGTTCCTTCACTTGTCCATATGACCACATAAAATGCTCCCAAAATATACTCACCAATATTATCCCAACTCCGGTCCGAATCTGACCACTCGGGCTTTGCTCCAGAATATTTTCACCACGCCATGACTACTCTCTGGCAAGAAAAGTGAAAATCCCCACCAGCCACCAACCTAATCGCTATGCCATTGCAACGACTGAAAATAGAGAGTCGAATACGAGAACTCTTCCTGGGTGTATGAATTTAACAATGAGAAGAGCTCTAACCACTATACTGAAACCTAGTGGCCTCAAGTCGGCCCAACCCATCCCTAGGAGCAACATAACGTCTTCGATAGGTGTTTGTAAAGTCTTGCAATAAGCTACGAACCTTCCGAACACCATCATGACCGATACTGAGCTTTTCACGAATGCTGTTCATTAATCGATCGATTTCTGCTTCCCTGACGGTTCCAGCTGGTAACATGCGTAGAATGCCATCAACCCAGCTGGCAGTTTCTTGTGGAAGTATCTCGAATAAACCAAGAAGAACACCACTGCCATCGGTAAAGCAGTCTCCTGGGAAACTAATCATCATGCCTTTCATGATTCCTTTCACTAATTCATTGCCATTAGCGAGAATAAGCTGCCTAACCAATTGTTGAATCTCGGGTGGATTTATGTTGGAGGCTGAACTTGAAGGATTATCGCCACCGTAACTGATGACATCTCGAATATAGTGTAGAACCGCAGATAGCGGCTCGCGCTGCTCGAGATCCAAAGCAGCGATGGCAGCCCTGAATATTGGTGTGAACAGATGCGATCGAATCATCTTGTGGGGATAGTAGAGTAAAGCATCGAGTAGGAGACGGTAGAAATCCTCGATGACGTCAGGAAGATCTTGAGGTGGAAGATCAGCCATGGCCTTCAGCATCGCTGTCGATTGGGCTTCGAAGAAGGTATAGATTGATTCCGTGGTTTGTTCATCGACGTGCTCCCGGTCCTCAGAGAACTCACGTAAGATGGCACTAGTAACCCAAAGGAAACAGCCCTGTCTTGACGCTGCAAAGCCTTCTGCAAGTTTGTTGGCCATTTGAGGAAGGAGAGGAGCCATTGATGTACGATAAGATATGATCATATATCTCCATGTACGACAAACTCGTTCACAAATTGGAGTGAAAGACATGAATGAGTCTAAAATCGTTGACAAAATTGGGAAGATCTCTTGGCAGTATTTTACGGCCGGATGATCTTGATTTGACTCGATCCAAGGAGTAACAATCTGTATGAATAAGGTAATCAGTTGCATGTGATCTAAACTTTTGTCAGTGATTTTCCGGTAAGTGCAACTGGGGAAAGTAATTACCAGCCACTTTAAGCTTTGATTCTTCATCGTTAGCTTGATTTGCCAAGGCCATTAGCCTGGACATCAATGGATCACAATATAACTTCATGAGTTGATATGTTTGTGATGGTGGTTGAACAGCAACAACGGATGCAACACCTTCTGTTAACTCTTCTTGACTAACTCCAGGTAATTTGTCCAGAGTCTGGTCGTAAAATTGTTGCAGTTGTACAACTTGCCCACCGAGTAAGTGTTTGCAATCACTGCATATGAACTTCATTGCCATGGCAGCGGCTCGCACGATTTCCTTCGAGTCTGTCGTAAATGACGATACAATATACTGGAATTGGGACTCTAGAAATTCGGGATGGTTAGAAGTCCACTCCGTGTAACGACCTAATACCATGATGGTTGCAAATCGAAGTTTTTCGTGATGAGGAATCTGAACGAGGAGAGGTATGATTTGGGGGAGTATTATGTCTTCATCTTTATCGACTAATCGTCCCATCGCACGCATACCAAAGAGAGGTGCTTCGAGCTGTTGCCAATGTGGCACAGAGGCTGCTGTTGCCTGACTAGCATAGGAGCCCATCCATGCCTTTATAGCGTCGTAAACCTTTGTGAGACATGGTGTGACGCCCATAATCTCACAACAGTCTTTGAGAACGTCTCCCATATGGTGACGGAACTCCCGAAACTTTTCCTCTGCGTCCCTATCACCATCAAATAGGTCCGTTTCATCTGCGCCATCGGCTGTAGGGAATTCCAGATGCTTCATCATGATATCAACGAGACTAGAGTATACATCCACATATTGCATGCGAGCTTCGATGTACATCTCAAGGATGAGATAGAGTTTAAGTTCATACCAGAAGATGAAAGTAAGAGATATGGCATCCTTATCAAAATCTCTGTGAGTACATTCTAAAATTGCCTCGACCAAAGGTCGGAAGACCTTGGGCTCACGAGCAATCAAGACAACCCATGCTTCACCAGCTTCGGCGAATATGCGAGTAAAGCCTTTGAATGACTCAGAATCTTCTTCCTGTGCAGCTTGCGCAATGCGAGGCTGAAGCGCTAATACACGAGGTAAAAGTATTTCGATGGTAGGCATGTACTCATCAACCTCGCGAGTCTCCTTAAATATAGCACAAAGACAATCTGTTGCAGCTTCGAAGGAACGGTCGTTGTTCAGAGCATTGAATATTACCGGTAAGAGAGGGGAGTTAACTATGTCGGCAACAGGTACTTCGCGGAGCCAAGATGTAATGACTTCAAGGAGTTGTGGGTTTGTCGCCGCAGATTCTGTGTGGTGTTAATTAGCCTCCTGCAACTGTATCCAAAAATCAGTTGTTACGTACCAGATGATTGTGCATATGCAATCAGCAGTTGTACGACTTGGGCGGTGTTATCTCCTAATAATTCCTGAGTTCTCTGTTGAAGCTCATCTTCCTAATTGACGCATTAGACTTTGATATTCCCAATAACATCTCGACCTTTCCACATCGTTTCACATGCTTCGGGAATGGTGTATTTCGGCCCACATACTGTCAAAGTGATCTTTCGTCCTTCGGTGACTTCTTCTGGAAGAACTTTCAAGAAGTCTAGAACGCAGGCGAGGCTTTCTGCGGAGTTCCCTAAAGTTGACACTACCATCGGCACTACATCCTTCCAAGTTGTCATCTGTATAGCTAAAATGGCCAAGCAAACGCATAGTTGGATTCGAATCGGTCGTGGCCCTGTCGCAAACACTTTCAAGAGCTCTAAAAGCTGATTCCTTAGCGCTGGTAAGGAGTCGCCTGGTATTTGTTGAACGTCATATGTAATCTACAAGATTAGATTTCAATCTGAATAGGTGGGGTTCGTGATCATATATACCTTTCCTCTCAAAGTGGTAGCAGCAAAGAGCTTCGCGTCTGGCTCAGCATTTGATGATAAGATGCCAATCGTGATCTGCCATGCCTCTGCCTACAAAAAGGGTGAGCCTCTATCAAAAACTAGTTTGGCGCAATAGTATTGAAACTAGAAAACGCAACATACCGACTTCTGGAAACTCTCTAGGAAACTATGCGCTGCCTCCTTCTGTCCCCGCTGACCATCGCGCATAGTATTTAAAGCCGCAATAACGGGAGTGAAGGCATCTTGCGGGCCATTCCCATTCGTGGCAACAGCGACCATTTTGATGGAGGGGCAGGTCTTGGGAGACAATAACAAATTAACGGGGTGATGTATTCATGTACAGTTCGTAAATTTATCGGCAAAGAAGTTACCAAATATAGAGAAATCTGGAAAAAAGGAATTAAGTGTATCAAGAATACGTTACGAATTTCTGGTGGTTGTAGGGTTTCTTAGAAAGAATCAGAATGTTCTTTTGTTGTAGAAGTGATGGAGGGTGGACTTGTTCTGCCCGTTAAAGTTGGTTGCCGCAGCGAAATAAAGTTTTAGTGCCGTTTTGGCAGCCTTGTGGAAAGACAAGCTCAAGGTGCCCGTTAGCCAACCGCGTCCGAGAATTTTAAACATTTGATCAGGAGTTTAAAGGATTCAAACCCAACTCTCTCACCACTCAAGCCATCTTTTGAATAACAGTCATAGTCTTTACAGACTGTGTTCTTACGAGTAACCACTTCAACAAAAATCAACAAAAATCATCATGAATCGAGGCGGTGGAGGTGGCCGAAAGGTCCTTCTTCCCCCAATTAACTTCATTTTCAAGCTGCTCCAACAGCATACGCCTGTGTCTATTTGGTTATACGAGCAACTGGGAATCAGAATTGAAGGAAAGATCAGAGTGCGCACACAAATCCCCCTTCTTATCATGATAATTTTCTAATTGATGGGCTATCAGGGTTTCGACGAATTCATGAACTTGGTGCTCGATGATGCAGTGGAGGTCAGGCAAGCTACAAAGGATAAAGAAGAGAGTCGCAGGGCGCTGGGTTAGTTTTCAAATTATGTGAATCTTAAGGAACAGTTTACTAATAATATATAGGACAAATTCTCTTGAAGGGTGATAATGTTTCGTTAATCCAGAGCGCAAGTGGATAAGAGGTTATGGGAAGGCGCACATTCAGAATGGGTTGTTATGAGAACAAAAAGTACTGTAGGACCTGGACCATGAGTTTTAGGGGAGTTCTTCGGTCATCTGGCTTTCTATCGAGTTGTTTATATTGAGGTGGATCTATTCTCTGGACACAAGACCATCTTTAATCTCACCATCTCCCAACAAAAGTCCGTGGAGAAGACTATCATGCTCTCCTACTGGCACTGAGATTTCTGCTTCAGAGTTCAAGAATTGCTCCTCAAGAGCCAAACCATAGAGCAATACATTTGTTCCTGGATTCGCTGGATCTGTCATTTGTGACCCTGACTCCTGTCTGTACCGATGCAAGAAGTAGTCATAGAAACCTTTGCCATGTCCAAGGCGTCTTATGAAGTTGCTTTTGGGATCAATGTCAAAGGCCACCCCAGGCAAGAGTATCATATCTAGGCCACCTTTGCTCGAAACAGTCTTCAATATACTTTCTCGTTCATCCACAGTCTCTGCGGGGATTGTGGGAATCCCCCAACTATCTCTTTTCAAGGCTTCAAAATCTGCAAGGCTACGAAGGTCCACCATATCCATTACGGAACGAGGTGTATCAGGTGACTGATGAGTGGTTTTATGAAGGTAAGGTACGAAGACCTGTTTGCCAGATTCCAAAGCGTGGCGTACAATTGCATCAGTTTGCAACTCCCCAGTCGGCATAGCAAGATATATCCCTATTCGTTTGGCTTGTTGATATGGTTTGAAATTGATGAGTCTGTGAAGAACAGCCGCACCTAATCAGATTAATGAACTGGCAGTATACAAACGTGAAACTCGTTTTCCAACATGATCTAGAATACTTACTTTGAGTATGTACGGACTCATTTGTAACTGTAGACAGAGCCTTTTTAATCGAGATACGGAGCTCCTTTTTGCTCGATTTCAATGCTGCTGATGAAGCCATTGTTAATAGGTGTGAAAACTGCTTTTTGGGCCAACCACCAATCGCTGAATCAACACAACCTTGAATACAATACCAGAAAAGGGCACTAAACTTATCAACGCTTATCAATTAGCCTATTGATAATGAGAAAAATGACTTGAGCAATCAAGCAGCTAGAATATTCAAAATGTTGCTATTTTTAAATATTTGCAGTGGAGGCTGCTTGCGGTGGCGCTAAATGTGGCTGAACGTTTATTAGCGATGTTACGAATTCCATCCCTAAATGGAAGTTCATGCTCGTAATTCAAAAACTTATTCATCGACAACTACCATCCAGCAATATGGCACCACTCGTTCTGCCTTCAGTATTAATCGCGAGCGCATATTTACTGTCAACTGTGTCCGCAGAGCCAAATGTAGCTGAGCTTGTTGGAACATGGTCTACGAAGTCCGCCGCAGTGTTGACTGGCCCAGTACGTTTTTATTCTTAAATTAGGATGGCTGAATCATGAACATTACGATTGGCACGCGCTGACATCAAGAACTAGGGCTTTTACAATCCAGTTAACGATACACTACTCGAACCTACTCATACCGGAATCTCATATTCTTTCACCGCAGATGGCTACTATGAAGAGGCATACTATCGAGCGGTCTCAAATCGTATGTATTCCTTCACAACATTCGAGCGAAGACGATTATTGCACGAAGAGTATAACTGATAATACTGTAGCTGCGAAACCGAGTTGTGTGTCTTCGATAATGCAATGGCAACATGGTAAATTCGTCTTGAACTCCGACGGATCTCTTAGTTTGAGTCCCTTTAGTGTGGATGGTCGTCAATTGCAATCTGCTCCATGTACTGCCGATACTGCAACATACACACGATACAATCAGAGCGAGACACTTCAGGTTTGTGATTGCGCTCGCCTATTATATTATTTATCGATATATGGGAATACAAACAAGGTCGGATTGCTAACACTCCAACCTTTAGAAATATCAAGTCTACACGGATCCTTATACGAAGTTAACTCGACTTGATCTTTACCAATTCGATGGGACACCTGTAAACCCGATGTTTTTAGCCTATAGTCCCGCTCTGATGCTTCCTACTGAAACCCTTAATCCTACAACTTCAGCAACGTCGACTTCGAGCTCTAAAATGAAGCGGTGGCTGGGATACGGGGACGAACCAGAAGAACCCACAACTTCGGAAGGCTATCTTCTTCCTCTCAACAAGAACGCCAAGCACATCAGTCGCGGTATCGAGCAACCTTCACTTATCAATCGCATCGATCTTGACCTCGTTTGGTGGGCTGGGGTCGGATTGACCATCTTTGGAGGCGCAGCATATCTGTTATAATCACTTTGAGGCTGCATGATAGACTGTATTGTTGGATGTTTGTAAAATTGGAGGATTGGGGTTAGGAGATGAGGCATATATACCAATGGTGTCTGCAAATCAAGCACGGTGGAGTTTTTTGAGGGGTACCTTTTTCTGGGATATAAGAATTCTTTGGGTGCGAGTGATCTTACATCCACACTCAAGCAAGGCGTTGGAATGTTTCTATTGCGCGGGTTGTAATTGTTAGAAGTCTCTTTCCCCGATAATCATGCTAGAAATGTCAAATGAAGTAAAAAAAACCGAGTCTTGCATTATAGATTTCTAGATTGTGATGGAGTTGACACAGATTCTGGCAAGTTGCTAGTAATTTGAAGATTATATTAACTAATTTGCTTTTCGACCTTCTGAGAATCCCACCCAAAAGATCTGCTATTACTATCTTTTGCTCAAACATATCTTGCACGCTGCTTTTTATTATTTCAAATCATAAGATCATCCAGCTCAGGTAGTGAAACAGCTTCCCCAGTCACCACCTGCCGTAGCAAAGCTTAAACTGTCCACAAACTTGGACAATTCGCATCTGCCCAATTCATCACCACCACAGGTTTCTAAAGGCAGCACACGATCGTTGACAATGACTCTAACTAGTTCCTCACTCTCTCCTGCACAGGTCATCTTCTCCACATACATCCTCGCTGCAAATGGTACTGACCAACTCGCCGAATAGCCATTCGTTTGCAAAGCATCTTCTCTTGTGGTGTTTGATAATGCGCTTGTGGAATTATATAGACCAAGGGCGGAGAAAATCCCAGTCATGTCGTTGTCATGACTGAAATCTGCATATAGTTTGATGGACTTATCCACGGGGAATGTGGCCGGATCGTCATCTAGAGTATGGTTTGTAGAGGTATGATCTCGAAGGGGGGAATTTGTGAGACGCGCGATGAGCTCGTTGGTGAACCCTACACCTTGTGTTGGGCCCAATGGATTGCCCCAAGAGTATCCGTAGTATTTACCAAGGGATTGGTAGTAGTCGTAGGCTTTCCAGTCGGCAGCCGTGAAGATATTGCAAAAAGGAGAAATGGTGCCTGTGGGTGAGGCGACGGTGTTGAAAGGGCAAAGATCCATGAAGTTTATGGTGTCAGCCATAGTGAGATTGACACCGGGCAGGTTTGAATTAAGACGGGATGTGATGTTTGGGGTGAAGATTGATGCCCACGTCGCTTGAGCAGAGTCTCCGATATTGGAGTCAGGCCCATCCTCGAATACAGTACAGAGACCGTGGTCGAGAGTGTTGTTGCTTCCTTTATCTTCGCTGATGATAACGATATTGAATGGGTAGCTAGCATTCGCTGTGGATGACGAATCTGCCAAACGAGCCGAATTGAACCCTTGCGTCCAGTTTTGAGCAGACTCAACAACACGGTCTTGACCTGAAGAACGAATAAAGGGAGTGATGGATGAAGCTAGGGACTTGTAACGATTATAGTACTTAATCCCAGAGTTGATGAGTTCTTGTTGTCCAAAAACGCTAAGCTGATCGGCTCCTAGGGAATATTTGTAATCCTTAATGAACTTATAATCTGCCCCATAGGACGTGGTAGTATTTTGAATTCTCCCAATAAGAGCCGTGTATGTTGCTGTCTTGCCAGCTGTAGGATCTCGTGCTCCATGACGAGACAAGATTTGAGCAAATGATATTTCACATTGATCAGGGACTGCGGCACTAATCTCTGAGGGAACTGAAAAATATGGAGAATATTGGCCCCAAAAATGTGAGATCTCTGGTTGACAATAGTATCCAGCATTGATAGTATCACATGATGAGTTGGTAGGTAGCCCAAAGCCTCTATATCAATGATTAGCAAGGAAATGAATAACAAGGGGAAACTTATACTTAAACGCACACTGCTGCCCAGTAGACAAACCCTAAGACTAAAACTGCCGCAATTCCCATATTGACGACTTTTCTTCTTGATCCCTTCTTGAACCTTCTCAAATGTTGCTCAAGACTCTCGAGAATATCATCCGGCTCTGTGCTAGTAACTGGATCTGATTCATCTCCTGACGAGGGCAGAGGCTCATATTTATAACTTTCTTGTCCCGCCATAGCACGTCGTACCGCAGTGCGCTTTAATGAACGCTTCATCTTTGCGGCTCTGTTCTCCCGTCTGTTCTCCCGTCTGGGCACAATAAGAAATCTGGAAGCTCGAATTGGAAGGTTTGATTGGCTAGAATGTCAGTTGACGAGAAGCTTCAATGTTAGCATTCGCGGCCTTTTACCTGTACCTTGCAATTTATGAACTTTCAGCGCAAGTATGGAGGATTTGTTTCTTCAGAGCTTCCTAATTCAATATTCAAATCGAATCCGACTGGCAAGTATCATTAATGCGTTTCACCACGTGTGGTGATCCCCAAGGATGTTGTAGTTGACCTGCATTACCGAACAAGAACCGAACGGGTTCGAGCAATTATGCGACCACGTGATTCACCAAAAATGGGTGGACATCTGGAGCATGGGGGGTCTGTTGCACAGAAACTGGAGAAATGGGGTTTTAAATTGAATACACTCAGATGTTGCAGAAAGCATGTCATATTCATAGGCACCTAATTGATGGATGTCGCAATGGTTCATAGACAATCACCGGCTAAAATCAAACATTACCCGAGCAATCTTGTGAGATTTAGTATTTTATGAACAGTTCGGGAATTTTATGCACTTGATGGTACAGTCTATACTTCCCTAAACCGGGTATCTAATGTATCTACAAACGGCTGATAATCGCTCCAGCATACTCATGAGTCTTGGAACTTCCGCCCAAATCACCAGTCAAGGTCTTTCCTTCTGCCAAAACATCGAAAATGGCAGTCTCTATTCTCTTTGCGTGGTCGTTCAAACCCATGTGTCTCAACATCATGATGGAACTGAGGAGAAGAGCGGTAGGGTTGGCAAGAGCCTTGCCGGCAATATCTGGTGCAGATCCGTGAACAGCCTCGAAGATAGAGCATTCATCTCCAATGTTTCCGGAAGGAGTAAGACCAAGACCACCAATCAGACCAGCGCACATATCTGAGAGAATGTCTCCGTAAAGGTTAGGCATAACCAAAACTTTGTCGTTGTATGGAGTTGGGTCGGTAACAATCTTCAAGCAAGTATTGTCAAGTAATTCAGAGTCAAACTCGACGGCTGGGAAATCCTTGGAAACTCTGTTTGCGGTGCTCAAGAAAAGACCATCACTCATCTTCATGATTGTGGCCTTGTGAACAGCTCGAACCTTCAACTTGTTGATATCTTCGGCGTATTGGAATGCGAATCGTAGAACACGCTCACTGGCTTCCCTTGTAATAAGCTTGATGCTTTGTACGACTCCGTCTACAACAACGTGCTCAATACCAGAGTATTCTCCCTCAGTATTCTCACGGATAAGAACGGTATCAACGTTATCGTATGGTGTCTTGTATCCTGCGATTGAGCGACATGGTCGAACGTTGGCGAAAAGGTTGAAAGTTCGGCGAAGGGTAAGGTTCAAAGATACATGTCCTTTGCCGATAGGGGTCTAATTTAGATTAGTATCCGGCGCAGGCGAAAGACTAATATCTGGGATAAACATACTGCTAGAGGACCCTTCAAAGCGACCTTGTTTCTATTGATACTCTCGATAGTCTCTGCGGGGATAGTGGTCTTTCCGTCCCGGAGTTGCGGGGTAACGTCAACTGGTTCCCACTTGATCGGTGCCTTTATTCCGTGTCAGAATTGACTCGAAATCCTTCAAATTTTCTCCTTACCTTGGCGGCTGTGAAGATATCCTTCACGGATTGGGAAATTTCTGGACCGATACCATCACCCTCAATCAAACTGACTGTGTAAAGTCCCTTGCAAAATGTCAGTGTCCATATTCCAAGAAATTTCCATAGTATGCAATTGTGTCCCTTTCCCTTCCGTTCCGTTACAAGGTGGGCAGTGTTGGAACCGTTCTCTTCTGGTTGGGGAAATGCCTTACATCTGAACCCTTTTGACCGTGGAATTGGGCAATCTTGGATTTTTCGGTAGCATATGTGCGGCGGGCCTACAATCATAAACAGTAAGCATGTGGTTCGAATTGCGAATATGCAATAGCTGCATAGGAGCTAGAACTAAACATATTCTTACCTGGACAGCGGCTGGTTTCCAAGCACGTGAAGATACTTGGATGCACTGTCTTCGCGCAGGAGCGCCAAAAGATCTAATTGCTAACATGCTGTCTGCCAAATGAATTCTCGCCAAAAAATGCAAGAATGTATTGGAAGAGGGGGGAAAAGAGAGTAAATAGGTCCAAATGAGTTTAGAGAAAGAAGATTTGAAGTCGCGGCTAACTTGCGGAAAGTTGCTTTTTTCCTCAAGTAATGGGTTGCTACTTTGGATTCCGCTGTGCCCACTTTCAGCCGTTTTGGCCCGGAACCATTATCGGCAATTCCCGACTTGCGATTCTGTACCTAAGTATTGATGCTCAAACTAATGAATGATACACGCTCATACATTGAATCAAACGGCTGTGAAATAGAACCTCGACAAATTATAATATATTTCATAAATTCAAGTTCAATCCAATTCAGATCTGGGATCACGAAGTGGAATATGTAGCGTTGGAATTTAATTTATGAATTGTACCTTTAAATATCTGTTGCGACAATCTCGAATTAAACACGATTCAATATGACGGACATGGAGCGGACCATTTTGGACCACTACCAGCTTTCATCTCCATATCCTATAGAATGGCCGGCGGATAAAGATACAAGTGATGTTTCAGATGAAGAGGATGAAGCTCCCAAGTCCAACCAGAATGGTGCAATGGCTGCAGCTGTCGCGCGCAGAAAGTCCAAATACTTCGCCCTGGAAAGAGCTAGTGATCGCAAGAGTCTCATTCCTAATGCACAAAAGTCGGGAGATGGGGTAGAGAATTTGGTTCAAAGAGATGAGCAAGATCCTCTTGGTAGCACCGATAGTGTTGTTAGAGTTCTTCGGCAGCAAGGTCTACCTGTACAAGACGACATAGCATTGCGTTTGTGTATCCTTCATTCCTTTTATACTTTCACTGACGGTACTAGGTAACAGGTTCCTCTTATCATCTACAACATTCTCGCCCGCCTTATTCCTCTCCCAAGTTCATTCTACTGCCTCTACGCAAGATCTATTACGAGGCTTAGATCTACTCTCTAGATCAATTGACCAAAAGTCCGCATCTCTCAAGGTCCTCGTCGAATCGAACTTCGAACGCTTTGTGCGTGCCAAAGCCACAATTGACAATGTATACACTGAGATGAAATATCGAGGGGCAGAACCACCCACAGCTTCTCGAGCTAGACCTCATTCCCGCCATGCCAGCAGAAGTAGTTTTCGAGCGAGTAGTGGTAATCAGATTGGAATGACGACACCGGCACCTGTGGATGTGAGAAAAAAGAACGCATTGACGAAAGAAAGCGAATATGGTGTCCTTGGAATCAAGACTCCTCTTTTAGACGTATCCGCAAAGGCAGAAGAGGTGTGGGGACCGGCATTAGGGGGAAGAGAGAAGGAAGATAGCCTGAAAGTAATGGCTGGAACCGTTGACCGGTACAAAGAATATTACGAGATTAATGCTGCTATTACCGATAGTATCAAGCGTAAAGACTATGAAAGTATTGTCGAAGAATATACAAAAGCGAGACGGTTTGCGGATGATGCAAAGAAACTCACCGAAACGCTGGGAACTACACCACCGACTGATCCTCAGATACACCAAATTCTTCTAGCTGCACGCGTATGGCATGATGTCGAACATCAGATCGAGGATTTTAAACGTGATGTATGGAAGAAATTATCATTGGCACAAGGTTCAGCTAGAGCAGATGGAATTTTCGGCGCCCAGCAGGATCAGCACATGGAACTTATTGGAATATTACTTGAATTAGGAGTAACAGACAATCCCATCTGGGTTTGGTTACTGAGTCGTTTCGATCACCTCAAGGTCAAAATACAGACAACTTCGGATCGTTCCAAGGTCGAGATTGAAATTTTACGGCGACGACTAGCTAGTGCTGAAAAGCCTGCACCTCAAGTTATTGCTACTCACTTGCGTTCGCTAGGACGTCAAATAGTAGACAACAAACAAATCTCAGTCGATTCTCCAGATATTATTGAGCTATGGGAAAAATTGAACTCGTTTCTCCATGGCATGTTCTCTGCACAAGGAATTCTTGGCGAAGTGACAGAATTTTGGCAAACTGTTCAGGGTTTCATTGATGGCAGAGCACAAAAAGCTTTACCAGTAGGTATTAATGGGAAGTCTCGAGAGCATCATCGACTTTCTAACGATAATATTATTGAGCTGCAACAAGGAACAGTTGAGTTAGTAGATATGCTTCGGGAAAGTATATACGAGTTGTTTGTTGATCCTCCAATTGAGGATATCTCAGCACTGTTTTCGCCTCTGCCGCCCACCCCGCGCACACCAAGAACGGCTGATTCGTTGACCCCGTCTGCCCTTCGAGGTTCTCGATTCACGTTTGATCCAAACAATCTACCGCCTCCATCACCCAGACGAGGTGAAGCATGGGAAAAATTTGCCTTCTGGCCACCATGGTCAAATTCAGCTAGTGGAGTCCATTATCTGGCCAAATTCCTTGCGCTTGTAGGTTCTGGTGCAAGTGAAATGTCAGAAGTCTCACCTGTCATTAATGGAGATGGTTCAGCCCTGGAAAGATTGAAAGCTCTTGTTGGAGGAGCCCGTGAAAGATGTGTGACTGCAATTCTCGCAGCATGGAATAAAGATGCCGAAAATATCAAAGTTTTGGAGGATTGGAGGCGTTCTTCAGATAAACGAGACCTAACCAGAATGCCAGCCAATTTTAGTGCTTTTGAAAGCGCAATTTTGTCAGGCATGCAAAAAATTCTTTATATTTCTGACGCATCAATCAAGCAAGGCTCGGCTGAGATCGTTCTACCCCCGCCAGCCAAACTTCTGCAAATGGTTCGCAGTCAGTTCGTGACAACCCTCTACAAAGCATTGAGTGGAATGGTCGAGAATGCAGAAAGATCCGTCAAAAAGGCGGAAGATGACTGGACCGCCGATACCGATGGTTTGGCGACTCCTGTGGCGATGGTTGTTGCTACAAGCATGGGTGCTGGAACTGTCGATGCTAGCGATCGCGTAAGTCGAATTACCTATGTTTATTTTTGAGAGCTGGATTAACTTTTGTAGAATGTTCGGATGCTTTTAACTTTAAGCAATCTGCAAGCACTTCGTGTTGATGTCGTTCCAAATCTTACAACGCAGTTCGAGAATGCCTTCTCAGTCAAGCTTACAGAGGAAGCCAAGACAATAAGAGATGTCCTAGGGCAAATCGACGCTCGTCTTTTCCAATCGTATACCAAACCTACCGTTGAGACTCTCCGCGATATTGTGCGTCGTGGAGTTCTGGCACCGGATTGGGCACCAACCGAACAACCGAAAGAAGTTCGGCCCTACGTATACGAAGCTCTACTTTGTCTCGTTATCGTCCATACTCAAGTATCTACGACTGCATCTTCGCTCACCGGTCAAGTTCTCTCTTATCTCTTAGAGCAAGTATCCCTGGAATTCTTAGAGGCCTTCAAACAACGTCAGCGATTTCCCCTCAATTCTCTTATGCAAGCTACTCTTGATATCGAATTTGTCGCACAGACTATGAATCAATATACAACTGAGCGAGCAACAGAGACATCAAGCCAGATCTATCAGGAGTTGGATAAAGGAACAGATGGCGAAGCGAGAGCCAGGTTACAAAAAATATTGCCGGGAATGAGAATAGATTTGAAGAGATTAAGGGAGGCGAGCAAGAGCGAATTCGCTTGCTTCAAGAAGGCGAGGAGTGGAAATAAAGCAGATAGAACTGCTAGTTCTAGTGCACAAAGTACCATTTAGATAAGAAGATTGATTAGAGAATAACCTCTTCCAAGATAACTCCATCGTAATAGCAACATATGGATCTTAATCGAAAAATTTAACTAGGGTGGAAAAAATCCGTAGTCGATTGAAGATCCAAAATTCACAAAATTTAGAGATTTACCATTATCTTTGCGAAGTTTATGGGCATCTCAAAAGCATTCCAGAATCATCGTGAATGCTTGTCTTTTTTCTGATTCTTCAGGAATATCTGTACTATTTTGATTGCTCGGATGTATCACAAAGTTTCTGCACCCATTTGCCAGTACACATGTATGTATGTTGAATATCATAAGAGCTATTGGATTGATCAGGCTGTAAAGACATCATTATTTAGAAAAAGATCTGCGTACGTTGTCCCGCCTTGATTAAAAACGATAAACACCGCCTTCCCCTAATTTGTTCCTTGGACTAGGATCTCTCACTCGCTTTGCCCGTTGACTTTTCAACGTTCCCCGTATTCGGTGTCCAAAGGTCCAGAAGCTTCTTAACCACATCATCTCCCCTCTTCAAAACGATTGGAATCTTAAGTGCATCTTCTTCTTCATCATCATCACTATCGTCTGAGATTTCACTATCAGAATAACGTCGGCCCGTACGTCTATCATTGCGACCTGTTCTTTTCACTCGTCTGATTCTACTATCATAAGTAGTATCACTATCGCTCCCCGAGCTACCTGAATCATCGAAATCACTCATACTCATATCTCTAGCTCTCCCATTGCCTCTTGGTCGTGTTCTGAAGTGATCAATGCAGACTGGAGCTGCTGCTACAGGCTGTGGTTGCGGGGGCGGTGGCGGAGGTCCAGGCCTTGGTGGTGGCATTTCGACCGGTGGACCTGGTCGTGGAGGAAGACCATTGTTGAAACCGAAGCGTGGTGGTTCTCGCGCAAGCAGACTATAAACCGCATAGGGTTTATACTCTCTCTTCAGAGATCTTCGAGCGATTAAATGCATCATCGTTGCAGTCTTGGGCGCATGGCCGCGAGTAACAAGATCCACTTCCCCCATACTATTGTGAAGACTGAGTTCGACCCAGCACTATTCAAACCTGTGATCTCGTTCTTCCATTTGAAGATCTTCCAAGATTTTGGTCATGTGAATAGCTTGTTGGTCCGTAAGACGGACTTGAGAGTTGATAACGGAGCTTCCGCGTTTATTGAATGAATCTATGCGAGCGACTATGTCGGGAAGTGTATTATATTCGTGGGTTATGGTTATCTTAAACCATGTGCGAGGCTGGATGGGCTCAATAGGCTCAGCTTGTCGAAGCATATATTCTGCATATGTTGTGAGAGCGATCAATGCTTCAGTATCGCTGCAGATGTGAAACTCGCTTGAATTGGAATGTGGTTTAGGGGCCGGAGGCGGGTGTGGCAGTGGGGGACTATTAAGGCCTCTGGCTTGATTAAAAGGGGGCAAACAATGCTCCCGAGTAACATGGCTCATTCCACCTACATTAATTGCAAAAGTCAACAATTTATCATAATTAAATTATAATGCCTGGTACTTACGTGCGGGCGCGCCTAAAGAATCCAGGACAATACATTGAGGCTCAGTGATATTGTTCGAAGCTGCTGTCATTGGGGATCTTATGGCTGATTGCATAGAAGGAGGTGAATATGGGTAAAGCATACTTCTGGGAGGAGGGGGAGGAGGACCTGATAGAACTCCAGGGGGTGGCGGACGTGATTGAAGAAACGCTGGAGGTGTAGGAGGAGAAGGAAAGCGCTGTACTGGTATTTCCACAGTTCCACGAGGTATAGGACTTAATCTTTTGCCATCATCCAGGTGCTATTGAACAATGGCTAATATGATTCGGCCGTTCGAATGCTGCTGTAGAAGGGGAGTGTCAGACTTCTCTGCAATGAGACGCATCCATGCATTGATTTTATTCTCCTGTAAAACCTTAAGCAACACTACCTCTCGACGCAATTCTGTCTGCCAGTAAGGACACAGAGCGATAGCAAGTGTATTGTGTTCAAATCTTGTCAGTTTACTAAAAGTCTCAAGCCAGCTGTTGTCACTCAATTGGCTCAGAATCGTACGCATGTGTGTGCTTTCCAAGCTGTGAAAGGCCGAGTGAGGGATTGGTCTAATGTCACAACCTTGAATGAGAAAAGCGATAAGTACGCTTGAAGTACTTTCCAAAACTTTCTTCATCTCAGCAGCAAGAGACTCCTTGCTGCGAAAAAGACTTTTGATCTTAAAGCTAAGGCGGTTGTGGGGTGATTTGAAGAGTTGGCCTTCTGCTGCTCTGGTCCTGTTGTCATCAGTACTAGAAAACTACAGTCGTCAGTTCTTCGTAGAACTTACTCCGCATGTTTCATTGCTAATTACTCCTCCCCCGTCTCAGTTACTGAATCTACCTTGCTTTCCTGACCTTTCTTATCCTATATTATTTGTGAAGAGGTTGGGGAATTTGCTGATGGCACTTGCTTCAATGGCGGCATAACGGGGCCTCTGTGGCTCTCGTATGAGGGGGGGGTTAGACTTCATCATTATATCAGTACAAAAGCAAGGTAACTCTTAGAGACTCATATGCTGTGGGCTTGGAAGAAAGGGACAAGTGTCATGTAAAGAGGTAGGAGAAGTGTCTGGAAAATCAGATCTGTTTCAGGTAGTTTACTCACATTTGGAGTAGTCAGGTCAATAGCTCTTGGAGAAAACGTAGAATCTGGAATCGGCGCTCTTGGCATGGACACCATTACAGGAGGTGGAGGGGGCGAGGCATTATTTATGACCCTGGACGCAGGCTGAAGAACCCACCTTTCTACAGGCCGAAATGGAGGAAAGGGTGGAGGGGGCGGAGGGCAGCATATGACAAAATTTGGGCGTGGGTTTCGTCTTCTTGTGAAGATAGCCGAACAAACTTCGCTGTCGCTATCTGACCCACTCAGCGTGTATGCAGAGCTACTTCTGGAACGAAAGTAGCGACGCCGACTTGGTGAAGAGCTACGAACCAGATCGAAGGTGCGGTTGATGCGTTCGTGATAGAGTACGATCTTTTCGATATCGACTTTTCCAGAAGATCTGTATTTGGTTAGTAGTTTCCTCTCAATGGAATAGTTTGAGCTTACAGATCTCCTAGAAGCGAGCCAACGGTAACAACTTGGTATACCAAAAGAAGATCTAATTGGATCTCTTTGAAACGCTTCAGGTAGGCATATGTATCGCTATCTACACGATACCATACTGCAGTCTCAAGGTCATTCAGGAACTTTGCCTTGTCGAGCTTTAGTTGCATTGGCACCACAGGAGCAATGATCTCCGCTTTGGGCGGTTTCGCAGTTTTTCGCTTCTTCTTCCGTTCCTCCTTCTGAGCAGCTTTGGTAACTGTGGGAGCAATCTTATCCAAGACCTTAACACACTCTCCCACAAGCGAATTCACAAATTGAAGGCCATCATCGCTGAAGACGTGATTCTGGGGTTTACCTGCGTCTTCTAGATTCAAAAGGCCAAGCACTTCATTGAGCTTACCAATGGTAGAACTGAGAAGGCTAATATGTTCCTCAACAACACTAGGTATAATGTATTCATTCTTCGTAGAAAGCAGTCGATATCTATGATAAACGAAAGAAAGCCGACCAGCAAAAGCCAAGATGCTGTCTAGGCCCAGTAAATCTGTTGCTGCGACCTTTCCCATTCTTGCTGTGTCTTTTTCCAGCAGGAAATTAATGGTCCAGGTGGAATGACGGGATTGAATGAGATATTCGAATGGTAAAGGTCGAGTTGAAAAGGAGGGAATTGAATACCCCAGGCAATCAGAGCAGATGTATGCTGCCATGTTTCCCTGCTTCAAACCTATCGAAATGAGGCTGACTGGCCGCATATGCTTCATTGGAGGAAATGGAAACAAGTTTTATATTAATCCGCAATCCGACTCAATTGCGGTGATGCAGAGAGTATGCATCTTTCTAAATTTTAGGTAAAGTGTTTGGCGTTGTACGATTATCAATTCAAAACTCACCGACTGGACTCTGCGTAATCAATAATGATCGTCTAAGAAGCCATCTGCGGGCTGAGAGAATAATTATCTTGTCCGTAACATGTTTCGGACCATCTCATGGAAGTAAGTACAAACACAATATACCAATATCGCTCTTATTAGGATTGACCTGTTTCTGGCCCGAGCACTTGGGGTCGAAATGTGAATTCTAGAAGAGAAATTGAACGTTGTCTTTCACAGATGTCTAAATAGAGACTAATAACCATAGAAACATGCCGGCACACACAGATCGGTCAGCTTACCAAAGTTTTTACTCGCAAACAGGGCGATTCGTGTCACATTTCACCACATGGCGACAAAAATCGGCGACTACCGACACTGCAAATATGGCATCATGGATGGATGGATTGACACCGAGTTCATATTTCTCTACACCACTTGAGCATGACCCCAGTTAAACCCTCCACACTGCCGGGAATTTCTTCCAATGCAATATCTACTTTCCACATACGACCTGCAATTCCACCCACTTGTGCCGCACCGATAGCTGCAGATATAAGCAAATCATAATCTACTAATCGTTCCCATGCCCCTAAAGCTACATCCCTACCCCATACTTTAGCACTTCCTCCTAAAGCTGCAACTCCCGTGCTCGATGTCTGTATTTTATGCCTTGATGTCAAAGAGCTATATTCGTCGTAAGCCATTGCGAAATTGCAAGTATCCGTGTCTAGAATGATGTCAAGTCGTGCGGCAGCTATCAGCATAGCAAGTTCCAACTCGGATAAACCCTGAAGAATGTGGAGCTTAGAGTCCGGGGCTGAAAGCGCCATATTAGCCAGATTAAATGATTGGCCACGCAATGGGAAGTTTTGCATTGAAAGACTTGATATGGGAAGAATTAAGGAGGTAAAAAATGCAGGCACCGATTTAGACCGGTAGAAGTTTGATTGAATATGATGCTTGAAACTTTTATCGTTACTGTACAGTCTCTGGTGGCAGTATTAATTATATGAGCGTGAGAGAGAAAATAGGATCTTACCTCGATCATGTTCTGCCAAAATGATAGAAACTCTCTTTGTCCAGGTGTCGAGATATCAAACCCCTCGTCATCATAATCATCGCTGTCAACAATGAGGCCCTGTTTACATACTTCCCAAAATGCTGGAAGACTTCTAGGTAATGATAAATGCACATATCGGTGACTAAAACGACTTTTGACTCTCTTTTCCAGACTTTCGACTACATCCACACGAGTGGTGAGACCAAGTACAGCAATAGGCGCTTTCCTGGCCTGTGCTATATCGAATAGATTGTAGAGTAAAGTTTGTCGAGAATGCGTCGTGAATAAGTCAAATTCGTCTAGTACGAAGACAACAGATTTAGCAGCATGGTCTGTCTCGATTTCTGATATCTCCGATGGATGGGAGAGTAAAGCCAGAAGAGAGGCCAGGGTATCAGCATAATTATTAATCTGCATAAAACGTTAACGCAGGCATGATATCAGTTCACACAGATCCTTACCTTGCCGTTAGAGTCATCTTCAATTTCCATTTCTCTACCCAATTGTCTCCATATCTCGCGCAATGCTAGCCGATCGTCAGTATGGACAAATCCGTTAAGTCTGACGACATGAAATTTTTTTCTATGGTCTTTTCCAAGATCTGAAATTACGGATTCAACCAGCTGTGCATGAATTAGCTTAACGTCTAAGTTTTTTTGTTTTTTTTCGAAATGAATCTTACGGTGGTCTTTCCAGAGCCCCTTGCACCAATAAGCAACATAGAGTTACCCTCGCCCGCCAAAACTGTTTGTTCGACGAGCTGATGTACCTTATGCATATCATCTTCATGACCTTGGATTCTTAGACGTTTCTCTCCGGTAAGGCGATTCAGTAATACTCTTTGCATTGTTTTTAGATGGGTTTCAAACCCCTCAATGCTGGTAACTTCATTCGAGATTGGACCCGAATCTGTTTCCTCATCGAGTAAATCATGATCTACATCAGAAATGCAAGTCTCACAAAGCCATTCGCCCCGAGGCTTCTTGGGAATGTTTCCGCAAGATTGATGAACAGCATAATCACAACTCTCACACAGAATAATCTCGTTCGGTTTCTCTGAATCCAATCCTTTGCAAACAGCACATGATATTTCGTCATCAGAGTCGCTCACACCATCGTTTTCAGAAGCTCTCGCTGCTTCTGCTGCTACCCTAGCTTTTTGACACTTCTTGCAAAACCAATCACCTTCGGGTATTTTTGGCACACTGTAACATTTCTGGTGCACAATGAGCGGGCATCCATCGCAGAACAAAATCTTGTTCGGAGCTACTGAATCAGGTTTCGTACAGATTTCGCAAACAGGACCGTCGTCATCTTCTTCATTATAATCATCATCAATCGAACGCGACGTGAATGGTATAGTTTTGTCCTGTGAATTCTTGAGGCGTGCCTCAGACTGTTATCTAGTTAGTACAAATGATGTAATATCTTCAACATCGTGCGATGATAAGCAGTTTTGCTTCATAAACGATTCTACCTACCGGAATATCTTTAAACCCCTCTAAACTATCCTTGCCAGATTCGTCGAATGCAACGCTCTTCCTTATTGTTGAATTCCTAGACTTGCTAGGAGTTAGGATACCTTTTGGAGTCGCGGCCTTTGAACCTGTCAAACCATCTATTATCCGCTTCGGCCTGCCACGTTTCGGTGTGCTGGATTCAGGTGCTTGAGTGGTCTTTCCTCGAGCCTTTGAAACCACATTTTTTGAGTTGGAGATTCGCGTCGATCGACTATTGTATGTTTTTGTAGACTTCTCGGCAGGTTCTACATCTTCACCACTAGCATCAACATCTTGATCCTGCTTGTTCTTGGTAGATACGTTTTGAATAGCTTGTCGTGATAATGCTTTCGCCTTTTCAAGATGTTCTTTATTCTTAGGCGGTCGCCCACGACCACGTTTCGGAGGCGGCACCGCTTCCTTCACTGTAGACTTTACCGCCTTAGTATTTCTCGCTGCCGGTTTGGTAATTGATTTCCCTGATGCATTTATATTCTCTTCCTCGTCATCCGTAACCTTAAAGTCGTAGATATCCTCGCCCAATTCGTCTGGACTATCTTCAGTCTCCTTCTTAACGCCTAATCCAAGCAGCTTCTTGAACCGACCTGAGATACCGCCAAGTGTGGAGGTAGGCACATCTACCTTTTGACGTTTCGCTGCAGACGTTTGCGATCTTGCAGGTAGAGGGGATAATTCGTCGGCGTCGTCTGATATACGAGATCTAAGGCGTTTCCGTGTACTCAATGGTTCTAGTGGTGACATAATCAAGAAAGGGCGATTTTAGACTTTCTTCGTTTCTAGGGAATTATTCATGTCTTTGGCAAATGTGATTGGGACCAAATGGAGCGGTCGACAATTATAAAGGTTGCTTGGGAGACGCGTCGTGAATTAAGATAGCGCTAGCGGCCGCTGTGCTACAGGAGCTTTCAAAGGCCATCATCGTTCTCGCCTGAAAGTATCAGATGAATGTACAATGAATATATCAAGCATTGTTTGACCTATCCCATGTTCTCAAAACATCAGGACCGTTCAAGACTTTTTGAATCGAGTATCTATTTGTTGCTTCTATCTGCTTCTAGCATACTCTCTACTATTACGGTGCCAGTGCAATATCGTTCGTTCCATGCAAAACCTTGAATGGGTTACCAAGTTGTGCGGTTTTAAATGTCCACTTCACTGAGAGAATAGCATATAGATAAGACCAGGATGACCAGTAGTTTGGATTGGCATACTAGATGTGAAATTTAATATTCAAGATGAGTTTGAAAGTTTAGACCATCTGAATATTTCAATTATATTCGGAAGTTGAAAGGCTCGGGTTGTCGGACAGAAGTCTGTAATGTTGGAGACCCTGACTCAGATTGTAGCGCCGCACTGTCTCAGTGTTGCATCATGGATGGGCGAACATTTTCTTTGTTTGGAAATACGAAAAAGCATCTATATAGCATGGCCAATGATTTCTCGCTATCTTCGTGTCCTCGTGCAATGAACTTGTCATTAGCAGTGAGGCTTTGATCGAAGAGAATTGATGAACGATCATCCCATCTCTCGGTTGTTCCGATAAGAGACGGCGTGAATAGAGAAAGATCTCCCAATCATTGCAACCTTATTTTATTCATCCTTCCAGTCAAATTTCATGTCAACGTTTTATAGAGTGGCTACCTAGTACTCGAAGTTCAACGCTAATCCCGCAGTATATGGGTACTATATTGTAACTGTTAAACAGCTTTGTGCACTTAGATCACATGATATGGGCCTTTACAACGATAGTACTGTCAGTTGGGGTGAAACTCATTAAATTAACTTCGTTATGAACGGCTGGAGGCCATCAAAAAATTCCCTAACCAGGCATACCAGATGTCCATTCTATATTGTCATTATGGTCATCTCTCATATCGTTGCGCCATAAGGCACTCTGCCCTCGACTGCCTCTATAAAACAAACAATTGCGCCGGTGCAGTAACTCTAGAATAATATCTAGGCTGAATAAGCGGGCAAGTCTTTCTCGTCTTCATTCACTTCCCTGATTGTAACATTGAACATATCCTTCACTTTCGCCCCGAACTTGGCCCAAGTACATTTTCCGGGAATGCAGTGACACACACATCCACAATCCATCACATCGTCTTCTCTTGTTTTGTCACCTGCGTGGAATCCTAAGGTCTTATTCTCTTGATAAAGAAGCATCTCAAGAATCGATAAATAGATGAAAGTGTCCAATTCCCCTTCAGCATTATCAAAGGGTTCCTCTGACGTGACAACATTACACTTGTCATACATGTGAAATTTGCCAGAAACCCCGTTGAAACAATTCGGATCGAAAGCCATCATAGCGTACACCCGCATCTCGCCTTCTTTCGTTAAAAAGTATTGCATTGTCGTTTTCTGGTATTTCCATGTATATTTCCCTGAAAGTTCCCGACCCTCAAGATATTTTTCAGAAGCAGTATACTTGAAGGATAATCTCTGATGAGTTGAGAAACAAAAGTTCCTGCGCTTCAATCTGATTTGTTTTCCAGAAGCAAGACACATAAGATATCCTCTGCCTCTTTTATTGACAGTGAGCCAGGAGGATTCAGAGGACGGCGGTGGTAAAGGAGAGTCGTCCCGTGAGGATGCAAGGTGAATTCCAGAAGCAGGGGCTGCAAGATGCCATCGTGCTTCTGACTGGGGATTGATGAAGCATTCCACCTTGAGGGCGCCGTGGTAATACGTCGACATCTCTATGCAAAGGTGTTTGGAATTGTGCTTGGTAAGTGCGAAGGGAAGTTTTGGAGTGCTCAGGTGTGATAGACCAGGAACCGGGGGAAGAGCGTATCTTTGTTCACTACGTTCCAAGCTAACTAAGCACTAATCGCCAGAGATGACATCTATCACATATGTACTAACCAAGTGTATTGGCATCGATTCCTCTAACTCAATGAAGTCAAGGCTTCTAACTCTGAACACAACTACAGAAGAAAGTATAAACTAGGTCGCCTTTCTCCAACCAGATCGGTTGCGCAAGGCTACTCTGCCTTTTCGCAATCATTGCCTTGTTATTAAGGTCATGAATGGCTTCTTTAATTGCACCTTTCCATGACGGGGTCCTATTACCTTGCCGAATTTCGTTTGAAACGCCGACAGTGTAGAAGCCTACATTCTTTTTTTTCTCCTTCTTCAGACAACCAATCCTTAAAAAAAGCTTATTCTTCTGCGTCCAAGTCCGATTTTCACTGCACTTTTGAGGCCAATGTCCGGAAACCAAGTTCATAGGATGTTGAGATGTGCGCTAAATCTATCTACCGAATCGAACCGTTCATACTCAACGGGTTTAGCGGACCCAACACTTGACTCTAGCTTCTTAGGTAGACGGATCGACATCCAGAAGATAGACTCGAAAGATTATCACAACAGCACCAAAAGCAAAGCTGAATTCAACAACAGGCTTACACCAGTCATCAGAAACACCATATCAAAATGGCAATTCCTTATCTCCAGTCAAGTTTATTTGGGTTCACATGAAACTTGAATGATGAGGGGTAAGCTTGAGAAAAGCTAGATTTATATTTATCTCAACGATGCAAGCGTTGGATTCAGATCTTTGGCTAGGTTTGAATACAAGCCTTTGATTATTTTGGCAGTATCTACCAAATCCAACAGGTATATGACCTTTTGAATTGCATGTGAAGATCAGCATGGACTCTTTACGTATTTCATATCCGGGCGATATGAAAGCAGCGAATAATGAAGGGAACAATTGGTCGAGAGTCCGCAGCCCAGGTGTTAACATATACTTTAAATAAACTTCTTACCACATAGACACAAAAAGTACGTATCGCACTAAACCAAATTGAGATAAGGTTATTGTCCTATTTCCTATTTCCACGTGATAGATTCGAACATCCAATGATACTCACGGAACCTTATTCTCAAATAGGGATAGTGCAATACTAAGTCGTTGAGTTTATGCGGTGTTTGCTTCTTCGGCCCCTAAATGGATTCCTCTTCTGATGATGTGATTATTTAGGAAAATCTGCCCAGGCTTGAGGTCGGAGGTGCATAGCCGGTAGTGTCTTGACTACAAGTTAGGCTAGCTCTATTCTCCGATCATCAATCCAGTCAACACACACTAGCTTATACTAATTTTCTTTGAGTTTCACGTGGCGATAAACAACTTTGGATGCAGCGATGTTATTGACCTATATGCCTTCGGAGGTTTATAGATTGTCGCCGCGATTGTTGTCTCACTTGGAAAAGGTGAGAGATACTGAACAAGCTAACTTATTAAATTGATTCATTCCGAGTTCCGATACCCATCATTCCATCATTATCATATGGTTCTATCGTACGCGTACCACCTTTCATAAGCCCATTAAGCACCAGCATGCAAGATATATCCACCATCGACAGCCACGGTCTGACCGTTCAAATACTGATTGGTAGCCGCGAACAATATTGCACCGGCCATGTCTTCGTCCTTGCCCGGTCTTTTGGCGGGAACCTTCTCATACTTCTCCTTCTCGATGTGACTCTTCTGATCTTGTCCACTCTCGCCACCAGTCGTCATCTCACTAGGGAATACACCCGGTGCAATGCTATTGACTCTGATCTTCAATCCGTTACCCGCGATCTCTGAAGATAGCATCTTCGTCAAGTGAATGGCTGCAGCTTTGCTAGCGTTGTATCCGAAATGATGTTGTGAAGATTGGACAATACCGGAGATCGAGGAGATGTTAATCACAGTTCCGGAGTATCCGTATTGATGATCCGAAGCCTTTTGGAGCAGAGGAAGAAAAGCTGTAGTCATGAAGAATAATTGAGGAACATTGGTACGGTAGGTATTGCACCAATCATCGAACGTCGAACTCTCATCATCAAAAAGATTTTTCTTCATTTCCTCCGCAGTCTTGGCCTCCGTTTGCTGGGTAGCTCCAGAAATCCCGGCATTGTTGATTAAGATGCAGAGACATTTCTCTTTTGATTCAATCTCCTTTACCACACGAGCAATTTCGTCTTTGCGTGTAACGTCTGCAACGATAGGGATAATTTCTCCCTCAATATTTTGGCCATGATTTTTGACAACATTTTCAAGCTTTTCTTCGGTTCGGCCCACAATATATACTTTGGCACCGTTCACAGCCAGTGCTTGAGTTGCCATCAGACCAATTCCTGATCCGCCACCTGTCACGAGGGCCACCTGCTTTATGTGAGTCTCATGGCCATTTCAACATGAATAAGAGGGTAATTACCTTGCCCTTGACATTGAACACATTGCTCAAAAGAAAGTTCTTATTGGAATCAGACATTTTGGTTGTAGAAGTTGAGAAGTGGTTTGGAGATTGTTGAAATTGAGGATTGGAGGTGCTTTTCATATGGTTCTGATATTGCGTTATGGAGGAAATGCTCCGGGATGGGATTCTGCAGACGCTTCGGAGGGATGAATTGGCAGATGTCATTGACGTCATTACTGAGTACTTAGGACGACTGATACGTAATAACGCATTTTGTGACATGATTGTGGACTGTCTCTTGCAGGACATGAGTTAAAAGACGTAATATTAAAGGAAGTTGGGAGAAATTATCGATTGATTGAATTAAAAGAAGATGGAGGTAGAAAAAAGAGAAACGACTAGCAAGGAAAGCATCTCAAATTTATTCGCGCCATAAAACTATAATCAGAACAGCGGAAAGCAATAAAAACATGTAGATTCCCATAATAAAATGAATCGTCGATAGCAATTCCCATCTTCTTGGTTTTCCATGCCTAAAGTTGGTGATGTCAATACTAATGTGGAGTTTGGGCCTGAAGATCTCCCCCCGCATTTTAATAACCTATCGATGACGTTTAGCGAATAGGGTGTTATCACATGATTGTCATGTTTCTTCTCTTCCTCTATCTTTTGTGTTGTAGCAATTTGGTCAATTCCTTTGTTAATTATCGTCCTCAGATTGAATGAGAATTAATCACCTGCATATATATGTGAAAATAAATTGAACAATCAAGCCAGATATTATCTAGGTAACTAGTCTTAGTCGGGCGAATGACCCGTCAACGTCTATAAATTTTCTCGGAAACTAGTCGATCTCCTAATGACTATTTCAAGATTTTGGAAAAAAGAGAAAATCTGCATCACTCTCAATGTCCTGGATTTTAAGTTATTCTGAAATGAGAACTCTGCGGTCTTAAGTCTGGTAGTGCCAGACGTGAAGTATTGGATGGACTTGAGTCTATACCAAAGATCCCCCTTTTACGCGGGATGACAAGCGATTTCATTTGCATTTGAATCTCTTCATGTCTCTGTTCGTCAATTTTACTATTTACCTGTCTTGATTCCAATGCCTTGAAGATGCAATTAAGTCCAAAAGTAGTCTGCTGAAGCAGTTATCGTCATTGAGTGTTTTAAACAATGAATTTACAGCTGTTTCAAATATATATACACACATATTATTCTCATGAGAAAGGTATGCTGGGATGATATTTATACAAACCAATATGAATGAATGTAGGGACGTACCTAAGCCCCTCTCCTCCTCTCTTCATCTTGTGTGAAGGAAAGAAGTGATAGTTCTAAGTTGGAGAATTAGGCAACTCCGGATGAAAGAAAATTCTTACATCTACAGAATTATGTAAAGATGCTGGAGTTCAAAGGGGAAAGAAGAAATGGGGAATCGGTACGTTGAGAAAATAGCATGTCGTCCACAACTGTCTATATTGGCTTTAAGTTTCAAATATAGTCAGGGTTCAGTCAAGAACAAAAAGATGATGAGAAAAGCATCTAGTCATATTGTTAAAGCTTGAGAATTGAAAATATTTCTTTTCCTTGAGAATATAAATAGTAATAATACTTCAGCTCAGCGCCTGCGCCTTTGTCGGACCAGAAATTGTATCTCCCATCCCATTTACATCACAAACTTTCCATCAATAACTCGTCTCAATGATAAACATCCAAAAGCCTCTCTCCCATTATCCAACGGCATTCCTCTCGACATCACATCTTTCACACCCCCACCTTCCAGGACCCAATGGTCACTACCAAAAGCATCAATCAGATACCCGACCAACATTCCAACCATCATTGGCGCCATCTTCGATGCTGGGCACAGAAACCTACCTTTCCCAAACGGCATCCATGCTTCCTTATATGCCGCGTTACCTTTACTCTCCAATTCAACCCATCGTTCTGGTCTGAACTCATTTCCATCAGTTCCCCATATCTCTTCAGTCCTTTGTATAAACTCAACATCGACTGCGAAGATTGAACCATTGTCTTCATTTTGACGATAAACCCTCTTGGTCGGTGGATACAAACGCAGAGCTTCGAAGACGATATCTCGAGCCGAGCATCTTCCTATCCGTTCGCCAAATTGTTCAGCTGTCATATTTTTCAGAAATCGGGAGAGAACATCTTTCCATTCAGCCGCAAAATCAGACGGGTGACGAAACGAAATTTCGAGAAAACAACGAAGAACAATTCTCCACAGCGTTTCGTATGCAGGGAGAAGAATGTTGAGTGGATTTCCATTGTCAAAGCTGGTGGATAGGGATAGTGAATCGAGTTCGCGACGTAATGATTTCTGCATTGGGATTTGTGAGGGGTGGGTGAAACAGGAACATTTGGATGATATCCAAAGGGAGTTGATGAGTTGGGTTATGCGGATGATGGGGATTTGCATGGGTCTCATGTGTTTGGAGGGAAAGAATTTAAGAAGCACGAATCGAAAACAGAAGACTTGAATTAGTGGACTGAGAGGTGTAACTCCATTTTCAGAGATGGAGGGGGCGATCTCATCGTTGAGAATTAAGGGGACTTTTGACAAGGTGGGAATCGATTCATTCGATGTCTTCAAAAGGGATGTAGCTGATCTGAGAAACAATTGGTAGAAAGCTTGATTGGTCGTTGTGAATGCGTTGGAAATGGAGAAAACGCGCACAAGTCGCTGGTTCGGTCGAGCTCGAGAGTGAAGCGAAGATTCTTTCAGAATCTCCATCGCTTCTGACAGATTCCGGATCGATATGATCTTTTCCTTGCAGGTGCATCTTCGGTACAGGTTTGTGCTTGTCGAAATACGGATGAGATAGTATGTAGGAATTAAGGCAGTGATGGCCATAGCTAGCGCAAATATTGGGTCCATCGCTTTTACTCGAACTGAGACTTTTCTCTCTCTGGGATAGTAAAAACATAACTGTCCATGACTTGTACTTGTAGGTGAATAGATGTCGGTTTCTACCCACAGCATCTTGGTCCCCTCAAGCTTCGACAGTTGGCAACTTCCATTGTCTCGGGAGCCTGCATGATGATATGGATGTGCCTTTTGCTTTTTTTACCCATTCAACGGCTCATAAATAGAGTTGGGCATAGAGTTGGGCATATCCGGGGTAATCCGGGGTATATCCGGACTGTAAAGCATCCTACTTGATCTTGACCTTTAGAGGAAAGAGTGAAAATCTCGCAGAGAGGCTCTAATACCCTGGGTACCCGGAGTATTTTCTATGTGGTACTGCAGATAACGGACAATGGATTATTAGAACTCCAAATATATAGCTAATAATTATATATGTTCGACTATATGATTCACTATTGTAAGTTCAGAAACAATCTCTACTTTAGACAATGATACAGCACGATTATATGATTTATATTTCGGTTACTTGATGTATTGAATGTTCCTGGAAACTATTCTACAGAGTTCCTATGGGATAAATTAACCACTTTGCAGAAGCCAAATACCTTTGGTAAGGTACTTGTGCTCACGTCTACCCATCCATAGAAAGATGCATTTCCCTGCGCCAAAAGAAAACTTGACAAACGGGTGAAATTACAAGTTGTTAGCCCACTATCAGATTCTTCAGAACTTTGAGAGGCGTTTTTATTCGAACTCAATAGGAAGTTTTTGAAATGGACAACACACGAAGTTTTCTCTTGGGAATGAGTATGATTGGTGATGGAAAAATGAATTTGTTGGCATGAAGTGGGATTGGCTCAAAGAGGGATATTCGCATATCCGTGTGGGGTTGGAAATCAACACAGGTTTAATCTCCAACGATGTATTGGGAATGTTGAGTTGGAAACGTTTGAGACTTCACCTATGAACTTTCAGGGTGGTCTTGGCTTTGCTTGTGGTTTGCGGCTCTGAGCCTCGTCCGACAATATCACGGTTCTGTTTCAAGGGCGAATAAATGTAATGTCGTATTGCTCCGGAGTTCTGCAGAGCATAGTATTGGATGAAATAAGAACTGGACAGATATTCAGGCTGCCGTATGCATAACGCCTTCTTCAAAGCTCGATGACATAGTACGTAATATATTGAATCCTCAGTATTGGAGATTCAGACTTACGGGACCTGCTTTCAAGGTCAAAAACAGGTTATAGATGGCTCATGGATGTGCATGTACCCGGTTAGGATAGTTTGCAAACGGAACGACTCTGAAGATGGTTGCCGGATACGAATAATGGAGACTACCTGACGTGATCAATAAAAAGTGATTTTATACGAACATTCGCATCCCTTTGTTCATACAGCTATTCAAACGAAAGTGAATATGAGATGCCTGATCAAGACTAACAGTTTTTACGAGGGGAATTATATACAAGAGACTCAAAGCCAATGCGTATTGTATTACGGGGACCGTGATATAGAACTTCTCTGTTAGGTGCTTCTTAAACCTGTGAAATCACATGATGAAATATAAATGGACATGCTATAATAGGATGTTCTTCAAGACAAAACCAACTTTGCGTATGGCGAGATGGTGTCTAAGTCACATATTTCCCCCTCTATGTCAGATATAGACACTAGGAATTGCAGCTCAAATACCCGCAAAAAAAACTCATTCACAACCTTATGAATATATTTGGGACTTAGTGTCGCACACTGCAACACGTAATGCCTTTGTAGATTTATGGCAAGAACAGAACGGTATTGAGACATAACTATAAGACAAAGCCGGAGATATTCACGACCACATCTTCACCTTGGCTTGGATGTGTTCTACATACAAATTATAGCTGCGACGTATGGAATGGCTATCGCTACAAGCTTCCGACGAACTCCCCAGGTGACGCGCTGCAGAGCAATAAGCGAAGGGCGAGATTTTTCTTCGGCGACGAACATTTTATGTATTCTTTAAACATTATGTGGTCTATTATTCAATATGAGACCGTTATTATCTAATGATCAATAAAGCAAGAGTTGAGTGTTCTTTTTTCCACTTGGATCACATCTCATCAAGCCACGGCTTATGGAACAACTCCAAATCAACCATCTCTCCACGATATCCTCGACGCTTCTTGATTACTGCCACATGATATCAATTACTAGCTAGTAGATATCTTTCCATTGCTATCAAAGAAAGCATACTTTGGAGATCGGAGAGAATAATACGGCCGATGGAATCAGCAACTCAAAACAAAACAAATTTTCTCTATGCTGCCTTCACACTAAAGATAAGATGTAGATATAACAGAACCAGATATATGTGACGCGAACACAAGATAAAGTTCTGGATGTCGAAAGATGCGCAATATGGCTGATTATTAGAACTAAAGATATTGCTTTGATAACTGATGTAGCAAATGTGTAAATTTCGCAAGCCACACGGGAAAAGTTACCACGTGTCAACTCATAATTAATGTATAAAAAATATTACCTTCTAAATCTTGAGCACAGTTCTGATACTAACAAAACGATCAACCAGTTATGTGTGCCAAAACCCCCCACGACTCTCTAAAGTGCAGATCAGGGGGGAAATTAAGACTCGCTTATCCTTCGGGGCCTTTATCGCTCCCCTGAGTATATTTCTTGTCGACTTCGGCAAACAAAAGATATCATTTTAACCTGTTATATTTTGGCTCTCCAAAGAATCGAGAATTGATATAGCCGCCACACTAAAAAAACTTCTGGGTGTTCGTGACTCTTGCTCTATATGGTGTTGGCTTACGCAACCTCACAATTAAAGTGTATGTAGGCCAATACTCCAATCGCACTCTTATCTCATACTTTCCAATCATGGATATCCTTAAACTCCCACTCGCTTGAAGCTTATCATTTTCCACTATCCCCACGTAGCAATTACCCCCAAAACCCCCACAGTGGCATATCACGGATCGAAAAATGTGGTAACATCGTGAAGTGACATCGTTAGAACCATCAATTCCGAACCTTAATGCACCTGCGTGTATCCGAGATGACATATCACAATTCGCTCTTTTTGTCGTCGTGAATTTCTTCTTATCTCAACCTGTGCATCGGCTACCGTCGTGTTACCTAAAAGGTCCTTTTTCCGACTTTAGCCCATGGTGGGAAAAATTGAAAAGAGTATTTACGCCGCACAAGGCGGTTTGCGAGGAACCAGGCTAGCTGAATTCTTATCATACCCATAGTATCTCTAGGGTCCCATTCATATGGCCATCTCGCTTTCGTACCTGATTAAGCTCCGTATCGATTGTGCTTCATCGGGGATGTTCAATGATTCTATGTTCTTGAATTAGATTTTTCTTCTTCTTCTTTCAATATCCATGCAATGTCGTATGGCACTGAGACAAAATACATCGATCAAGGCAAAAATTCATCTCGTGCTTCCAGTGCCGGAGAGTAGTATTCACCCACGAAATAAATGGGTTCGGAAATGCCCCAGATATGGCTCACGCACGACATATCTAAGACCATGATTTACGTCTCACGCTATCCAAGCCAGCTTGGAAGTGTATGAGAAAAATCAAGAATCATGATATTATCAGCCGTGTCTACCGGAAGGAAGCGAATTGGAAAGCTGTTAATCTTCATCGATCCTAAATTTCCATGCTGATTGAGTGGTCGATCCACGCCAAGCAAAAAAACCTCTGGTATTTCTCCAGGAATCGGAGTCGCGGGGTCGATGGCGTTTGATCAATGGTACGGAAGATGCATTAATTTTGAGGCGTTTGAAAACCTCCTCTCTTCAAAATCACTCGCTCCGAAGTCACGCGCCACAAAATGATCAACATGCTGTACTGCACGAAATACAAAAAGGGGGTGAATAGAGATACGTTGCAAAATGAAGCTCGTTTGAAAATCGTGTTGTGGTTTTCCTTCAGATGACTTTTACCCCAGATCTCCACGCTCGCCTCATAAAAGCATGTAGAGGTTTTCGCCCGGCATTTCGGACCGTGCAAGCATCTACTGTTTTTTGCTGTGTTGGATATCCGAGTGCTGTTATTGATTGAAATCATTTTAGACTTTATTTCAAAGTACAGTAACACATGATAAAAAGATCATTAGCTTGTGTCTTTCCTCAGAAGATAGATTCACTCTTGTTGTCCTTCGGCACAAAGAATGCAGAGCGCAGGAAAATTGACCGGCATGATTCCATATTTAGAGTGTTTGTCTATCACGACATTAATTTTCTATTACATTTATACATTTATACATTTATATATACACACATACATAAACTTAGTCTACAATATCCCTCACCCGGTCGATCTCGGAACTCCAGCTGTTCTAAACTTGTTAGGTCATTTCATGGTTCATTGAGTTATGTGTCCTTTATCGTACCATGTTTGCTTCGAGGAATAAGAAAGAATGAGCAAACAAACAATCGGACCATATTCCAATAGCGTTTAGGCTTTCTCGGTTCCCACCCCTCCGGAATAAATGAAGCTTCAAGTCGATATATTAGAAAAACCGTTCAGGCAATGCAAGATCACTGTTCCCCAAATTGGGTGGCGTCTGCAAAGCACTGACTGTTCATTTCCATCCTTGAGCTTTTTACTTATCAAGTAATATTTTAATTGAGATGGATGAAGTTGATTTAATTCTCAAAGAGGCAGTCATTTTATTCGGACACAATTTCTTGAATATTCTGATTATTGCAAAAAAGTAAAAAAGTCGAAATAATCAAATCAACAAAGTTTCTCTCCAAGTTCACTTAAGGTTTCTCTCCACATTATCAAACCCCGCCCCCCACAATTTTAAATCCTTACCGAACAAACGACACAGCTAGTCGTACGACTAAAAAGTTCAAAATAATATCGAAATTCGACTTTCTGCGCTTTTGGTTATGGATGAGTTGTTAATATAGTGTCCCGCACTTGCTGACATGCTGGTGTTACTTACTGCCCTTGACATATTCTAAAATAGCTTTCTCTTATCTCAACCCTCTCGCGAGATATCAATAGGCAGAATTACGAGGTATCTCTGGATCTCAAGATATGCCTACCTATTGTAACCCCAGGCTTCTACGGCCTCGCCGTGTTCACTAATGAGGCATATCAGTACTAGCATAACTAACTATAGACATCTGAGGTGAGCGCTGGCCGATTAGATCAGCTTGTGGCTCAGCCCTGACGAATTCGATAATAGACGAGGATTATGAAATCTAGAAGCATTTACTGGTATGCTGTATGGAATGGAAAGTATGCTTCTGTAGATACCGCTCTTTTCAAGAATAAATGCCCCCACGCCGCTTCAGTCTGGGGTATCGTTCGATTCGATCACATTCTTTTGCATTCGTCATTAGATGGCTTTCCCAACAATGCTTGCCTAGTTTCAGAAGAGAGTTTGACTACCTGCTTAGCTACTTCTTGGAGTATCCTCTCCGGAAGATAACGATTCGAAATGGATTGCAACAGTCATACATTTAACATCATTACGAAATGGTTGAAGTCAACAAATGAATCTATACGATCACAACACCGTACATTTTCCCGATCGCGACGAGCTGATTTGACCAAACTCTATTTTCCAAGGTTGTAGTTCAATAATCGACACCTCTGCTGTCAAATGCAGGTCAAAATCTGGGGAGATGATCTTTATGTCAATGCCAAGCCGCCTTACAAGATCGAAAGTTTTCTCCTCAATTTCCCCGTCGATTTGAACGTCTAATCGTATTGGATTATTTCAATGCTCGTACTCAAGTATCTTTTCTCGATCATTTCTATCAAGTGAAATGGAGCGAGATGATTTTCCCCCTCACTTTCATCCATGAACCATGAAGTAAGTGGTTACACGAGTTTAAACAAGGCCGAATGGAACTTTCCACGACATAAAGATCTAATATTCGAAATCTTGAATCAACAGAAAATCTATCAACTGCCTCAATGTATAATTATTTCCTCCGTCTTCTCGTGGGTAATGATCTACAGCGGTAAAACTTAACGCTCTAGATTTTTTCCGAAAGTTCTTGTGTTACATGCAAGGTTTCTGTATGTCGCGGAGATCTCTAGAATATTGTTCGTGTTTTCTTCCCCGGATGATGTGCTCAATGTTATACACGTATCATTTCACCGTTTTCACACACTTCTATCCTTGATAATAGAAGAAATCTATCCGTTTCTTCCCATACAACCGTTTCGGTACGATACCTTAACCTCGTTGACATTCTATTGGCGCTCATTGATACTTGAGATAGCGTTCTTTTTCCTCCTAGAATCTTCAGAATATAGAAAGCCATATGTAGATCCATTGAAAGTTGGATAAATTCCGGTACCACGGTTGACTTTGAGAAATTTCTATTTATCATGTTACCCTTTTTCTCCGACGTGCTTGGGCTTTCAGACCTTTCACTTTATGTGTTTTGCAAAGTAGACAAGTCACGTTCCACCATTCCATTCACATCTTGTTTTCGGCGCCTCCTGATCTACGCCCGTCCCATTCTCAGCTCCCCTGATTTTCGCTTCCCCGCCTTTTTTCCCTTTTCTCAACTTCTCTTCGGAAGAAAGTTCCCATTCTCCCGTCTTGCCATAACACAAACAAAACTCTATCTCGTCACTATCGCGTCTGGTCACCATTCAACACACATCCTGAGATCATCCAGGCCCTTTACCAATTTTCAATAGTGTTCTGCTATCAATATAGCCGCAAGATAGTCATTATGATGAGCCACGAAATAGATTAAATGCACGACATCCCAACGCAGAACATCAGACTACCAGATTCCTGGATTGAGCCTCGCACATATTAATATCATCGATGTGATATTATCCTATCTACAATTGAAAAATTAGTACCAGCGTACTTTCCTTCCTTCCCGTCTTTGAATCACGAGCTTTCAATCATTCATGAAAATGACTGACCACGAGATGATTGCCATCTGCAGTACCGAAGTACGGCAGTCATTCATTCGCACCGTTTCTCCACGCTATACACCAATAAAAGCTTCTCTCGCATCTAATTTATCAATCCCATAAATGAAATCAGATCATCTTCATCTTTGCCATATCCCGCGTGTCAAGGTCGTATCCCGTTTGCAGCAGCAAAAATCTTATCTCTCTCTCTTCTCCGCTTCGTATCACCCCGAGACAAGACACCCTCCTTGGTCCAGTAAGAAGATCCCGAGTACAATATATATTGCATGGGGCGCATTCTTGGAAGACGGATGAATCTCAACGAGCTTTAACCAAGGCCAGTCGGCCTTATCTCTCATTATCCCCTGAGATCCCCGACTTTGGCAAAATGGGGATACGAGAAGCCCGTCTCATCGTTTGATCAATCGGTCATGGTGTAATGTGCAATGCTAGATCAGGAGGGATCTGGAACGTTCAATAACCGTGATAAGAATGATGTTACGATATAGCTCTTAGCAGTTTTTATCTCATCATCATCATCTTACAGCCTCATTCTGAAATTCGATAGATAGGATAGTTCCATTTCCATTTAGCATAAAATCTTCATGTATCCAGCCATCTATCTACTCATTCACCCATTCCAAATAAAAACCAACCCATCACCAAAAGCCATCCCTTACCCCACAAAAACACCCAGAACCAAGAAACCCCTACACCACATCTGCACACGACCCAATCCGGAAACCCAAGCAATAATCCCGCACCATTCGCAATCCCCCTTCTACATCCCCATATCTCTTGATCCCTCCCAATCCCACCTTCTCATGCAGCACATTCCCCAGAAAGTTTTCCCACTGCGGATGAATTCAATCCTTGAAGAATCATTTAATTTCTCACCCGTTAAATCGCACCGGCGCGCCCCGTTTACATAACGCGGAAACCTGGGTCTGGAAACTTCAGCTTGTGTGTCCGGCGCCACTTGGTGCGACTGTAACGCTTGTTTCCCCTGTGTATATGCAAGCCAGACCGTATTTTCTCGTCATGTAATCTTACATGGTTGGTTTGGGAGCTTGAGTGTGGGTGTGTATGATGGTTGGATGGATGGGGGTTGGAGAGAATCGTCGATTTGGCTTGCGGTATTTGCTGTATTGACAGCGGCTTGTGGGTACCCATGTCTTGATATCACTTGGTATGTACATATACAATTGTACTGTGTGGTTTTTCTTGTTCTGGGAGAATCCGATGATAGTTTACGATACGTATAACCTTGGATATATTCCAGCCGTATCATTTTACATTTTCACGTGCTTATGGAGTACATATGTATCATGATAGACTCAATACCCACACGGAAGATCTACCTCAAGAAAGTAATATCGAATGATTCCGGGACAAAGTAGGTAGTCTGTAGTTTCACCAGTAATACAAATTACGCAGAGTATACAGTGCCGGAGTTGGTATACATCCTTTCGGGAGTTGTGTGGATGTATATCCGTGTGAAAATTACTTATTCTTATTCATCCATTCGATACTACTCTTTGGAAATGTTATTGAAAGGGTGGAGTACATCAACGTTATAAGATATCAGCACTCCAATCGACTGATTATCCTCATCCATAGGAACAATAGAAAGCGGAACATAGTACCGAAATATAGTGACCCGTATCGTATCGCACATGGCATCACTTTCACCTATTCCCAAACCAGATGTAACATTCTTCAGACACGTCGAGGAAACCTTGTTTCTTGATACTCAGAACATAGATCAACACTTTGCACTGATCAATATAACTCCTAGCTACTTTCCCACAATCTCGTATCATGGATGTCAATCATATCAATAGAAAACGTAAATACACCATGAATGACGGAGGACATTTCCCATCAATCGGAAGGAGATCCGGATTCTACAATGATTTACAAATACTAGTATGAATGAACCTGAAACCGATGAGATGAGATCTGAAGGGGAAATAATCCATGAAAATCTCCAAACCGGGCATTCGCTTCTGCTTGCACGATGGGATCTAGACCTTACTCGTCTTTGTAATATTTTCGACATCGTCAATGTGTGTGTGTGTTATCATGCATGCGACACAAGTCTTTGCGTATACTAATTTATCTTCAAAAAATATACTCCTTCATCTCCGGAATACTTCTATCACATCACATACCCGTGAATGACTCGGAACATTTCCTATTCCTCTCCATCACGCATACCATACCATACGCATACCATACCATCTCCTCTCCCTTTCCCTTCTTCCACCCTCGCAAAAGCTACACCACTATACATATCGGACCGACACCCATTCTAAGTATCTCCTTCACATCCCCTCCAAACCGCGAGGGACGATTTCCCCATGTGCTCTCAACCAACCTCATTCCTTTCCCATTCCGCTCAACGATGCATCTCATTACATCCAATACATACGTAAGCGTAGCTGCGTCACGGGAAGAAGCTCCGTATTTTCCCCGGCGCCGTTGATCTCCATAGTAGGATCATATCTTCCATCCAATAACATAGCCAAAAGTAAAGAAGTTCCTAATCTTCTCACAACGTTAACTATACTAGACCGGTACCTAGTTATCCATCCAATTTTCATTGCGCATCCGGATTATCCCATCCCGCCATGTCACATCACATCACATCTTATCTTATCTCTCTCTCTCTCTCTCTCTCTCTCTCTCTCCATTTCTCAAAGATTATCCTCGTAGAAGACATGTGATGGAATTCTTTCAAATCACCTAATCCCTTCCTCACCTTACTCATCTCATCGTAGATTGATTACATTACCTCACTGTGAATCTGACATACTTTCAACAACATCATTTTCACATGTTTAATGTTTGATTCTCCTTTTCCGCTTCCTCACTCATTCATTCCTCAACACATGCCAATCCCATCTGCATCTCCAACGTCCCAATATCTTTTACACGTGAAATTTTTAATTCATATTATATTTATCCTTTTGATCAAAGCTTCTATCTAGAATCTAGACTCCGCCCTAACAAATGTAAAATGTAATAATAGAATCTCATCATCATCATCATCATCGATTCCCCCCTTTCTTCCTTCTCTCTCCTCCCCCCATCTTCTCCCTTAATTCCCAATTCGCCATCGCAATCACTAGTCCCAGCCCTCCACAAAACAGCTTCAAAATTACATCTAATCATCTAATTATCTAATCTCATCATACACCCCATACAAATCCCCCATATGCTTACAAACACACACATAAACACACACATACATACATAAAACCTCCTATTCACCAACCTTCCTCTCCCCCTCCCCCACATTTCCCCGCAAAATCAAAATCTAAATCAAACCCAAAACCAAAACCAAATCTAAATCTAAATCTGAGACTCAACCTACCTCCTCCACATTCATTCATCTCCCATTTAAAGAATCTTAAGAATCTAAACCAGATTGAGAAAAATAAAAGGGTTGATATCCTATCCTATCCTATTCTATCCTATCCTATACTTACTTACTTACTTCACTACTTACTTACTTGGTATACATACATACATACATATATCCATCCATCCACATATCGAGTAAACCAAATCGAGTGAAAGAAAAATCCAAAAATACCAACCACATCACACATTCCACCTCTCTCTCTCTCTCTCTATACATATGTATATATATCCATACCTCCAACCTCCAACCTCCAACCTCTAACCCCCCTAACCTCTATACCAACTCAAAAAAACTCCCAAATCCTTAACCTAACAAATCAGATCCCTTACCTAATCTAATCTAATCTAATCTAATTTTCTCCCCTCTCTCTCCCCCCCCTTTCCTCTCCCATCCCATCTCTAATCCTCCATACCATACCATACCACACACACCACACACCCCACACACCACACCACACCATACGACCCTAAAGACAACTTCAGTCCATCTCATCCATCTCACCCCTCCATCCCAACTCTCCGTTTCCCATTCTCCAACGCTCTCTTGATTATCTACCCATCCACCTACCTACCTACCTACCTATCTATCTACTCACCACACCACACCACCCCAAATCCCCAATCCCTAAACCCTAAACCCTAAACATCAAATCAATACGTCATATATTTCTCCAACCCAACACAACCCATATCTCTCTCTCTCTCTCTTACACACACACACAAAATCCATCTAGACTCATCTCAACCCATCACTAATAAATTCCCAATCACCACAAGTCATCTATCCAGTTAGTCACATGTCAAAGCCTCCCCCTCCCTCTCCCCATCCCCATCCACATCCACATCCACATCCACATCCACATCCCCTCCACATCTCCATCAATCCATCAGCATGACCAGCATGACCACTGTCTCAAACTCAAAGCCAAACTCAAATTCAAATTCAGATTTAATCCAATCCAATCCAAAGATAAGATAAGAAAGAAAGAAGAATTCTTAATAGATAACTAGTCTAGCTGATAGTGAAAAAAAGAAAAAGAACAAGAGAAGAAAAAAAAAGGTATGATCCTCTCCTCCTTAGAAAAATGTCAGGTCACATCATGTCACAACAAATGTAAAACTCTCCAATCTCAGACTAAACACATGACACTTCTTCACATAAAACAAATGACCAAAAAATTCATAAATGGGTTATTGAAAGTTTTTATTTCATCGCTTATTATTTGGTATCCGCCAAATTCTATACTAAGCTAGCTAAATGCTACTTCATTTTACTTTCCTCATCCACCATTTCATCCCCTGTGAAACCTATGGCTCCTACTCCTTCCCTCCCCCTTCTGTCACATTCATAGCCACTATCAGGATGAAATATTTCTCCTCCCATGAATTTCCCCATTCATTCCCATTTCCCATCCCCAGTCCATACCATCACCCAAGTCTATAAATCCTCCCCCGGATATGTTTACGCTTCCCAACGAATGCCGAAAATGCATCCTTAACCCTCGCTCCAATCCGTGGTGAACAATAAAAAAGCTAATGAAAACAAACATAGAAAAACTTGTGCCAGCCGTGAGATGCTCCATGATCTGGAGAATCAGAATCAATAGATTCCATAACAAAAAAAAAATAAAACAAAATAGTAGTCTATAGTTTGAATATGCCGCTCTAAGTGTACATCCAAAAACCCCATCCATGCTGCAAAGGAAAACTATCATTGAACCATATAAAAGGTTAAATGAGGAGTCGAGATGTTGACTCTAATGAGGTCGCGAGTGGTGGTTGACAAAAGGGCTCGATGAGGTGATATTAATCGGGACGATTGTCTGTTGTTTGCCACGTGTCTTTTCGTGATGATCAAGCGCCGATAGAGTAATAACCATATAATGGTGCAGATTAAACTGTCTGAAATACTCGTAATACCATTGCTTTTAGATGGAATATTGAAAGGCATACACAACTGCCATGTTCCCAAAAATGGGAGGTCATTCTAAAGTATCATCTTCAAATCATGCGATCGGCGAGATCATTTCCAGCAACGCTACCAGTGGTACTACTCTGCCCACTTGTATTGAAACCAATTTCACCCGGACTCGAAAGATCTTGTACAGCGACCGGAGCTTGAGGTACTGGTAGTTTTCTCGTGCTACCATCCGTTCTCGACATGATATCTGAGATGGTAAGACCGGTTCTAGGAGCACTTGTTGTTGGTGGGGTAGGAGTAGCAGTAGAGTGATATTGACCATCAAGATGTTGAGGTTCCATGGGTGCAAGAGCAGGAGTATGATGAAGAGACAGATTTCTGATACCTGGCAGATCGTATCCACCACCGAATGGTCTCAAACGAGGAGAATGCGCAGGAGTAGCGAGAGGAGTGTGGTCAGGAGTTGGGGAGAGAGAATCGTGGGAGAATGTAGGCGAAGATGGTGCAGTTGACATGGGCGAATTTGGGCGGGAACGTTTCGCATGACGATGAGCATAATGATCATCTTCTTCATGAGAATGCGCTCTAGTCATGGCATAAGCTTGAAGCGAAGGAAGATGATTCCTGCTGTTGTGACTGCTATGACTGTAATAAGGTTGATGACGAGGTTGAGAGTGTTGGGAGTAATGAGTTGCTGTGGTACTACTTTCTCTCTCGACCTGTGTTGCCGCAGTAGCTAACATGTTGATGTCGGTGAGCGGTGCTTGACCGTTATTTGGACTTCCGCCTAAACTTCTTCCATGAGGATTAAGACTCGAGAGGTAGTTGCTGCTATATGAAGAGTATGAGTGAGGCGGTGACACATTTGGGCTACCAAGAGCGGATGCTGGTGCTGATCGAGTAATGTTCTTATTTGGTGGCGGCATCATGGTAGCCATCGACTCTGAATGCATCGCCACACCCATTTGTGGAGCTTGTTGTGCCTTGTTACTTCTTCTCGAGTTTGGATTGTTGTGTATCCTCGAGTGACGAGTGAGTTCATCTGAGCGGGAGAATCGTTTGGTGCAGCCAGGAAACATACAAGCGTGAGGTTTCTCACCCGTATGAGTTCGAATGTGCCTAGTTTGATGTTCGAGACGGTGGAATGCCTTTTCGCACAGAGGGCATTTATATGGTCGAGGTAAATCTTGACGATCATCTCCATGGTGTCCACCGACCATAGTTGGTGCCATCATACTCATGGCAGCCATTTCTGCTTCTCGTTGATGTTGTTGTTGCTGTTGGATGATGGCCAATTTCTGTCTCGCAGCTTGGTGTTCCAATTCCTGAGCAGACTGAGGAGGATTCAGTAGACTGTTAAAATCTACTGCAGAAGAAGCGCGTTGCATGTGATCGCCGCCGCAACGAATACTGTAACCTCGAACGTCGACTTTTAATTTTCTCCGTCTTTCTTTTCTTGCCTATTCCTTCGCTGCAGTCTGATACCTAGCAAGCAAGACTTAGAGTACGTTGGAAGAGTCGATGTAATATTGTGAGAGGGAGGAGTGTAATGCAAGAGCAAAGACCAAATTTCAATTAAAAATTCCGAAAACTTTTTTTTTGGGAGTGAATGGAAATTTGGGGGAATTCGTCAGTGATATATAAGTGAATGGTGGGTGAGCCTTAATAAAGTGGGTTATGTTCAGTTGTAGTAAGGCCGAAGCGGAGAGGAAAGCGGGAGTAAATTGATTGAGACCTTTGGAGGAGTCAATGTCAATGTGTATCTTAATTAACTCCTAGTGTGGATTCGCTTTGGGATTATTCCAAGGTTAATGGTTGAAAATCACTCGGTGAATCTGATTGTGGTTTATTGAAATTGGGAGATGGTGTGTTGGGTTGAGATGTGATGTGATTTGGTGGGAAGAAGAGTAGTTGCGGTAGTGGTAGTGGTAGTGGTGGTGGTAGTGTAGTGGTGGTGGTGGTTGTCGTTGCCGTTGCCGTTATGGTTTTGGTGTGATTGTAGTTGTAATTGTAATTGCAGTTGCAGTTGCAGTTGCTTTTTTCAACTGAGCATTTAGATGCTTACTTGAATTGAAAGACTTATGAAAAGACTTTGAAGATAGTGCGCGGTGTGTAATTAAAGACTTGTTTTGAATTGGTATATGATCTGTCTCTCTTTCTCTCTCTCTCTCACTCTCTCTTTCTTTTTGATCTGTCAATCAAATCCAAATGACGGGGTAGAAGACGGAGAAGAGGATATGCCGAAGAGGAGGGGGGGGGGGGGGTTGTCTTTCAACTTATACGAATGAGCAAAAGATTATGTACAAGGCAAATGAAGGGTCTCAAATAAGTAAGTGCGGATTGAAAAATGAAAAATGAAAAAAATGCATTACATTATCGGTATCATAAAAGCTGATTTGGACTGATTCTGATGAAAATGGGGCGATATTTCTTAGAGGGAAAAAAAATAAAAGAATTCACCAAAACTAATACGTTAGCGTCGGAGGGTAGAAATAATCATAATATTAAATGTGGTTGAGCGGGAAAAGGGTAGTGTGTGTAGTGTGTGTAGTGTGCGTAGTGTAGTATATAGTATAGTGTAGTATAGTGTAATCTCAGTAAGTTTTGGTTAGTGGTGGGCGCGAGAACAGGAAGAAAAAGGAAAAAAGGTATGGGGGTGTGGGTGGGTGTGTTGTGTCAAGTCCGGTGGGATTTGGATCGGCTCTTATCTGTTTGAGCGAGAAGAACTGCTTAAAAGGGACAAGCGTGGGCCGATATTTGGAATTAACTATTTTAGCGCGTGGTTATTTTCATCGATCAGAGGGAACCCGTCTTTATCGGAGGGGAGAGAAGACAGACAAGACAAGAGAAGACAAGAAAATTACCAATCCCTATTAAGAAGACCAAGACCGTAGTGTAGAGATAGATATGATATAGAGGAGTAATAAAGGCATCGGTAGTAGTAATAGATTTGATAGTTCTAGACATAGGTAGTAAGTAGTGAATGGGTGGTATCTTTCTATTTGTACATGTGTATGTATACATGTGTAGTATATGTATACATACACATATACACTTACACTTACACACATATATATATACACTTGTTCATATTCATGTTCATCTGTATTTACATCTATCTACATCTACATCTACACCCATCATTCATTATTTTCTTCAATCGAGTCATTGTCTATTATAATAACCATGACTATAACTATGGCTACAACCCATACCTTCCTTCCTCCTTCCTTCCTTCACTCCACACAAGACTTGATTAAATAAGATAACAACCACCATCAAGATAATAAATCCCCAAAGTAGAGCCGTACCTATCCCATCCATCACATCTGATATCTGGGGATCATTTAACTTTCCTCCCCCCCCTCCCCTCTCTTTCTTTCTCTCTCTCTCTTCTTCCCCCCAATAAATTCCAAGTTTGTTCCAAGTTTGTTCTAACCCTCGAAAAGGGAATGGACGACTCAGTTATCTATACCCCAGACAAACGCCAAAAGAGGTAAACCACACCCCCACAAAATGGAAAAATGATAGTCAGGGACTATGAAGGTGGTGCTTATTATTGAAGAAAGAAGAAAAGAGAAATTATGTAAGGTATAATAAGGTGATGGATGAATATAATATTTATCTAATTCATCTATTCATCTATTCATCTATTCGTTCACTTATACATTTATACATTGTACATATCATCATTAGTCATTCCATTCTCCATTCTCCATCTCCATCTCCATCCTCTCTTTCCGATTTATCCCTCGATTCTTTTCCTTCCATAGCTACGTAAGTACTCACACTGTACATAACGAACTATCCATCCATCTCCTTTTCTTGACTACCTATCCAATACATCCCTTCCCTTCCTCATTCATTCATTCATTCATTCTTTCCATTCTCTTCGCTTCTCTGCATCCTATCCTGTAATGTAGTAATAAGGTATTATGCGCTTCTGCGACTCTGCGATGCTGTACTACATGTAATGTACATTGATGTACCTTGTCTTGGCTGTGTACAATACAATACAATACAATACAACAAAACAAAACAATCCCTTTCTCTAATAAACATCTTGTAATACCTCTTACCTGCTAAATTCCTCACTTATCTCGATATGGAATATATGACAATACAATTGACAAAAGATAAATGATGAAACGGGTCTCCGTAGAAAAGAAGAGGTGGGTGAAAATGTTAAAGATTCCTCGGTGTACTACTATGCTTTGCTTTCTTTTCTTTGCTATATATACTCTTGGCCCTAGAATAATAATCCTTAGTAAAGATTTAACATGGTATTAATTAGCAAGAAACACACACACACAAACACACACATATACATATATAATAATAGACAAGAACGAGAAGGGTTAACGTATTCTTTCGAAAAACTCTCTCTTTCTCTCTCTCTCTCTCTCTCTCTCTCTCTCTCTCTCTCTCTCTCTCTCTCTCTCTCTCTTCCTATCCTCACTCAAGCCACACATACACACACACACGACTCCACGTTTGAACCTTTCGTCTTGGCTTCGGGGATACAAAATGGCGTGCGTATTCGTCTTTCCCCGGGTAACCTTATACCTTATCCCATTACTCGCTCACCTCACCTCACCGGGACATTCAATTCTCGATCATATTGTATATGCGAAAGGTTAGTTGGTTATTCGAGATCTATCTAACATGAATGGAGTAATATGTTTTTTGTATGGAAGAAAGAGAAAAAAAAAAATAGATTCGAGATGGATGTGAAGAGAGGTTGTATATGTGTATGTATGTATGTATGTATGTGTACTTTCTAGATAAATAGATAAGTAGATAAATAGAATGAAAATATTATATTTGTACATGTGATATATATGTTATTATAGATATTGTACACTCTCTTCTCTGTTAAATAGAACAAGTAGGTCTAGATTTCCATCTATCTATCTATTTATCTATCAAATCTTTATCCTCTACAATACACAGAATATACACAAGAAAGATCCAACTCGGTCTCATATTCACAAACAAGACAAGACAAGACGAGCATCACATCAGAATAGTTTGATGCATAATGCACGATGAAAGAAAGGAGAAATTTATTAAATAAATAAAAAATGAATGGTATGATATGTATGATATGGTATGATATAATATGAGATGATATGATCAACATTCGAATCATGGTCTGAGGTCTGAGGTCTGAGGTGTAAGGAGAAAGAAGGTGTATGTCATCGATCGACTTACTCTTTTTTTTTTTTTCTTTCTCTCTCTGAAAATTCTCCATCTCATTCCCCTTCCTTCCCCTTCCTTGTCTACCTTGAAACCCTTTCTCCACCGGTAGTTGAGTTATGCTATGCTTTCCTGTACTAAAATTGCTTGGAAATCCAAAATCTGCCATAAAAAGAAAGAGAAGAAAAAAAAATCATCTAGATACGGAGTACTTACTACCTGCGGATCTGATCTGACCTGACCTGACCTGATCAAGCTGACCTGATTGATAATTACAAAGATGTACGCACACGCACGAGCAGAGCTAGAACCTTTCCTCCGAGAACTAGAAGATTTTGAACGCTAGATGTGATGTTCCGCAGGTACGAAGTGAAGGAGATGCTTGGTTTGGTTTGTTTTGTTCGGTACCTACATACGTATTTAGGTATGTAGCTCGGTGGATGGGATGAGATGGGATGGGAGGAGGAGGAATCAGTGGAAGTACCGGAGTATGCAAGGTAGGTAAGGTAAGGTGAGGTGAGGGTGAGGTAGGTGATCGGATTCGTTCGAGACGTTTCTTTCTTTCTATCTATCAAAGGGGAAAAATATACATGCCATTTATTCATCGGCTGAATGGTAAGGGGGATTTTATATATATATATCTTGGATGCTACAGTATGATTTGATTACTGTGTAGGTAGGAGTAGATGGATGGATGAGATCCACAATTGGTGTAATATATTGGGGGAGTGTATTCCAAAGCATGATCAGGAAGGAGTTTGGGGCTGACTTCCCTCTGTGGTTCCCCTTGCTGCTTGGTCTATTGTACTTCGTATGTCGTGGTGGCACAGTCCGCATATGTAGAGCAGAGGAGAGTATACGACGAGAAATCATACATACCAGGGAGGAAAATCCATGGCGCGAAAACGTGGGGAAGAAAATGTATGTGGTCGTTCAATATCGATGGCTGTGTCTGCTGAAAAAAAATAAAAGAGAACCCCAGAAATTCAACATCACTCACTATACCTCATTCATACCAATTCTCGTCACTTGAAATTGGGAATTCCATCACTCCCTTGTCTTGTCTTTTAGAGGATCATTCCGATTCGACGTCGTGAATGGGTTTGATACTTACTCAATAGTAACTCCATTCGATACATACATATAAAAATCCCATCTAAATATGAACATACATACAGTGAATTACTAAGCCTCCTGACTAACCAACTAACAACCATACACGCACACATACATACATACATACATACATAACATACGTCTCGCATCCCTCGCATCCCATCCTATCCCAACCATCCATCCAACCCAGCTGAAAACCAAAACGCAACGACATAACATAACATCCTCACCCATTCACAAACCGCAAACCCAGGACAGGCCTACCTCACCGCATCTCCAAACGGGCGTGGAACCTTCTCATCCAAAGAATTTTGTACAGGAGAAACACAGTCAGACACACAATGATTGATTCAAGCCCAAACCCACGCCTACGCTTTACGAATTGTAATATAATTAATTGTATTAAGAAAGAAATAAAGCAAATTACCTCTTGAGCTTGCGGAATCCTTGTGAGAGAATGAGAATATGTTTTTCTTCATTCATCTCTGGGGATGGATGGTGGTGAGATGGGATGTACTCTAGCAGCATGATGATTCTTCTTGTAGCCAAAAATTGGAAGGAAGAAGGCAAGAAGGTTCAATTTGTTTGGGGTAGGTATTCAGATTTATTTACCTCATCACACACACACACACACACACATATAAATATATATTTTCTTCCATCTGTATCCCCATCCCCATCTCCATCTCCATCCTTAACCATTAATCGCGTAATAAAAAGTTACTCTGTAATTATATATATCCTCATTCAATACCATACCATATCACACCACCCCTCCAAGCCCAATACCCAGCTTTCCTTCCTTCCCTCCTTCCATCCTTCCAAACTTAAAAACCCCATACTCCTACAAAAATCCGGAGAACGCACAAACAAACGAAGAAACGAATAAATCCAGGGGACACAACGAGACAGGAACACAGACGGTAATCAGTTTACTTTATTCTGCACTGACGAGTCAGGCAATCAATCTATCCGTGAAGCATAGATAGATAGATATTCTTTCTCTACTTTCCTTCTTGTCGTTTCGTGCACGCATATTATATTAAATCTCTTGAGCCGGAGTATCTAAATAGCGATGTTGGGATTTCTATATACCTATCTACTGATGGGTATCATATGTGCTACTTGGTTCGTATTGTGAAGATACATACAGAATCGTGATGAGATCATGACAAGTACTGTATGAGCATGTCATGACATGCTATGTGTGATGTTGTGTTAGGTAATAAAATATCACATTATATCATGACAAGAAAAACAAGACAAGGGTATCTACCAGTCTTTCGCATACATCATTATCATCATCATCATCATCATCATCACCATCGGATTCTCGCACATCCAGAAATCCGTATACAATATACGCAGTCAGTAGCACATGAAGAAAGAGAATACCAATCCACAAATCCCTAACCAGCATCTTGCTTGGATACTTCACAAAACAAGGGATTTTTTTTTCTCAGCCTTATTATTAATGATTTTCTGTGCCATCCCTTACCGGTACTCCGGAACTGAGTTCTGATATTTATTTTATTTTGTGTTATGTTATGTTAATTTTTACTTTCTGGTTGGTATTTTAGCTTCGCGCGGGAGGAGTTTTCTTATTCTTTCTTATGATTATGATCGATGCTATTGACTAGGTTTCTTTCCTCTCTTTCTCCATCCCTTCCCTTCCCTTCCCTTTTCCTCCCCTATTATTTATCTGAGGCGAGCGAGCGAGCGAGCGAGCCATCTTTAAACTTTTCCCATACGAGAAGTATATACGGATGGAGTGCGTACGAACGGAGCGAGATTTTGCAGATTTGCGGGCAAGGCGATGCGGAAGAGAGAGTTCAATTTGATGATGATGATCCTGCAGGATTGATTTGATTCCCGTGGACTCGTAATTGGATTTCTCCGTTTCCTTTGAGGAACTTACTTGGGGCGCTGTTCTGTTTTGTTCTGTTCTGTACTGTACTGTACTCTCGAGACAGGATCTAGATCTCGAATGAGGCGTTGTGCTGCGGACGCGGGACGGATTGAAGATCATCAAACTGACTGATTTTCTTTGGGTTTTCTGTAATTGAAACCTGGGGTACACACACACACACACACGTACACATTTTATTTTTATTTTTATAAATGAATAAATGAATAAATAAATAAATAAATAAATAAATAAATATTCAAAGTTGCTTTGCTGAATTCGTCTCCTTTTCTTACTCGCTTCTCTTATTCTGGTTCTCATTCTTGTTCCTTCCACTTCCTTCACATATACCATATATTATACCAAGAATCCATAAGAATCATGCAATTTCCATCTCTTCGTATTGACTCGTCTGTAACGTAACCGCTGGCCGCATACATACATAATACATAATACATAGTACATAGTACACACTATACACCTACCTAGTAGCCAGTCGCGCCACAGCCCCCAGAAAAAAAGAAAGCAAAACACGACAAGGTATATTTCTTTCGCCCCCAAGATGACAGGCACAGCAAATACAAGACAAGATAAGCCACACAATGGTTGGGTGATGAGTGATTGGGGGGAGGGTTTTGGAAATTGTTCCAAGACAACTCAGAGTTGGCTAAATATGTTTCGCATTTGGATGGGTCCCGCACAGAAACAAACCCCTTATTTGCGAGGGAACTGCGAGAGGATTTTGAAAGGATAGTTTCCATGGAGTATTTCATTAATGTGATGTTTAATTATTGCCTTGGCAGGCCTTGTTTCTTTCTTGTGTTGCGGCTGTGATGTGTTGTGTTTTGTCTGGTAGTTGGTGTGTGTTGTTGAACCGCAACGAAATCCCCTGAACACGTGCATTACACGGATTCTCGAATCCGTCCTGATATTGGCACAAGCTTTTTTTTTTTCATCTTCTTCAGAATATCGTAGGTACAAAGATGGCTCAAGAAGCACCAGCCACGATTCCCGGAATCTGGCATTTGCTAGCTCCACTATTGGAGTTGTGCAAAATTCATTTGGCTTTGCTCCCCTCCTCCATTGTTCAAAGCAAAACCTACGAAATTTCTCCGGAAGCTAATCCTGTATTTGCGATGAGAATTCCCCACTATCTGATAAGCAATACACGCCGGTGGCGATCCACTCCAGCTTTTTTTTTCTCGCTGCCCCGCTGAGTTTCCCATTCGCCGAGTTTCCTATTATTGATTTGACATGACTATTTTTTTCCCGCTGTCCTCTAGCACCTTTCAGGGTAGGTAGTTGAGATTGCGAAAAACTCTGAAAAGAATCTTCAGAAGAGAGGAGAGAGAGAGAGAGAAAAAAAGAAAGCACGCGAACCCCGATTCATCTCCAGTTTCGTGGTCAAGCCACGCAAGAGAGATTCATGTTTCATAATACCCTACGCGGACTGACTCGTAACGAGTCCATGATTCGTAAAGGGGAGAGAGCTCGGTATTACCCCGTGTTTATCAAATTAAGATGTGAGAGTCTCAGACTTTCTCCTGTGAGTGTTTATGACGATAAGACTCTCATAAGACAGAAAGGTGTTGAAGGAAAGAAGGGGGAGAGGGGAGGAGAGGAAACGGGAAGGCTTTTGTTTGATAGATTAAAATAAAGTTCACAAGCCATCCGCAAAATATGTCAACTTCCACGTCTCCTCAAAAATACCGAATCTACCTACTTACCGGTTTGTACCTGCACAAGTGATGATTCCCAAGTTCCCAACTCGATGTACCGTCTCCATATATTCCCTCGTCATCATCATTCCCCAATTCTCAATTTCTCTCCCTCCCTCTTCCTCCAAAAACTCTTTCACAACAGGCCCTTCTTCGGAGTCCTTTCGGCCAATAACCAGCAACAAGTCAAATCTCCAACCCAAATTTAAATTTGCATTGTGAGAGCAACGTCAGGAATAGTGGATAGCAAAAGTGGGCTTTCTCCAGAATCTACTCTAAACGCCCCGAGACAAAAAATGGGAAATGTCGTGACGGCGTCCTACGTAGGGACAAGGGACCAAGACCCCACGCGCAAAGGCATGATCTCGGGGAAATAGATCGAATCGCATCCACTTAATTTTGTCATTTTTTCTTCTTCACGTCGGATCTAGGAAACTTGGGAATTTGCGCTTTGAAGGGATAGGGGCGGACGGAAGGCAACGATCTCATGAGGGAGATCACTCTTACACTAATAGCGGGAATAGCTTCATATTTCCCCTTGCCCTTTCGAATCGTATCTGGGCGAGACGCAAGATCTACAGATATTTGAGCCTTCAAACAAGGGTGGATACCAGGAGCTTGGGCGGATAAAACCGGCACGAGCGGATTTAACTTAGTGTGGAGTAGAGGGTGAACAGAATGGTGGACAGAATGGTGGGGTCTCCATGTCCAACCGCCGAAGTTTTGAGCGAAAGCGAAGGAATTACCTAAAGTAGATTTTCGGTTTCTCGCACAGTGACAAATCCTTGCTGTTTTCTTCAAGGGAAGACTGACTCCGTGTTGTTGGTAATGATAAGTGAAATTCGTGACAATGAGGCTATTGATATTTAATATGAGGAGGAAGATCGGGGTCTGACTCTTGTGATCCGCCGTAGTTTTACCCCTAGTCTCTTCAATTTCTATTTTGGTCTTTCTGCGGGTGAGGATCCTCGTCGCCAAGATTACTTCGGCTGTTCGACCTTCCAAAAGACTTCTAGAAGAAAATCACGCGTTCGGCTAATCCGTGACTGAATGTTAAATGTAATTGGTGGACTTTCGGTTTCGCCGATATCACGGAAGCTGGAGAGTTAAACCTGGGGCACAGTTTGGAGAGCGTGAGAGCATAATGGGGGTTGGAGGTTGGAGGTTGGGGGTTGGAAACTTGGTGGGCGGGTGATGTTAAAATTTGGTATGGTGTTATCTCTAATAAGTTCTGCTCTCTTATCTTTTCACATCTGCTATCTCTTAGATATTAAGAAATGGCTTTATCTTTTCCTTGTTTTGCTACATGGCTTGATGACCATGACCATGACCAATGTGGGAAGACACATACGGAAATGTTATGAACCAGACCTGGGTCATTCGGAATCTGACTCGTATTCGAATTGTTTACCCCGGCATCTCCAGATTATTAACATCGTTGCCTTTGTGTTACGTTTGCAGTAGTCCTAGCCTTCATAAAAATCGGCGTGTCGGGGTCATCGAAACCGTTATTCAACACGACGTCTACTTTCGGGGAAGTGAGAATATACGATATGGTATAGCAAAATGAGGCGCAGTCAACTTTGTACACCTAAGCATGATATACTCAGCGCTCCACAAACCTATCATTCTTGATCCAGTATGGGGGTTTCTAACAATGTTACAGCTGATGCTGATACGATTGTCTCACACCAGGGATTTTTCATTAGTTAGTGACGCCTTCACGAAAACACAAGATTGATTTTATGCGTGGGGGTTGTACGGAGGATGAGAGCTGAGGGTTGAGAACTGGGGTAATGAGGATCCTTGTTGTGGGGTCAGTAAACGCGTCTTTTTACTTCCGTTCCCGTCCAGTGACTGAACTTTACTTATCTTTTCCCTTTTGTAAGTGGTTTCCACGGAAAGATAGGGTTTGGACAACTCATCATCGAAACATAACCCTGAAGTGAGATATACCATGAGATTATTCTCCATATCCATACTTTTGAAACACAAATCCCCTCGACGAATCATAAGAGTCGATGGGAAGTCTCGATATTGTTTCCAGTAGATTTGAGCGCTTGGTATTGCCTCAAATGCACTGAAGATCAATGCAACGGGGAACTGTGATTGCTTCGCCGGAGAGCATGGGGTTGTGAATCGTCATGTTTCTCTCATACCAATCTTACGATAAATAATATCAGAAACCCCAATTTCAAAGGGGTTCATTCGGCTGTTCGGATGCACAGCGGCGGAGTGATGCTATTCGAGCGTGTAAAGGGGGATGAATGATGGAACGGCCGCCCCGGTCTTCCATCTAATTGAGCCTCTAGGGATAATGTAAATCCATTTGGCATTGACATTCACAGAGTAACCTTACTGGATGATGCTTCTCCCATGGGATTTTCATCCCAGTAAATGATTATTGTACTAATTAGGGATTTATTGGATTCGAGTGAATGGTAGATACACAAATTGCACGATATTGGTCTCAAATGGCGCTTTGAAGGAATCCTAGCCGGAAAAAGAAAGAAGCACAACTTTGGTGAATGCGGGGCCGATCATACCCCAGGACCAATTTGTGGAGGGAAGAACGAACACCCGCATCGTCGGATAATTCCAAAAGGGTAATTCGTACTCTGGCACGACCCCCCTAATCAGGCCCTGTACCGTATCTTGGGCCATCAAGGTGAATGTGGGAAGGGATAGATCACAGGAGAGATGGAAGTAGGAATGAGGTTTGAGATATCACCGTGCGTGGTGATACGGAGGCCAGGTTCCGAAAGTCAGATGTGCTATTGATCACCAAGACAAGATTCACATTCACATTCACGTTGGGGTTGGGGTTGGGGTTGGGGTTATGAAATCAGGATTTACAGTATATTCTTTCAAGATGATGACATGGTTATGACTATGTGACTATGATCAGATCTGGGTGCAAAAAAGCCTGGCAGATCAATGCATGAAAGTTGTGTTCAAATATAACGATTGCACCGCAGAATACAATCAATACTTCAAATAGTTCAATCTATTGGATCAATAGAAATCTGGTCTAGACATCCAGCCTCATCTAAAATTAATCATCGTCTAGGGGTTTCGGTTCACGCACATTTCCACTAATTCCGATACTCAACAAACTTTCTCAATTGCCGTAACTAATTCCGATTCTATGAACTTCCGTTTGCCTATCCTCTTCAAACACGTGCTTGCATGTGCATCTAATTTCAATTTTCATCTGAACACCTCCAAAGACACGTGATATCTCAAAATGATCCCACCTACGCATAAAACACGACACGATATACTTGATGGACGGCTTTATTGTGGATCTTGATCCTCAAATATCTCCATACTTTCACATTAACAGAGTGGATTCCGATATCTCCCGGTCCTTTTATCCTCGTACACTTTGAGCGCTTTTGCGCCAAACATTACTCGTCTGTCGTATCTTTTGCTGGCTGATTCCATTCCGAGGTATCCCTCACGGGTATCCATTTCGGCCTTTTTTTTCATCGTGGGGCATGTTTATTGAATTTCATGGGGAAGAGAGACACGGTGATTAGTACGTCCGTAGACATTGTGAATTTAGATGAGACGGATGAGTTGGTATGATGATAATTTCTCCGTGGCTACTGTGTGAATTGGGTTGATGTCCGCGGCGGATACTCTTAACGCTGATGAGAAGAAGCCAGTTCGCAAATCAGTAGAATTATGCGCCCCATTCGCAGACGTGCAAAACCGAATGAATGGCTTGATACCGCTTTCAGCTCCGAGCGGCGAGAAAAAATGATGCTATCGTGAGGATGAGTGTGTCCATTTAGTCCGAAAACCGCAAATTAAATTCCCCATACCTTTTCAGGGCGGGCGATAAGCTTTTGTTAGTGGTCTGCTAGGCCTTAACATCAATGCATGTTGCTGCGCTGCATTCACACACATCTGGGATATTGGTTGTGGGATGTTGGATCAGACATGTGAAAAGGTCGATGGAATTATATTTTATTATTCTTGTGCAAATTTTCAGTCTACTATCCGTTTTGGGTAGGAGGCAAGGAAACTGATTATTATACCCCATTTTGCCAATGATACTCTTTTATATTGAATTTATTGGGGACCCCAGACCCAAGAGACACTACTACTTTTTTTCAATAGAGTTACGATGCCAATCTCCATGATATGCCAACTCTAACTGTCAGCTTGGAGATACCAAAGTATCGGGTAAAGCTAGGGGATTCGGAAAAGTTTTCTTCCTCCTCCAGATCAAAAAGAGTGACGATTCCTCGATATCACATCCAGATGTACACTTTCTTGCAATCGGCATTGTTAGATGACATCTTTCATATCTCGAAAACTCTATTTTGTGTCTGTAGGTTTCAGTATCCCAGTTAGCCAATATTACATCACTTTCCCCGGAATCTTGCATACGCTCGCTCTCTCTTAGACTTTTATTCTTATCAACGCCAATTTAATGGCAAGAAACGTGCTCTAGACATTGGAGGTGGCAAGATCTGGGCACTTCTTTTACGTTCTCGAAGTTCTATTTCTTGTCCCATTCATTAAGCTATCACGGCGCGGCATTTCCAACTACATGAAAATGGGGTTGAGACTTTGGCTAGTTCATGTCCCGCAGAGCTAGATGCTAGTCTAGGTCTATCGCCTGAGAAATTTTAAACAATGAATATGGTTACGAGCCTGGCATCTAGATATGCCTCTTCAAATACGATGGCACTTACCGTTTTCCAAGTCCATCTACGGAGTGTTATAGTAATGCAAATACTTTTCCCTTATCTCTCTTCCCTCTTCCCTCTACGCTCCTACCCCTCCGTCGCCCATTCTTCCCATATCAAATTAGCCATTGCAATCTCCTTCCTCTCGTATGATCGATCTATCCCCAATTAGTCACAGTTCCAGATATAATACGGCTTACCAACAGACAGAAGTCATAAAAATTTCCAACCCAGCACAAAACACCAACACACATCAAGTGGGAACCAACTATAATACAATTTCATGCCAATACGGAGTACCCCTCCAAGATTTTCGAAAATTCCAACAATTATTAACCAGAGGCTAGCGTTGCCAAACCCCCACAATCTGACCGAAATCCCGCTTGACCTATCCGTTACTATTATCAACTCTCCACCTTTTAGGGTAAAAAGGTCCTTTTAGGACTTAAGCAAGGCTTGCGAAGCCCCAAGTCCTACACAATCTTGTATTTAGCGGAGGATGACATCCACTTAGGAAGAAGGGGCGTGGTGGTGATTTCAAAAAAACTCCCCAGGGGACGGACGGGCTTTGAGAAAAACCACAGAGGCCGGTTAGGTCGACAGAAAGCGCGGAGGAAGCTGAAAAATAAAGTTGCTAGACGAGGGGGAAATACGCCACATAGACCTTTATCATTCATCACGTCAAATCACGCATTTCCCACTCGCTCCCCCGGACATACTATTTCCATTTCCATCCCGTAACAACAATACACCGTAACCGCTCATCCGTCTTATTCGCCCAGCCCTCGAAATGACCTTCCTTTTCCATCTTTTCGAAGATCCAATACGTACTACTATATGATTTTACATCGAAAGAAAAAAAAAGAAAATTAAAACATTATAAAACCTCGTAAAACAACACTAATGTCAGGGCCACCGAAACACACCCCGCTGTTCCAACTCACTCGGCACTTGATTTATGCTTGCAATGCTTGGAATTATGCTGAGAGTAGCAGTGATTTGGGTGGTCGGATGTTCCTGTTCGACGTTTGGTCGGCTGTTGGAACGAGCCGCGAAACCCAGGTACCTATGGGTGAATGGGGATTTAGGTTGTGCCATGGAATAGCCGAAGCTATACCGGTAGCGCCTGGGGGATCGTGGAGGAGAGGAGCCTTTGAGTTTGCGCGGTCACTCGGTCTTGAGTGGTTTTGAGAGGGATTTTGGAGAGGAGAGGATAAGTGGTCGGAAGCGAGCAGAGGAGGCGGTGGAGAGGATGGAATGTAGATGTTGGTTGGCGGCCCAAATGGAAATGTGAGTGCGGGTACGAATGAATGGGGATGAACTTTCACGATCCCGAAGTCTTCCCGTCAGTTTCGTGCGGTGGGAGAATTATGTCTGAAATGTTGATGGTCATTATGTATGTGGTCGGATCTTCTCGTTCCGTGAATAAGATCGTCTATCACGAGATTAAAAAGGATCATCTTTCAGTAAGTTTACATGCTGCATCCAACAAACCATTGGCATTTTTCAGCCTTTTCAGCTTTCTTTCCTTTTTCCCAGTTGGCAAAGATTGATGGCGTCGTGTGAGTGATCCAGCCGAAGTCGGAAAATCACTGTAATTCGCGTCCTGGAATATTCGAGGCAAGAGCGCTTCGAGTGCCCGCATGGTTGGTTGTCGTGAATTCTCGACCGTCCAAGAGTTATTCATAATGTTATGATAAGATGAAGTTGGAAAGGATTTTTTTCCTCAGCTTGAGTGTGTTGTTCATTTGGTCATGCGACCATGGTATCATGATGATCCAGTGGATGATGTCGATTTGCAAGTGGATTGCGTGGTAGAGCTGTCGGATTTCGAAATATTGCATACTGGTTATGGGGTACCCCGGAAACTTTTACCGTATTGCGGGGCATGATCATCAGCTAGACAGGGCTTGATGCTCCTCTCAGTGAGTCAGTGATGTGCGGTTGCCTCTTGCAAGGAAAATCTCTTCGTGCGTTGGGTCGATGATCATCCGGGCTGCAGAAATATCACTGGTAGTGTTATCAAGCTGTGCCGAGAAAGGTAATGAGGTGTGAATGAAGTATCTTGGCATTCAAATGGTACCAACGATCATTGGGGGGGATAGAGGAGCATGTTGGCGATAATCTTTAAGTTGTCATTTGTGTTTGTCGTTGTTAGTATTGATTTGCCAACGCTTTTAAAATTGGATGCACTAGCACGATTTTTGTTGTTGAAGTGACAAGATTTCCTATCTTGGAAGGACGCAACAATTGGAGTTGGCTATCGTCCAATTTGTATTGCACAAACGGGGTGACGAATATAAGAGAACTGCATGTTAGAACGTGCGTTTCTCATAATCACTATGTATTTGTTGTATGAGTGGCTACATCTCAACCATAAATCAAGGCTACAAATTGATATTTACATGGATTGGTGCACTCACCTGAAATGGTTGAGTTCACAGACATTACAGGTCGACCAATCTACAAATCTAGAAGCAAGACTACGATATTAAAACATCTTGAAAGTTGTATTCGATTGTAACATATAGTTCCTAGAGATAGTGGTCCAGATTATAGAGTTTTAGAATGACATCATTTTCTCAAATAATAATGTAAAATATATGTTGCTTCGGTTAAATGTTGATCTGAATGACGAAGGAGGTGGGTAGTCGTTACATCAGTCTTACTGTGAGTTGAAGAATTTTAGTCAACGATACTTTGATGCTTCTTCGTCTTCTAATATCCATATATGAGAGCTCTGTCGACGTCATTGTATATACCAGGATGAACTCGTTTCTTTGGCAAGACTTTCCATGAGGAGTAGATTGGTTTGCCCCTCCTTTCATTGTCCTCGCGTTTGATATTTGATGAGTCGAGGTTTGAGATTGTACATAAGCTTCCTTGTAGATATCAATCTTACCATCGCTTCTAGTGAGAATAACTTCATTCATTGTTGACGCGGCGGGGTGAGTCTAAATGACAGTATACTGTGGAAGGAGGAATAAGAATTTCCTTGATTGGATTGATTCTCTTAGCTTTCTGAAACCGAAATACGATGATAGTATAATCTCTGCAATAATCATTTCATAGTGATTGCTTCAGGTAAGAATCTCTTCTGCGTGTTTACCACACTCTCTCGAGGTTTTGATGCAAGATACTTGCCTTCCTTCAAATTCTTAAACTTCCCAAGACCTCAGTCATTATCTACATCACGGGTCTAGTATCCCACAGTACTATCAAGCAAGTTGCTATCAATGTAACTTCGTTGCGGGTCGAGTTGAATGGGTCTTCCAGATATCTGCTTTCCTTCTTCTATTATGCGCTTGTAAACTCCTCGCGTATGTGCAACTAATTCTTCATTATCGGGCTTCATCTTTGTCTTTCCAGAAAGCGACTCCGTCTCCGTCTTGTTCCTGCGTTCCTGGGTTGCTCTCGTATCAATTCATTAATTCTTGATTCCTTCTCGTCAAGGATTCTTCTTATCTGGCGCTTTGCTTTCAAGCCTTGTTTCGAGTGCTCATCTCCAGCGGTTGATACCTTAATAACCTCCCCAAAAGAGCTCTTACATCGTGCTTGGGAATCATAATAGTGTATTCCAAATCAGCCCAGAGTCGGATCGTCCTGCGTATCAGGAGTTTGAATAAATGGAAAGTGTGGGCGCCCAACTCCGGAGTATAGTTAACTATACACTGTCAAGAAAAGACAAATCTCACTACATCAAAAATAATTTCTCCTTTGGGTCCCGGAAATTCATTCGCCCTCTAATTCGCTTTCTTTAAGCTCGTCGCTAGTTTCTCCGGTTCCCTTGCCGGCAGTTTTACCACGCAAAATCTGGAGTCATAAGTATCAAACAACAAGCCTAACTGATTAACTGCATCTATAGCTCCAAAATTTGCTCTGTCGACTCCGTCTCCGAAGCAAACAATCCAAGTCCAGCATTCATCTAATTCTAACCCCTACTTAGTATTGTAAATCTCACCAGCACTATATGTCCGCGATGTGATTATAGGGTTTGAGGATAGAGTGAACAATGCATGCCCTGTAGTCTGAATGTAGATAGATGCTGCAAATTCTGCGATTACGAATGATGAAACCTGAAGGATGATAACAAGTATTATTTTGCTATTTTGTTCGACCGCCTGAATTTGACTAAGATCGTATGTTCGTTTTCCCACTCGAACTATCTATTTGGAAATTTGCCTTTAGTTCTTTTTAGAGCAATCACACAAGCTGGAGAATTATGTGGCGTTTTATTTTCATCGCAAATACTGAGGTTGTTGAAGATCTTCGACTTGAGTGTTCATTCATCACCATGCTTATGACTCTTAATGAAATCAAAATATTGAGACTTTTGAGTTTTTCTATAGACGCCAAACAGCTGATTTTATATTTCTCCAATGTCCAAGAAACAATGCGAGAACAGTGGTAATGACAAATGCTAGACTCGGATCAACGAGATATGCAATCTAGTTTTTCCTTCCGTTGTATTGATTCCCGTATTCTATCGGGTTTCCTTTTTTACTATATATCATTCTGCAAGGTACTCTCCACCATAAATACCATGATTATCGGGTTTTTTGCTATCTGAACAATTCGTTTGTACGGGAACTGATGGTAAGTTGACATAGTGCAAATATTTAAGCCGCATGACTCCCACAGACAGGGCTTCAAACTACATATATCCAGCTGCTAAAATTTCGGCCTACAACTCTTCAACTTGTGAGTCTTCAGCCTGTAAGTCTCCAGCCTGTATATCTGCAGACAGCATGCGTTCGGGCTCATTCACAGGATCAGGGGGGCTTGTATGTGTTTGACTGTGATCACCCGGAAGGGAGTCACTAGGACTTAGTCTTCCACATTCAATGATGGCAACTTGCCATACAAACCAATTTACACTGGCCGAAATAGGTGAGTAGGGGAAAGATTTCATAATAGCGCCCAATTTTATACTAAGAGCATGTCAATTGAAGACATAAGTTGAATAGATGTTAACAAGAATTAACTAGACTTGGTATACAAAGCTTTCTGGAGTGATTGATGGAACTTACAGTGATTATAGAGTCTTCTGATCACATGTGGCAACATTCCATACTTGATCCCCGGGGTGAATTTTAACCCAATTAATCAGACTCGAAAAGCTGAAAACAAAGAACCCTATGACCTCTGGATAGTCGATAGGCTCCTCTGATATCCCCTCAAAATGGGAGACTACTGCCTTAATAATAACGTATATGTTTTCCCGTTGGATTTATCGTCTTCTAATTCTCTTGTCAGATTTACCATTTGCTCCAAGAACTTCGCACTCTCGAACTTTTGAAGCGCTCTCTGAGGAATCTTATGAGTGTAATGTTGTAATCGTCTGCGATGAAGCACCTTGTACCTAGACTAGCGCATCTCTCACAGCCGTCGACGTAGTTGTTTAGACCACACTGAACGTCTAACTTTCTGCAAGCATCGCAGGCTGTTGGCTTCGCTTTAGGAGACACGGCGGACATATTGGCTAGGTCTTCTGTTTTCGAGAACTTGTAATTGGTATAAGAATATGGTGAAATTGGTGTGGAATAAGTGAAAATCGAAAAGAAGATGGGAGTCTTGTAGTGGTTCTCACAATGAGGAAACTATGACTACCAAAGCCACTACCGGGGACGCAACGTTGAAGATGATAAGAGAGAAATACTTGAGAACGTGCCTGAATCATAAACTCAAGAAGAAATTACGTTGCAGCTAACAAGTAGATGTATTTTCACTTTTCTTCCACACCTGTAAATGACCTCATCAAAATCTTCCTTCCAAATACATTATATGTTGATTATTGTCCCCCCGAAAACAACCTCGAGTCGCCGCACCCCACGAGTTATGATTCGATTCGGTAATAACATAGTATTCTGTCTAAAGAGCTAGCTATGCACAAGAAAGTAGTAGGTCTTATATAGACCTAATGAAAGAGCTAGTCTCTTTCGCATTCGCTTAGGGCTTCAATACAGTAGCCGTAGAATTGAAGTCATTCACTGCGTCCACACAATAACCTTAAATAATCTCTACTGGATGATCATTGCATTACACGTCACTCTCTATCTCCATATCCAACCACCCCCCCAAGATCTCCAACCAACCGAAGAATAGAAGAAAATAAGAGAGCAAGAGAAAAAGCTATCTCTTTGACGCTTCTCAATAAGATAGATATTACCCCGTCACTCAAAATCCATGTAGACATAGTAAATATGCGGAGGTTAACAGCACACGCTTTATTCATCTTACTTATCCGATGAGATTTCCAAGTCCATGTATATATATGTTGACTAAGGTTGTGAAATGGGGAGGGGGGAAAGATAGAAAGTAATGCTATTATGTATTTATTCATTTTGAAGGCGGTGTTTATTCATCTGTGTAAGTATCAATATGTTACATATATAGCCAGCCAGTGGTATTGAGTTGAGCTTGATCTCTATTCTACATCTCAGAAATATATTTCGGGTATTCAGTATGATATGATATGATTCATTTATTATACCATATAGTATTCAACATTAGATACACACCCTCTGCACCAAGAACAAACTAATAGAACTATATTTAAAGATTTTCTACTGTTTGGAATCTACTTACGAGAGAACTCAACTCTTCAACTACCTATCTCAAAATCCCAATATGCACCACAAACCCCGAGTCTTCTCCTAAACCACACTCCTGAATATCTCCTTCTTGAACTCGCCATACTCTAAAAGATTTGTTGAATTCCTTGAGCCAGGATTCAAAAACGTCTGGAGAACGGAGTTGTTGGGCTATGACGCAGAGAGTGGGATTACTGGGTTCTGTTTGATCCTGATTCTTTGGGGATGAGGATGCGGAACGAAGACGACAGAGATCAACACATGTTTGGACGAAGGGTGGGATGAGTGCGTCGTTGTAGATGCAATCGCAAGCTATGATTGTGTCGAAGCTGGTGGTGGTTTCGGAGCAGGTGAGAGAGGGGGAGACGACGTCGGTTTCCCAGTCAAGGGTTAGAGGGATGATCTTGTTGGTTGAGGTTTGTTGGGTTGTTGATGTAAATGTGGATGTTGATGATGGAGTTTTGGATTTTCGGGACTTGGATTTGGAGTTTGTTGTACTTGATGATGACGAGGAGTTTGAAGAAAGATTCTGAGAGAGGAATTTGAGGACATATGGCTGGTCTGTAAGGATGTATTTCTGGAGAAGGGGTGATAGAGTAAGGGCTATTAGACCGGATATCCCACAACCTAATTCAAGGACTATTGAATCAGAGGTGATTATCTGGTGTTGGAGGAGTGGATTTGTAGGTGAGGATATCCATTTTGCGAAAAGGGGGGTGATTTTCCATATCACTGTGTACCATTAGCAAGGAGTTAAATACAGCGACAGAAGGATTGATTTACCTGCTCCAGTAGTTCCCCCGTCACGATTTGATGACAAGATTGTAGGAGATTGATAAATTGTGAGATCTCTACCATTAATCGTCAAATCTATTTCAGTAGCCTTTGAATCTACGAATCCGAGATTCTGGGAAGGGATGGTTTGAGAGAATAACAGAAAAGCCTCTAGAATTAATGATTTTAGCTTCTTAACTTGGCCAAAATAAAGGGTCTGAGACATGTCCTATGAATTCGCATGAATTCTTTGATCCTCTTGGAAAGATGATACGAAGTTGTGCTCATAATCCCAAATTTGACCACACCGAAACGCTCAACGGCCACTTCGATTCATTGTAAAAGCAGCCAAATGTTAACCCCCTTTTCGGTAAGCACTTCACGCCACAATAAACTGCTGTGTTACCAAGCTCTCACACTGCCTCATTCCAAGCAATCGGAAAATCACTTGACTTTATTGACACTCCAGAAAAGTGAAATAGATACATAATGAAATCGTTTTCCTACCTTCTTCGGGGTCCTCCACTTCTGGGCCAAGAGAATCAAGAAATGATTGTACGCGGCCAACCATGATTGAGAGTTGTAGTTGGACTGGTGAAACCTTCTCAATATACTCAAGTAAGCCTTTTGGTCTATTAGAGAAATAGGGCTTAATGTTGAGATACTTTACTGCCTATCAAATTCGTTCTCGTGAGACTATCGAAAGTGTAACAGCTGGCATATCAGACATACAATAGTAGTAAGTGTACTCGAGTAGAAAAAAGTTCTTTTCTTTTTTTGCCGTCTTGACCCACCAATATGATTCGTATGTGAGTGATGCTTACCTGTAAAGGCAATCAAGCTCGAGCGGTCAGAAGCTTAAGGAGATGTTGTAGAGAGGAGATGTACAGAGGAAATGTACAGAGGAAATGTACAGATTAGACAACGATAATGGTTGAATGAGGTGTGAGGTATGATATGTCCCTTTCTATCTCAATGTTTGTCTGAGTAGATGATCAAATTTCTGGCATAAACGATCCCTGAATGGCGATTAGATAGATGGTGGATAGAGGGTGGATAGACAGAAGCAATGACCAAAACAAGCTATGATGTGCATATACACTCCAACATCTCCAGCATCAGCAACATCCAGGTACTGTGAGTAAGATAGATAGATAAGTAGACAGATGTAAGTCAGATGTAACTGTAAGTAAGATGCTTAAAAGTCGGTGCCCAGGTATGTACTCCATACATCGGTATAGCTTCACTAGCAGGGGTTTGATACGGAGTTAATGGTTGAAGCTTATTACCTATGCTCTATGCTCTAGGCTCTAGGCTCTATGCTCGATGCTCAATGCTCAAGACTCAAGACTCAATGAAAGAGTGGGTGGGAGAAAGTTGCAGCTTTGAAATAATGTTGGCCTGGTGGATCTTTTTGTTTTGGTGAGTAACCGTGCATTGAATTCAGTATCACCAATTGGTCAAGCTTCGAACTTTACTAGACGGGATCTTGGTTGTTCAAAATAAATGAAAGCAAGGCAGCGTCATAATCTATCTACCTGGCTGTTATTAAGGCGATTTATTATTTCTTCCCTTTTCCCCAGCCTCAATTGCTTCCCCGAAATCCCGATACATCTCAACCATTTCCTGTAATTGAATTGAAAAGAATCATATCTTTTCATTGAAAATACAGTCCTGGTAGCCGGTACCTACACGAATTCAAGGGCATTCGCGTATCTCTCTCATACTCTAAATACATAACACGCAGTCACATCAACAAAGGACGGAGCTTGCGCATCACTAATTTCCTCTACCCATCAAATACATCAACTCTCAACACTTGAGCTTCATCACCACCAGTTCAAAATGTCGTCCTCAGGGTCGCTCAAGAACATCTCCGTTCAACCCAAATTCTATCACTCACCACCTTTCAGTGCGGAGGCGCCGGGCCACAAACCTGTAAACGGTGAGACCATTCCAAGAAGACACCCTTTGACAGCCAACAAGCTTGCCACCCGCCCTTCCGAAGATGTCTCAACTGTTTTCGATATAATCAAACGAAGTTCCGAGAAGTATGGAAATGCGAAAGCTGTCGGAAGTCGAACATTGATCAAGACTCACCAAGAAGTAAAGAAGGTGAAGAAAATGGTCGATGGCGAACAACAAGAAGTCGATAAGAAATGGACATATTTCGAACTCAGCGAATACAAATACATGAGCTTCTCAGAATATGAAAAGTTAATCTTACAAGTTGGAGCTGGTTACAGAAAGCTTGGATTGAAGAAAGAGGATCGAGTACATATTTTCGCGGCGACAAGTGCTCATTGGTTAGCAACTGCTCATGGCGCAGTTTCTCAATCGATGCCAATTGTTACCGCATATGATACTTTGGGAGAGGATGGTCTCAAGCATTCCTTGGTTGCGACCAGAGCCAAAGCTATCTTTTTGGATCCTCATCTATTGCCAACTTTGATTAACCCTCTCAAAGAGGCCAAAGATATTCAATACGTAATCTGGAACAGCCAAAATGAGGTTAAGCAAGAGAACATCGATAACCTCAAGAAGGCACACGAGAAGCTCAAGATTTTGAGTTTCGAGGAATTACGAAAGCTTGGCGAGGAGAATCCTGTTGAGCCAGTACCCCCCGCACCAGAAGATCTGTGCTGCATTATGTATACCTCCGGTTCTACTGGACCACCAAAGGGTGTGCCCATCAAGCACAAGGCAGTTGTAGCAGCTGGTAAGTAAAATTTATTGTTTGTGAAATATAAATGTTGTGCTGACTAGCGCTTGCGCTTACTATAGTTGCTGGAGTCAATGTAATTGTCGAACCATATCTTGGTCCAGGTGACGGTCTTTTGACATACCTTCCTCTTGCGCATATTCTCGAGTTCGTTTTCGAAAATGCTTGTTTGTACTGGGGTGGAACTATGGGTTACGGAAACCCCAAGACTTTGTCGGACACATCAGTTAAAAATTGCAAGGGAGATATTAGAGAATTCCAGCCAACCGTTTTAGTTGGGGTTCCCGCCGTGTGGGAATCAGTCAAGAAGGGTATCGTTGCTAAGGTTAATGGTGGAAGCCCAATTGTCAAAAACCTCTTCTGGGGTGCACTTTGGGCCAAGAATAACCTCTTACGTTATGGTCTCCCAGGTGCTGAGGCTTTGGATGCACTAGTATTCAAGAAGGTCAAGGAAGCCACTGGTGGTAAACTCAGAATTTGTCTGAATGGTGGTGGACCAATTTCCAAAGACACCCAGAGATTTATTTCCATGGCTATTACACCGATGATTAACGGATATGGGTTAACTGAAACCACTGCAATGGGTGCTTTGATGGACCCTATGGAATGGACCGATGAAGCATTAGGCGATATTCCTGGTTCCATTGAAATCAAGCTTGTTGATTTCCCAGATGCTGGATACTATGCAACCAACAAACCAAACCCCCAGGGAGAAATTTGGATTAGAGGAGATCCAGTCATGGAAGGTTATTACGAGAATCCTGAAGAAACAGCAGAAGCTCTGACCGCAGATGGGTGGTTCAAGACTGGTGATATTGGAGAATGGGACAAGAATGGTCATCTTAATATCATCGACCGAAAGAAGAATTTGGTCAAAACTCTTAACGGAGAATATATCGCCCTTGAGAAACTCGAATCTATCTACCGTTCCGCTACAGTCGTAGGAAACATCTGCGTTTATGCGGACCAACAGAGAACCAAGCCAGTTGCTTTGATCGTTCCAGCTGAACCTGCGTTAAAGAAACTCGCCGAAAAACTTGGTGTCCCAGGATCCAGTCTGGAGGAATTAGTACACGAGAAGAAGATTCAAGATGCTGTATTAAAGGAATTACAACAGGCTGGTAAGGCTGGTGGATTATCAGGAATTGAAATCATCGAAGGTGTTGTCTTATCTGATGAAGAATGGACCCCTCAAAATGTCAGTTTCCCTCCCTTTTAACAACACAGTCCATACTAACATTGATAGGGATTGGTAACATCTGCACAAAAATTACAACGAAAGAGTATTTTGGAGAAGTATAAGAAGGAGGTTGAGTCTGCATATGCGAGAAACAACTAATTGCTTTTAAGAACAACTTGGTAATGGTTTACGAAGAATACGTAGGTCATGAAGATTTTGTGGTTTCTAACTTTCGGTGTGGTTCGTTCTGGTGGTTAGCATTTGTATGATAGTCTGGCAGTATTGGTAGTATAGGCAGGCTTTGCTTATTTTAGTTTAGATTTCTTATGAAAGTAACTTATTTAATTACACCCAATATATTGATCACTTTGATGCGGGAACACTTCTCTTCCCTGATGTGATTTCAAGAATAACTTTCAAGAATAGCTTTGGAGTTTCTTTGGCAGCAGGGTGGGTTGGTACTGCAACACACTTAGATCCTAAAGGTCACGGGATCACCTACCGTGGAAGTCGCGACTCGCGTTCAACCTCATTTTGTGAGGAAACCGCGACTCAACAACCTGTTTCACCACCTAAATAGCTGTTTCCGACAACCCCAGCCTTATTGAATGATCTGAAGAGGATCGAAGTCTCTTTATTTACGTCGTGCAAGCTTCTGATCTTGATCAAATCAATTGTTACACTAAATCGATCAAATGAACTAATTTGCGACCGTATATAATCTTTCTATCTACAAGTTGCGCATTTTTAATCTCACAATTTGAACATCCTACGTCGCCGACCCCAAGCTCATTCACTCCGCACATGCCATTAAACTTTCCTTTTAACAATTTCTTTAATAACGTCTATAACATGGCCGGTAATCCTCGCCTTAGTGGCTTTCTCCAGCAAGAATCTAATCCGCCACTCCCACCATCGCCATCCCCTCAACCACTTCACCAACGTACAGACCGCCAAGCGATGGCACAGAAGCTAAGAATACTTCCCAAGAAGCAACGGGATGTATCTGCCAATATGAATCGAGCTCACAATCAGGAACCCGTCTATGAACAGCCGGCTGAATTTCCGCAAAGAAATTCAGTACCTGGAACAAACCAAATGCAGGCAGAACACGCACCAGAAGAAGGGCAAGAAAATGTCGAGAATTTCGAGGACTCTACAGTAAACAGTGCATTTGATGAAACTGTGAGCCAGGAAAACTTTCGAGGTGGACAGGACATGGTAGCAGTGCCTACTGGTGGCAATCGCGAATTTGATGGAGGATATCACAGAGGACAGCGGGAGGAGCCGGAACGAGATAACTTTCACGTTCCACATGAGAATGGCTACGATAGGGATTCACCAGAGGAGTCTGTATTTGAGCAAGGATACATCGAAGATGCACGAGCACCCCTTCAACCGCGCAAGTCATTTCACCAACCCAATGGTCAAGTAGCACAGACGCAAGCTCTTGGAGCCCCCATTTACAAGCAAAATCAGACCCCCAAACCTGCCATTCAGTCAGAAATATCCCAAAAACCCCAAAAGCCGCAACATAACAGCCCAAGCAAACCAAAGACGTTTGATCGTTTCAATCACGCTATTGCAAATCGTCCTAAGAATGGAATGCAAACAATTGGAGGTTCTCGAAAAAGAGGTCTCGACGAAGGGGTATTTTCGCCAATGCCCAAAGGTGGAAAAGCTCAAGTTGAAGTTCTGGAAAATGCTATACTTCCCAGAAATATGCAATATCATCTTCCACCGCTACCTCCTCAAGATACGCAGCAGGGTCAATCTGATGGATCTTCTGAAGGCGAGCAGTACTCTGAAGATAGCACACACATAGAAGAACAGCCGGCCCTTCAATCTCGACCAAACTTCCATGCAGGAAATTCACAACATCATATTGGTCATTTGAAGCGAGCTGATATCCCACTTGATTATGATGATGCCGCTCTGAGAAATATGGATTATGAACAACTTAGAGATGAATCTTTTGAAGGTCCTCCGACTCCTAGCAAGCAGCCCAGCGAACCAGACCTGTCACTTTCAGATCGCCCTATCAATGAACGTGTCAGCCACCTTGTTGAACAACATCGACCAAACAATCAAGAGGAGATGGAAAAGCAGCGCGAAACTATGGTCGAATTTTTTGGTAGTTTATCCAAAGACGATTGGGAAGAAGCAGGCGATTGGTTTTTATCAAGGTTCTCGGATACTTTAGAAGCATTGAAGAAAGCTAGGAAAGAAAAAAGAGCTATGGTTGCAAAGTTCGAGGAAGAAATTGAGAAAAGAGAAAAAGATGTCAGAGGATGTTTGAAGAACTACAATCAAGACATGGAACGTATGAAGAGGGGTGCTAAGGGAGTTATTGAAGGGAATAATGTATGAATGAATGGGCTTGTTATGATGGCTAGTTGTGTCGCTAATGATATGTGGAGAAAATTCGGGGTGTATGGAGGGCACATTATTATTATTCGGAATACCTAAGTGTCTATAAGCAATATGTTGAGCTTATATACAGCTAACAGGTCATCTTAATATGTAAAGGATCATTTGGCATGGACATAAACGCGCTGGATTTTGTGGTCTGGGAACGGAATGGAATGGAAAGAAAAGGAACGACTAGATGAGTCTTGTACTTTGTTTGCATTTGGCACGGAGTTCTATGCTAGCTATTATGAGATACCCATTTGCTTCTTTTTGATTAATGGAAGTGTCAATATACAATGTGTTACACTTCTATGTACTCGCGGACATGAGGCATTGCTCAATCTTGACTGGAATTTGACTCGTTTAAGACTATATCCATAGCCAAGCGAGAGTGTTGATGGTGGACCCCTTTAGATCTAGAGACCTGATGATGTCACGAGTTTAGCTTTGAATTAGAGATTTTGATATACCGATTTACTGATATACTGGTATACTTGGTAAATCTGTCCTTGATATCATAATTTATCAGATGATAGCCTTCTAATTATTATCATGGGCTCATGTCTAGCATTAATTTTCGATTCTAATGTTCTCAGGACCTCTTATGGGTGACCAGTTGGGGCGAGTTATATAACTTCACAGGAGTCTATCTATTCTACGAGTCATGAAAACCCTCAAAGCCTACCTCAAAAAATAGACATCACATTTCACCAATTCAAACCTTTTCCACATCGACCACTCGTCTATCTTTCCCCACGACCAATCTCAGCTGTCTCCCTTCCCAACCTTCGCCCAGTTTGCCGCCCCTGAATATCCCCCGTCGCACTCCGTCTAGATATAATTCGTACGCGGGATAATATCCATCGACGAATCTTTTGACTTGTTCGTCTGTCATACCCGTTCCTTTTTCTCGTCGCAATGCTTGTTCTTGTTCTTGACGCCATTCGTACACGTATTGCGTGTCTAGCGCATCGATGTGGATGAATATATCAAAGGTGTCGGTGATGATGTCATAGTCTTTTAATTTCTGATTGATGAATAGCAGGGATGAGAGTGGATGATCGCGGAGTGTGGTGGGGGTGGAGGAGGTGGAGGGGAGAGTGAGACTGTTTTTGTGGAGGAGAGATATGCTGGTGGGTGGGAGGGAACGGAACCCAACGCACCAACCTTCGAAGAGGATGATTTGGATAGGTCGCTGGTTTCGAGAGGTATCATTGACGATGCGGGAATGCGGGGAGCGGTCCCCGAGTCCGGAGTGCAGGGATTTGTCGTAGGAGGGGATGGGAGTGGGGTGGGGAGGGGATTGTAGGAGAGAGGCGAAGAGTCTGCGCGCGAGTGGGATGTCGTGGGTTCCTGGGTGGGGTGAGGGTGGTTAGCTGGCTTGTGGGTGGGTGTGCTGGTTGAGGAATTGGGGGAGGTGGAGGGGCTATAGGAGATATAGTAAATAGACAGATAGATACCGGGTTCTCCTCTATACTGCACGAGTTTATTGCCTTCATTTTCCCTAGCCAATTTCTCTTGATCCGCTCGAGTTAAATATAAATCATCGATACTCAATACCAGAGTTTCGAGATCATGATCTCGAGTCAAGATTTCGTAGAGCGTGTTCACGAGGGTGGTTTTTCCGGCTCCTTGGATTCCATTGAGACCGATGATGAAGGGACGCGTGGGATGGGTTTTCTGGTGCAGCGATAGATAATGTAGAATGAAGGGGAGGATGTGAGGGGTTTTATCGTCGATTATGGCGGCTTGAGGGATCGCATTGGAGGTGGAAGTCATGTTGAGAGTGGTGGTAGAGGGGAAGGAGATTGATGGATGAGGAGGGGAAATGTATGAGAGGGGAACATTGTGGTTTGTGCACGGAGTGAGTAGGTGGGGTGTACAGCGTGACAGTCGTGACAGTGTAGGGTACTTTCCTTACTTCCCCACTCCCGCGCCGCTGGTGGTGGTGGTTGACGGGAAACCGGCCGGAAATATTGGTACCGAAGTGACTTCTTGTTATTTAACATGTGAAAACAGAAAAAGGAACAATGTCTAAATAAGCAATCTTCCAAGTTTCATTCAAGTCCTGATAAGGTAAGATTTGCCAATCAAAAAGATAAACATTGTTTCCAGTGAAGATTCACATGTGAAAAATCAAAATATAAAGATTCATCACCGTTGGATACTCATCTGGAGTCGTGAGAATATAGCTTCAAGCGTAAGTATGTATAGTGTACTAATTTTTCAGATTCTCATTATTTAAGAAGATTTCAGGGAAATTTCTCCAACTCAAAGAGGAGATAGAGAAAGTTTTACTGATCATCGATAGTTGATATATTTTCAAGGGGGAATTGGAAAGTTAGTACACTTAGGCGAATCGAGGTAAACGAAAAGTTGGTACACTTATTAGAGAGAGTAGGAGAGAGAGAGAAGTTGGTACACATCTAGAGAGAATAAGAGGAAGGAGAAGTTGGCAATAAAAGAAAGATGAGTCAGTACACACTTATTAGAGTGAATAGGAGAAAGGAAAAGTCAGTACACATTAAGACAAGTCCTGTCCATCACGGTCTTGTCTGAAGAATGTCATATAATTGTACATATGCTTCAATATCATAACTCACCTTCGCAATTTTCAAAGTATTTCAGGAAAAGCTTCTCCATCTCAAGGAGGAGATAGAGAAATATTTCCTAAACTGTCCATGTCTACGTCAATAGTAATCAGATAAAGTTAGTACACTCCTAATCCTATGCCGTTACCTATTCTATATACACATTCAACGCCGAATAAGCAAGGTTCATATACAAAGAGTGTTAGTATATTAAGTACGTAGGTAGGTAGTAGCTGCTCTGGCACCTGTAACTCCATTTGAAAAGAAACGAATGGCTCAGCGGAAAGAATTCTCCAACAAGTACGCAGACAAAGTACCAACGTTGGCGGAAGCATGTCAAAAACTCGACATTAATGACAGAAAAAATCCTTGAATTGGGGGACTTGGCCCGAATGTCGTTCTGAAGTTTTGGTAGCCATCTGGTATATCTTGGATGGTAAACAGACCAGCCGAAATAGGAGGATATGTTCTTGGGGATGATATGGGTATTGGAAAGACTTCGCAAGTATGCGACGTCATATACCACATGAACAATGAGAGGAAGAAGGGAAATGCTAGCGTTGGGCAACTAAAGCCTGGTCTGGTAGTTGGCCCAGTTGCATTTCTTAAAGTTTGGAAAAGAGTGGTGGAAAACTTTTTGTCCGAAATATATCAAGTACACTTGTACTGTGCAGGAGAGAAAACTCCAATATTGAGCAAGGAAAGTCTCCTTAATTTGAAAACCCCTGCGTATTATATTTTTGTTACCAACTTCGAATGGTTGAAAGCAAAGCATAAAGGCCAGAATAATCCCGACCTTCGAGAAGTCTTTGACACAGTCATTGTCGATGAGGCTCAAATCATTCAGGATGAGAACACTGGGAAATATGAGGTTCTCGGCAACTTAGCTCCCCGAAACTTTTTGTTGTTGACCGGCACACCCGTCATGAATCGGGATATTGATTTGGCAGCCATGCTATCGCTCTTCCGGCCAGATGGCCTTTGGGAGGATATGGAATTACCGAAAGACAAAACCATTCCTCCTCGAGGGCGACTACCCTTTCGCCGTGTTAAAGACCACCAGTTTCGCTGTCCATCTATATCTAAACACGCTTCCAGAGAAAGATCATGTGAAACGTGGGGAGTGGCTGGGAAAACTCTATGACATAGTCCTCCTTAAGCGGGGTTCCGATACAATCATGGACGAAGTTTCAATCGGATCTGCAATCCCACCGGTCAAAACCAGCATCGCTGACCTGGATATTGACGAGAATGAGGTCAATGTGATGGGTGGAGGGGGCGTTTTGGCCCAAAACAAAAAAGGACTGGTGTACGAGAATAAGAATGGTGTCATGATAATGGGAGAAAATTTCGAAACCTATCATGGCAGACATCAGAGATTGAAAAGTTTCGAACCAACGGAACCCTTAGATTCTTTCTGAGGAAAGTCTATGAAGAGATTGGTGCAAACCTAGTTTCGAGCCAAATACGAAGGATGACACCCAGCTGCTATGTGTGTTGTCGTAGCAATATCCGAAGCTAAAGCTCTCATGCCAAATTGTCTTGGATGTGGTGGTAACTGGTGGCTCAAAGCTCGTTATTTGGACAGAGTATCCAAGAGAGCAATTCTTCGTCGAAGTGGTATTGAAATTGGTTGGGGGCAATGCAAACTCCTTACATGCAGAAATCAACAATATCCAACGAGCGGAATTGGTTAAGCAATTCAACGAAAGTGGAACCACTCACATGATCCTCATTACGACATATAAGATTGCAGGAGTCAGTTATGACTTCCAAAATAGACGCTCGCGTTCGTTGCATTAGACCGGAGCAATCTTGAAAGCCATCGAGGACCAGGCGGCTAGTAGAATCATACGTGTTGGCCAAACGGAAGAGCAAGAGCCGAAGATAATGAAGCTGCAGGTACAGGAGACTTGGGACTTTGACCTGAACCACATGTTCAAAGCTAAAGCACATTCGAGTGTTCTTGGGTTGACGAGGGAAACCGACAATATTCAATGGAATTACAGTGCCGAAGAAAATGATAATGAAAAATCCAAACGACTAAAGCAGTTGTTCGATGAGGTGGATGGAATTGAAGAATTGAGTGTAGACCAAATGATCTCTACTCAGGGTTGAAGAAATGGATAGAGATTGGAACATCTCTACTTCGACATGTTTTTGATGGAATGAAGACCAGTCCAACCCAATTCATGAGATGTTCGACGTGTTGGTGGGGTGTAGTATTTTGAAGGAGAAGGAGCATTCTCGCACTTTCTCAATGAAGGGGTGGGATCATATATGACGATTATGCACACGAGTACAGATTCTCTCATCTGTGGCACTTGTGGTCATACAGAAAAATGGACGAATCGACTTTATCAAAGAGAGAGAAGAAGAGACTGATATTATTCAAGAAGTTTGGAAGTCGATGCACTCTACCAAAACCATGGAGCGAGGCAGAAACAGCCGCAGCAGGGCTGCGAGACGCTGAGCTGCTTTCCAAAAAGAGGCAAAGGGAGAGAATGGGACTCATCAAAAAGTTTGGTGTGAGTGCCAAAATTGGAGACTTTCCTTTAACAGATGCGGAGAAGGAAAAATTGAAGGTGCAAGGAGAACTCCAAGATCCCAATAAGAGAGTGATCAATGAATCAGTCGAAAGCGACCAACCGAATCCCGTTTCTTTGAATGTTATCGAACCGGTTACCCCGAAACTTCAACGAGGATTAAGCTCATACGGATCATATCCTGATGTCACAGAGCATGGTCCCTATGAAACCTCCCAGGATAAAATCCATTCCAATGCTTAAACTATCGAGAAGATGTTTATGCCATTGATGATGATGATGATGATGATAGAACGAATCATGAGGATATGCAAGATTCGGTGACAGAAATTCACGAGTTGGAAGGAATGGCTAGACACTGAAAAATATGATTCGAGTTGATGTTTATATTTTCAATAATTTCTTGATATCCATATTTTGTCTTGAAGCTATCAGATTTCTTCTTTCTAGATTTCGTTATAGTTTTGTAAATTCAATAACTTGTTTGTGTATGATAATATACGACTACTAAGTAGTCAGTGAATCTGTTAAGGAAAAAGCGAAAAGAGGCTATAAACGACATACTTAAGTAGTCCTCCTTCAGCGGGGGTTTGGTAATTGTCGATTGGACTGTAGTAGACTGTCAATCAGTTCTGCACTCCAACCACTCCGACCACTCAATAACCAGGTGATTTCGGAACAAGTGCTTACCAATAAGGTGATTGGTTTCCGTGAAGATTCGCATGTGAAAAATAAATAAAAAGATTCATCATCACACCGCGTGCAGCTACTGCCGTTGATTACCCCAGAAATGTGGAGTCATGGGAACAGAGCTTCAAGTGTAAGCTTGAACCGAGCTCTACCCTTTGAAAGAGCTTTAACAACTCGAAGCTCTTTTCAATATGATGTTAGATGATAGAAACTCCCATTGTCGATATAAAGAAGGCTCAAATTTTCATCCAGTCTCTTTTAAGTTTAATATTTATTATAAATTGAATTTATTATTCAATAAATAAGTGATGTCAAGACAGGCCCCAAAAGGTCAATTTCCACCCATATTTTGTAGCCGAGGTTCGATCGGGATTTAAATAAAGCGACCGAGCCATCTTCTACTGTGCTTCAAGATCAATTACATTTAACATCCCCATTTCAAACCGTTCTCTTATTCATCTTATTCTTCAGTCTTCCCCTCGTTCTTACCTATCTATATCACCAACTCACTTAATACACAATCGAACAATTGAGGATCACAGATAACATACAAATCACAATCACAATGTCGGAGCTACGCTATGATGGCCAAGTTGTTGTTGTAACGGGAGCTGGCGGTGGATTGGGAAAGGCATATGCTCTTTTCTTTGGTTCAAGAGGTGCAAGTGTAGTTGTGAATGATCTTGGAGGATCGTTCAAGGGCGAGGGTAATTCTACAAAGGTATGGACTCTTTCCAACTATCAAATAGCCATCTTGCATTCCTGAACATAACTAACATCATCATCAGGCCGCAGATGTCGTAGTCAACGAAATTATAGCCGCAGGAGGAAAGGCAGTAGCCAACTACGATAGCGTCACAGAAGGCGACAAGATTATCGAAACTGCCATTAAAACTTACGGCCGCATTGATGTCTTACTCAACAATGCCGGTATCCTTCGTGATATCTCATTCAAGAACATGCAAGATAAAGATTGGGATTTGATTATCGACGTTCATGTAAAGGGATCATATAAATGCGCGAGAGCAGCATGGCCACATTTCAGAAAACAAAAGTATGGAAGAGTGATCAATACTGCTAGTGCGGCAGGTCTGTTTGGAAGCTTCGGTCAGACGAACTACTCAGCAGCTAAGTTGGCTATGGTCGGATTTACCGAAACTTTGGCGAAGGAAGGTGCGAAGTACAACATTCATGCTAATGTTATTGCCCCTATTGGTACGTTTATTATCACTCCCGAGATTTCAGTTGGTATCTAATTTAATGAATAACAGCTGCTAGTCGTATGACTGAAACTGTCATGCCTCCCGAGATTCTCGATAACTTAAAGCCGGATTGGGTGGTTCCTCTTGTGGCTGTTTTGGTACACAAGGATGCTCAAGAGAATGGCTCAATTTTCGAAGTTGGCGGTGGACATGTTGCCAAACTTCGATGGGAACGCTCAAGCGGTTTATTGCTCAAGGCAGACGATTCATATACCCCAGGAGCCATCCTGAAGAAATGGGATCAAGTCAGCAACTTTAAGGATGCTGAACATCCTTCGGGTCCTGCGGATTTCATGGGTCTTCTTGAGAAATCAATGAAGATGGGTCCAAACGAGCAAGGGGAGACTCTTGATTTCAAAGGAAAGGTCGCTTTAGTTACTGGTGGAGGTGCTGGGTAAGTGTTCAATATTTCAAGTCCCAAGAGGTCAAGCTAATTTCTTTTTAGTATTGGTCGATGTTACTGCTTAGCGTTCGCCAAATATGGTGCCTCAGTTGTTGTCAACGATTTGATGAACCCGGATGATGTTGTTCAAGAAATCCAAAAGCTTGGTGGAAAAGCTGTCGGTGTCAAGGCATCTGCTGAAGATGGAGATGCTGTCGTTAAAGCTGCAATTGATGCTTTCGGACGCATTGATATCATCATCAACAATGCTGGTATTCTCCGTGACAAAGCTTTCACCAATATGGATGATAAGATGTGGGATCAAGTTATTGCTGTTCATCTCAGAGGTACATACAAAGTTACCAAGGCTGCATGGCCATACTTCTTGAAACAAAAGTATGGTCGTGTAGTAAACACCACATCTACCAGTGGTATCTATGGTAACTTTGGACAATCTAATTATGCTGCTGCCGTAAGTTTTCTACCTTGGTTTGAAAGACATCTACTGACCTTCAAAGAAATGTGGTATTCTCGGTTTCTCTCGTGCCCTCGCTCGTGAAGGTGCCAAATACAATATCTATGTTAACACAATTGCACCAAATGCTGGTACCGCAATGACCAGAACCATCATGCCAGAAGAGATGGTTCAAGCATTCAAACCAGACTACATAGCGCCACTAGTCGTCGCCCTTTGCAGCGACAAGGTTCCAAAACCACCAACTGGAGGTCTTTTCGAAGTTGGTAGTGGATGGGTTGGACGAACAAGATGGCAACGAACTGGTGGACATGGTTTCCCAGTCGATGTCAAGCTTACCCCCGAAGAAGTTTTGAAGAACTGGGAGAAAATTATCAACTTTGATGATGGAAGATCGGATAACCCTGAGGATAGTCAAGATGGTTTGAAGAGTATTATGGCAAACATGCAAAATAAGAAGGGTGCGAGTAAGGTATGAACCTTCTCACCATGTTTAGAAAGGGCATTATTTGTATTATAGTCAACCAATAAAGATATTTGTTAACATATTCTTCTGTTACAGAAAGCCGAAAAAAAGGTTGAAGTGAATCAAGAAATCCTTGATAAAATTGCCGCAGCCAAGAAAGCCGAAGCAAGTGGAAGTGAGTTTACATTTGAGGAGCGAGATGTAATGCTATACAACCTTGGAGTCGGTGCAAAAAAATCTGAGTTGTCTCTCGTTTTGTAAGGTTTCCAAGTCTTGCACACAAAACTCTACTAATTGAAGTATAGTGAGGGAGATGAAAATTTCCAGCCTCTCCCAACATTTGGTGTCATCCCACCATTCAATGCTGAAGCCCCCTTTTCTTTTGACGATATCGTACCCAATTTCTCTCCAATGATGCTTCTTCACGGCGAACAATATCTCGAAATTGCTTCCTACCCTATTCCTACCTCTGGTACTCTCATTTCGTCACCAAAACTCCTCGAGGTAGTCGATAAAGGCAGTGCCGCCGTTGTCAAAGTAGGAACTACCACGACAGAAAAAGAAACCGGAAGAAAAGTATTCTATAACGAGCAAACGGTTTTCTTGAGAGGCAGTGGAGGATTTGGAGGTGAGAGGAAAGGGGCGGATAGAGGAAATAGTACAAGGGCGAATAGAGTCCCTGAGAGAAGTCCGGATGTGGTGGTGGAGGAAAAGACGACGGAGGAACAGGCTGTCATTTATAGATTGAGTGGTGATGTAAGTTCTCTCATGCTGGAGGAGGAGTAATTTGCTAATGGGAATAGTATAACCCTCTCCATGTTGATCCAGCTTTCGCAGCGGTGGGAGGTTTCAAAGCTCCTATTCTTCATGGTCTGTGTTTTATGGGGATTGCCGGGAAAGCAGTTTATCAAAAGTAAGTCTTCTATTTGTTCTTCATCTCTCCTCCATTTCTTCTCCTTTCGTCTCATATTTCTCCCTAACGATCAACTATGCCTTTCTTTTATCTTCATTCCATTTCCTTCTCTTGCTAATACAGGAATGAATAGATTCGGTCCCTACAAAAACATCAAAGTCCGCTTTGCGGGCACAGTTATCCCAGGCCAAACATTGGTCACGGAAATGTGGAAGGAGGGTGGTAATAGAGTGGTTTTCCAAACAAAGGTCAAGGAGACCGGGAAGTTGTGTATTGGTGGTGCCGGGGTGGAGTTGGTGGGGGAGGGGAAGGAGAAGTTGTAGAGGAGGGGGAGTGGATAGAGGGATAATATTGAATTGAAGGTTTTGGTTCTGGTTTTGGGTTTGGGATTCAATGGATTTATTGTAGGATTTGTTTCTATTTGGTTGTTTGATGATTTGATTTTGCATATCTATCACGTTTTATTTATGTCATATATTATCAGTAAAATGAGACAAATTGACTGTAAATAAGTCAGTCAGTGGATAATGATCATCCTGGACGTGAATGATGCTGATAGTATGTGTCTTGTAGATATTTGGTATACTCATAGTAGTATAGAGTTCTGTCTAGGTAGTTGAGTATTGATGTCGAATAGTTTGGGTGGGCGGAATAAGATTTGAGAATGGTGTGTTTTGCTTTGAGACTGTGGGGGTTGAGGAAGAGGTTGTGTGTGGGGTAGTTTGAGAGTTTTGGGGTTGTTTCTGGGGAGTTCGACTTGGAATGGGCTTTGGAGATGAGGGATGAGAAACGATAGATGAAAGATGAGAGTTGGGGATAATTGGGGTGGAGTATTTTATATTGTTTTTTTTGTTTTTGTTTGGATTCGGGGCTGAGATTGAGGTTGAGGTTGAGATTTAGTGAAACGAAAGGAAGAAGGGAAGGGGAAAGAAAGGAATGAATGGGATGAGGTGGTGCTTGTAGATGCGAATGTGAATGTGGGTGTAAATGTGCTAGTTGATAGGTGATTGAAGTAGATTGGATGTGAGTTGGTGGCTTGGGCTGTGTTGGGTCGAGAGGACATACTGGAGAGGACTCATTTAAAAAAGTGATGTCCTATGCTTCGGATGTATGTTTATAAAGAAGTCAAAGAGCTACCCAGTTTGAAAAAGCTCTCAAACACATTTCTTTCCTCTTCCTTGTCTCACTTTTGCTCTTCCGAGCGCGGCCCTCCCGCGCATTAGCTCCTCTCGGCAACTAAGCTTCATTGCTTTTTATGGGTATCCTAGCTGTCTAATGAGGCTGTACCAACAAGGTATCCTAAAGATATTGAAAAGGCTTGGTTGAATTGAGAAAAAGATAATTGTACTCATCTCAATGGGTAATCAAGAATGGGTCCGGCGAGACCGACTATGCTATCCTTTATGTTCTAGATAGAGATGGTGACGACAATGCTTAATGAAGACCTGAAAATTATAGGGATATTGAACTTCACTCTTTCTGCAAGCCATGTGCATATCATGTCGTTCAGTACCAGGAACCGTTAATTCTTTACATACGAAAGCATAGTGGAAGAATCTGTGGATGAATTAAAATAATAGTTAGGAGATACCAAGTACCTGGCTCGCATCATACAAGAGAAGCTCCACATCAATGTTGGTATGAATCATCAGCTTGAACGTAGCAGCATCTGGATTGGATCGCGAAGCTCAGCATTGGAACCTAGGCGCTTATCTGCATGCACTCGAGACATGACACTAGCTGGTGCGAAGGTTCTAGGTGATCCCCCTACTTGATGATAACAACTGAGAAGCGCGAAATGAATAAGCCTCTGAATGCAAACGTCCGGATATCGGCAGTTTGGAAACTTCAAGCTCGTGAGGCTGAAGATGTTCTATGAGCTTGACGCGGAGTAAAAGAGGCTATATCTGACGGTGAGAAATTATCCGAAATAAAGGGGAGATGCGTTGTATTTGACTCAGTGATCATTGAGATTAGATCTCTAAAAAGACGTCAGAATGCAGGTTTATCATAGCAGCCACCAACATTGATGTTTCTACTATCGGGCACCCAAGAAACGTATTGATGGAGTACATTGCATTAATTCGTGATAAGTGAGATAACACTGATTGGAGAAATGCTTTAGATGCAAATCATGAACATGTGTACTACCGATTTCAGAAAATTGCATCTTCACCGTTTCTTAAAGTTTCTTTTGCGACGTTATGTCAATGATAAAAATATACCGGCTGCTATGCCTTACAAGGCTTTGCAAGGATGAATGAGTTGCAACTATCAATCAAATCATACAATCTATGATCCACTGCCGACTCCACGTTGAGTCTACTTGATGGTGTGATGAAATGATTGTAGATCATTCCTCTCATAGTAATATTACTCCGAAGTGACTTTCGCAGTGTGGCGAAGTTGCTTGACTCGATAAGCTGACTGCATCACAACACAGGTACCTGGCCAATCACCATATGATGCATCGCGCACTTACCATAGATGATTTCTCGAATAATCAGCTTGCAATCTTTGTAAATTCTCAACTTGTGTCGCGTAGAAAAAAAGTCCTAAAGGCGGTCAAGCACAATTGTATCCCTCAACTCTTCACCCATCACTATTATACTCTTACAGTAGGTTAGTGTGAGTAAGTGCCAAGCTTTTTTTAATTGAATTTAGTTCTTTAAGCACCTCATGCAAACTGTTGAAAACACAGCATGTCAATCAATCACATGCGCAAATGATACAGCATGCAGCAAATAGTGAGATCCCGCATAGAATAATATCAAAAAGCAAGATCTCTTACCGCTATTCCGTCACCACCCCGTTAGAGATTTCTTGTTCAAAGCCTCGTTTTCTTGTACAGCCACGAACCCGAGAACTTGGTACACTATCTCTCTCTATCCCTGCTCGATATAATTCAACATCTGTCAACGTGTTCAAGAATCACCGGCTAAGTGCGTAACGTTTTCTAGGTGGCAAATATGGTTTGTGATCTCTTAGATAGCTTTTCGCGACGTTCAAAGTGACGGAAAGACTCTGCCATCTCTACGTAAAACGCCTTCAAAAAGAAATGAGAGATTATGCCTCATATGTTGAACAGAAGAGCCTCCTTTCTTCTAATATCCTAGAGTGATTTCAACCCATATACCGCTCTTTGTGACACTAGATCTGCATGCACCGAGGCTCATGAGTCTAACTCAAACCGATTTTCATGAATTATTCATCGTGTAACAAAGTGTCAAGGTTACAAAAATCTGCTAGCTTGTCTGCTTGGCGAGGCTAGCATATGTTCCTCTTGCACTGCGAAGGAGCATGACAAGACACGGTTGCGAGACTTCTGCCCCCACGAAGCTTAATTATGCTGCAGCTCATCTGATTCTTCATCAGTTTCCTCATACTCGAGACTATATGGGTTAAAGCCCGAAAAATTTGCAAAGAATTACTACTGATATCAACTCAAACACCAAGTATCAACCGGGTATCCATATGCGCAAATTTTAAAATTGTGATCCTATGTTGGGACAAAATTCTCATCTGGAGTCACAATCATGGTAAAATATAGAGTCCTGTGGGAGACACAGTCTGCATGCCCATCGTGAATTAAGAGACTATAATTCAGAATTCCAAACAGCAACAAGCATTGGCAACGTGAAGTCAACAAATTCGCCCACCTAGGGTGCGCAATTGATGTTGCGATCATCATTATAAGATAGTATGATTCCAAGAAAGGTCCTTGTAACTAAAACAACCTTTCCGGTTTAAGATGAAGATAGGAAATTCAATCATAACACATACTTTTCTGTTAAGAAATCAAAAGTGCGGGAAGAGCGAAAGTCGGTCTGTTCTTTCTACAGCAGTCAACAAGGTAAACGTTTATTCGCGCTACACTGTCGTCACATGACCACGCGAGCCCTCGTATGTGAGCAAATCGCACGAGTCGTTGTCAAAGTGCAATGGCCAACTTCAAAGACGTGCGCGGCACTAAACTTTTGCCAAGGGCCCCTCTTAAATTTCGTATTTTGTTTGACTTCAAGACAATGAAGTTATCACGGTAATTTGTCAAAATTGCCTCGCGAAGTCGCGTGAAAGATCCTGCACATCCTTGGAGTGTGCCGACCATACCGATTATGCCGACATGGGATTGCACATAATCAAGAAAGACATCGCAGGGGCGGGCCGCATGATCGACACATGTTAGGTTTGGCCAAGTAGGTCATGACCTTTTGGTCGACATAACTTCTTCCAATTCAAAAGCATAGAATCTTGATGTGGCGTAAGCCAATGTAGTACTCGGCAATCTTGAACACGGCGTATACGGTGCCGTTAGATGAAAGGCCCGCCGAACGAAAGATTTTGAATGGTCTCACAGCTCCGGAGATGCAAGTTTCTTCCGGGTGTTGTCAAATCAGCAATCCCTCTTAACTTGTCTGGAAATTCCAGGTCATACGCGGTGAGGGTTATCATAGGCTATTCTCAATCGATCTTGTGACACTCTCGTAGTGGTCATGCTGTCCACAGATCGTTTTGTGTTTATTGGGAATACTAAAATGATAATGGTACGACTTTTATTAGTTTTTGTTAAATGCGCAACATGGATGTTTCTGTTCCTGACTCCATCTGAATTTGATACTATCATGTAGCACATACCATGCAACGCTTCAGATTCGATGGATATTTGGCCGCATCCTTTCATTGCATCCTTTCTTCTGCTCGAGCCGATTGTATCACAGAATAAACTTCCGGGCGTCGATCATACCCCAATGATGGTGAAAAGATGCTGGCTCAACAGGGCATCTGCATTATAGCAACAACGCATTTGTTTCTCTATTTGATACATTAACCTTTAGCATTGCTCTCATTGTGTAGAAACTTATGGGTTGCCTAGAAACAAGGAAAGGAGCGTTCCTGTCAGACTTTAGGGAACCATCCGGGATGATACACTACAGATCACTAGAAAATTACTAGTACAGGGATCTGCAAAGCTTCAACCGGCCTGTTTCAGGGCGACAATACATGTTTGGCAGGGCTGTGAACTCTAGTTAAGCCTTGTGCACTTCGGTCTGGTATTCTTTCCTTTTGGTCTTGCTCTTATCCTGCAAATTCATTATAATGAAAGCACAACGTATGGATATGGATGATTGAATCCGATCTCCAAAAGGCAAGGAACCTTTGAATTAGTAGTCAACAAAGCAGGGTTGAGCAAAGAGTAAGTATGCCCGGGGTAAAATCCGTAGGCATACTACTCTGCTATTCTTTAAAGGGTAAGGTAATCATTCTATAATATACTTAGGGTGTTATAATATTTATAAGTATAATTATACAATGTGGTGAGGGGTTGATAAAGACGTCGAGAAGGCTTGATAATTGATTCTTCAAGTAACCGATTAATAACCAATTATTAGTTATATGTTTATCCTATTATGGGAATAGCTTTATTTTTAGATAATAATTATAGAATAATTATGTGATTTCTACCCATTCGTATCATAGTACACATAAATATCGCTGGATAATCACTCCATTGAACCTCTATAAGGTAGGGTAATCATCCATAGAGGTCAAGTAGTCCGGGTAGGGTACATGTACTCATGCCTGCAACATATCAGCGTGCTTACGTTTCCGTAATATTTCTTGTCGGTGCACCATTTCGCTTTACTTAGATATCAGTTATGTATCTTTTGTGCCTTGGTGAAATCAACCTGCAGGAAGAAGCAAGGTAAATTGTTCCCAGAGTATGTTGTGCAAGTATCAGCGTACTTGCTATGGGCTTGCATATATTGTCCGGAGCGCAAAATTTACCTTCTTGAAATCACAAACAGGATTTCTGCAGCCATGTAAAGAAGGACCATCAAGATAAAATCCTATCAGATCGAGAATTGCACGGATCCTTGGTTCTCTAGTCACAGCATCGATACCGCATCATGGATCATCGCACGAACGATACCTGGTGACTCTTATGATTTACAGAACAAAGGCCACTCTCCCAAGGCAGTTATTCTTGCTAGTGTCCGCCCGTATTTGTAATTTCTCACAGTTTGATACTTGCACATTGGAGCCAGCGCATACATTTTCTTTGCCCAGCTCGTGTGCAACAATCTGCGAAAGCTGATTGGATGGGCGGTTTTCTGTTTTGAAGAATGGTCTTATATCATCGCAGCGGCGAATTTTTATTGTGGTTGAGCACTACACCGTGTCTGGTAATTCTGCCGCTTACGTTGATTGTGTCACTATGCTACCGGAATGAGCCACGCGCAGTAACTGGACAATCGACACAATATTCAAATGATGGTGTGAGAAAATAAGGTACCGATACTAGTTATGTGATTCTTTGGGATCTAAGAAAAACTTTATTTGATGCAGTAATCTATATTTTTCTCGGCTGATCAGCGCTTGCCCTCCACAATTTGTTCAGGGAAAGTCAGGAACGATGTTTGTTGATAATGAACGATTTCGAGATTAGAGTTCTGGTGGGGCCCTAATCATTAATGATGCGTCAAACAGTTAACTTGTCATTTCTATCTTTGTTAGCTTTGGGTCAGATTTACAGGGCCAAGAATTACTAGATCAGGGCACGCTGCAGTGATGCAACTCAAAGAAGACTTATCACCATCAACCATGGAGAGTTTTGAGCATTTGTACCACTGTGTCAGACCTTCAGGTGGGGATTAATTGCAAGATAAATATTTTCTGTAATAAATTAACGCCGTTAGCGCTTTTTGAATGAAACAGAATTAATCCATCTCCAGAGAAGAAGCCTGGAATTGACAACGCATCCAATGACCGAGATTGTTCATCCCATTAATGCTGGCTTATCATGAAATTAAAACATCCCGATCTATTCAGTTCGGGAATTAACTATGAATTGTAAAAAAGCCTAGGAAAGATGCATTGAATATCGGATAGACAGGAATTCGAGAAGACTGATGTGATGATTGAATCCTAGTAAGACTGAAAATTAAACAAGAGCAAGAAAAGCGAAGACCCACAGGGTTTTTGTTTCAGTAGGTAATCAGTCGTATATTGTTACACCTGCACTGGAAAAAATTGCTTGATAGCTAGTTGGCGTGACTATCGAAGCGAGAAAGGCTCGAGGCAAATCAATCCAAACCCATCTTTTCCATACATACGTTGATGTTTTCTCGAACCCGTAATCATATGCAGAGCGAGATCCAGTACATTGCTATTTTCTCAACTCACCTGTTGAATATGATGGTATTGTATTGGTTGGATTTGAGAAAAATCGAAGAGATCCTAGGAAAGATCATCGCATGTAGAGGAATAGTAGCCTTTCTGAAGACAGATCTAGGTTCAGGTCATCAGTTAGGTAGATGCCGGTACGAAACTTCACAATACTAGTTGGCTATGTAAATGCGGTGAAGCGGTGGTGAACATTTTCCCACACACTGCCACTCCTCTATCGTTGCGTTTGAAAATAATGGAGAAAATAATGAATAAAATATTGCTTATATTCACCTAGTTCGTTGCTGTCGCTTTCAATCGACTCCCTAAGATATTCCAGAAGTAAGGTGGCTTGTGAGGAAAAGTTACTAAAAGGTAGGAACTTCACGTTGAAAAAAGAAGTTTGCAAATGGTTCGCAAATCATTTACGGCAGACAATTTTAGATGCCTAAATACTGGATATATATCTCTCTCTCCCCTCTTACATATCACTCTCGGTCGGAACACAACTTTCCTTGCTTTTTCAGAGCCGAGTAGTCAAATAAATTTCTATCCCCATTGCTTTCAATACTACATACTTCGCAGTCTGCTTCCTCCAGGTCCAGATAGCTTTGTGTCCCATTTTTATCACAAAGCATACTACATTTCGATTTTTGTCCTGCGCCTTTCTGGTCACTATTAGTCGACATAAGTTATACACATTCAAAACTTCATCTGCTTTCTACCATCAATAATCTTGGCCAAACGAACCCTACAACTATACGTCCTCACCCATTATCAACCCTTACAACAAACATCCATCATGGCCAAGCATTCAAAAAGCCAAGAGCAAACTGCTAGGAAGCAGAAGCAGAAGAGCGAGAAGTATTGCTTTCATTCTAGGTCATGCGTGAACTATCATTGACACTATTCAGGTCTAGGAGTGAAGGAACTTCTCATGAACTCACTGCGCAGCCGAGCAGCAACGATGACCAAAGACAGCAGCTCGATACTATCATACAGCCAGGATCGAGTCCCGTATCCCAAGAGCAGATATATCAAGGGTTTCAAGACTTCCACCATGGTTCCAGAATGGTCGAAGGCAGGTACATCGAGGATGATATTGCCTCCGCTCCTCATGAATGGAGTTCCGATGGGGCCAATCTTTCTCTCGAAGCATCAGAACAAGTACTTCAGGGACCAGCCGATGGTCTGTTATCTGCAAGTGACTTTGAAAACGATCTTGGGGTGTTCGATCACTTAGGTGCTCATATACCTGTTCCCATTCACTTAGATACCCAATCCACCGAGTACACTTTACCACAATGGTCATGGGAAACTTCTGTCACTACTACTCAGACCATCCCACCCTCTGCACCATCGTCATACAATGCTTCGACAGCAGCGATCGTTTACCAGAGCACCTATGATCCTCCGACCACGACAGTTTATACCAACCCTACTACTACCACTCTCAATACTCTCTCGGTGTCGGTTCAATACCAGCTAGAAAGATGGGTGTATGAGAATGGCCATGATGAGGTAACGGTAGGCTTCCTTCTCATCAGATGTCTGCGGACGACTAACTGCTTATTAGCTTGCCGATCGAATGGAAAGATACAACTATACCCGTTAGACCAAGACATATCGGTACCTGAGTACTCATAATTGATGAAATGTAAGTGTACGCCATGCCTTACTTTTGTTATCACCTAACAGAGACTCAGAATTGATGGATGGCGAATGATCGTGCAAGAATCGCGAAGCGATGATAAATCCGACCAATCGGATGGTCTTGTCAGAAGCCTTTCAATATCAATGGCGTGCTCCGCCAGCACAAACGTCTCGATCTCGAATGTTATCTTCTTCGATGGCCATAATTTACCGTTATATTCTTTCCAGGTACTCAGAACAAGCACCGTTAAAAGCTGGTAGCATATCGGAAAATTCAAACATTATCGGCCATGTCAAACAAATCAGCAGCGTCTATCAAGCGTCTATCGTTTCTGAAACGATTGAAGGACCCACAATAATCAGTAACAAGCTCTGATTACCCTGCATAGAACCCCATTTCTTGAAGAGCACAATTTCTTTTTAGCCTCTCGACATCCACCTGTGAACCTCGATATTTTGCCATTGGCGTCGAAATACGACATGCCTGCTAGAACGTGGCGCCAGGGTATTCATTCACTCCTGAATCTTTTAAGACATGGATTTCCTGATTTGCCTGAGCATATGCTCTCATTCATCTACCTCTCATATCAAATGGTAGCCCTGTTATACGAAAACGTGCTTGCACGTCAGGATAGTTGGACCGAATGTTTGGGGGACCCAAAAAAAGAGAGGAGTTCGCCTTCTCGTAGCCACCCGCATATTGCAAATCTTTTCGTACCAGTCTGATTTTTTCCTTCGACAGTCAATGGTTGTGTCTTTTGCATGACATTGATAGTTTTCAAATATCGACACAACAAGTGTTGTCTCTCGAATTAAAACCAGATGCTCCAAGAGAAAAGATTTTTTCGAGGGGAACTTGAATGCTATATGGCAGGAGCGTTCCATCGTTTGTGGTCATTATTCGTGTGGACTCCTTTTATTAAGCCCTTATTGCGTGTGGTATGTTGCCAGATTGTTTCGATTTTCGTAGGAGGAATGGATGCCAGGGATAAAAGGTTCTCTATCAACAAAATGCGTCGCATCGAGAAGTTATGTAAAAGGCTTCATTCTCGACTTTTATTCCCTTCCGGAAAGATTTATCTTTAGGCAGGCCTCGTGCATCAAGAAAGAATATTTTCATTTCCAAAATAGACTTGCAAGATGGAGGAAGACTAGGAGACATCTTGGATGGAAAAGTCTTCGGAGATTTTCTTCGGAGTCTGCTGGCTTGTTCTTTTGGCGACTTATGATATTTATTTCTCTTTTTCATAGCCTCTCTGTATTAGCGATTGACCCCCAAAATTATATATCCCTTTACCAGAACTCAGATAGTGGTGTGGAGCTGATACAAGGTGCAACTCCTCCACAACTTGGTGATACAAACAGATTCCTCTTCATTCACAACATCTTTGTTCTCTACCTCTTTGATCCAGCGAAAATGGTATAGTTGTATCAACGAGCAATTATCAAGTCGTTGCCGTCATGTTGAGTCCGTTCCGTAGTAAGCTCGTAAACTGTTTGATGAATTCGCAAGAGTTTCCGTGTCAGCTGTCCGATTTCTGGCTCATCTATTCATTTACGGGCATGATCTACCCTGTTATAAGGCTGTGTAACCCGTCATTCTTAATTCAGATTATCGGATCGAGATTCAACAGATGACGTGGATTCAGCCTTGTAAGTTTCATCCCAACAAAATTTTCAACAATTTGAACAAAATCTTCAACCAAATAATTGAGGGCTCTTATTTTGAAACGAGGGCGCAGAACTCAAAGAAAGAAAGTTTGAGGGGGCGATGGTTTATTGAGTGAGAAATGATGGACAAAACCGGTTTACCCGAAGAAGTGTCATCTGAGAGAGCTCGCTTAGGCCACCCCTGGATTGGTTACATTAAACCCCACCTGTTCTATATTAGATGTTACCCTTAGTGGATTAGACCCTTTCGGTTTTTCGATTGATTGATATTCCTACCTAACTTTACAAGATACCGCGTGTTACCCAAGGAAAAGTATTCGGTAATCTCGATTCCAATCTATGATAACTTAATTATATTCACGGTTACATAGAGTTGTGTTATCTTGTGTCTGATATGATAATTACAAGAGTTGATAGCATATCCAACGAACAAATGATACCGGACTACCAGTCATTCATTGGTTTTTAATCACTTCCAATAGTCTTCTTCCCTCCCAAGGTCCACTTTCTACACCTGAAGCCCCCCAAACCTTCACCAAAACCAACCCCGCACTCTCAATCAGCTCTTTGAATTGTCTCTCTGTCCTTTCTAGAGCCGAAAATCCTCCCATCATCATCCAATCTGTACAAGCACTCTCAAACGGCACATTTTCTTCTTGCATCAAATTCTCATTGATCAATAACATACTATTTCTACCCATAGCATCCTTAATCTGCTCGAGAATAACACAAGCTTGCTTGTCAGGCCAATCGTGCAAGACGTTAGCGAGAAAATAAGCTTTCGCATTGTGGATAGGTTGTGGTTTGAAGAAGTCGTATGGTCGAGCTTCAATGCCGTCAGGAAGAGATCCTGGTGTAATACCAGAAACTACTGCCGGAATATCTTCCACGATAAGTTTTCCTTGAAGATTTGGATTTGCTTCTTTGAAACGAACTAAATCATGTCCAATACCTCCTCCAATATCAACTATAAGTGAATCTGTAGGCGACTTTACCTTGAGCTTTTCCGCAACGGGAAAATACTCATACCATGCTGTACGACCGATAGTGCGGGGAATGGTCATCACGGTATTGAAAGCATGTTGAATACGTGGCTGACTAGCGATCCAGTCAAAACAATGGAGGTCTGTTTGTCGAGCAAACTGAAATGGACCATCGTATGCATCGTTGGGGCTCTGATAGCCTTTTTTGGCAAGGTATTTTGGGAGAGAGGCTACAACTTCATTTTGGGTTGTGCTAGGAATTGTTAGATATTGAACGAAAATTCTAAAGTAGGTGTGACATGCAAATGAATCACCGCTTGACCATATGGAGATGATGTGACGAGAGCGCTTGCTAATGGTGTTGGTTTGTAGGTTTCTCTAGCTATTTCGGTGAAGTAACCCATTCCTACCAACAGTCTCATGACCCTGACTTAGTGGATGGTCAGTTTCTTACAATTCTCAATATCTGCAAATTGAGACTTACCAATAAGCAACGTATCAGCACCTTTTGGCAAAGCAAGGTCTTCAGCCCGAATTTCTTTCCCAGCCGCAGACAAAGCAGCTGCTGTATCGAAAATTTCCATGTCGACCGCGAGGCCAAGTGCTACTGGTTGAAGTGACTGGAATTTCGTCAAAAGCCGTTTGAATATATGAACACGATGGATACTCACCGAGAATATCATCTTCATCAACTTATCCCGAGGACCTTCTAGGCTTGATTGCAGTTTTCCACAGGCATTAAGAATCTTTCTTCGATCTTCGTCTTTCAATTCACTAGATTTGCTAGTAGCAAGATTGATAGAATCGATAAGCTCTGAGACACCCATGATGAAGACTTGTTCAATAGGAGTGGCTGCAGTTGACGCCACGTGATAGGAGATCGAGAAAGATGTGAGTTATCGATTAGAGAACTCGGAATATGAAAAGCAGAGATAAAATCAAATATTGTGGGAAACCAAGTCCAAGTTCTGTAGAGGAATATATACATTTGTTATATCCGCGCACGTGACAGCACCGCGCCCGCGTCCGTCTCCGCGGAGCCTCCATTGTCCGCCGGAGCCTCACATCCACAAAGAAATAGGTCAGAATTTAGTCGCTTGATCTTATATGGCTAGTGCTGATGGTTTCTTGGGTGCTTTAAAGAAAGAACCGGGATCTTCGCCCGAGAAAGTGTGTTTGACGCGTCTTGAAGCGATCCATTCACAATACAATGTTGCTTGTGGTGAACTGTAGAGTGAGCAACAGAAATCTTTCACTGAGATCCATTATTCAAATTTTCATTCGGAGGTCTACTTTCCAAGAGCTCTGTAACTTCAATTTTATTGATTTCTCGATCAAATGTCTGAAATGGCTTGTAGAACAACAATGTCACGTTTCGTGGACTATGGTATTTTACGCTAAAACCACGTTAGTACTAGTGTATTCAGCGGCACGTGTAGATGTCATAAAAATTCCATTGCAGTTACTTTCTCCATGTGGTACAACATGGGAACCTGTCAGAAAATTTACAAGCGACTTTTAGCTGCATCGATGATGCACCGTTCTTGATCCTTCGAGCTTTTTCTCGAGTTACTGGTAGGATCGCCCGACGATCTCAATACTACTACCCATTCTTGACGTTATTTCCCATTTTTGGGAGAGAGAAAGGCTGAGAAAAGTGAAAGCGAAGCAGGAAATTTGAGGTTATCCTCTGTAGGTCAATGTGTATCCGCAGTTTGCAGTTCGAAGAGCAGATCAACATCAGTCACAATTTGCGAGCAACCATTGGATAAAAACTCAATCATACCCCTAATCTTCATGTTTTGTTTATGTCACAGCTCAAATCAAGTCTGATCAAGCTAGAAGTTACTGTCAAGTTGTGTCAATCGGGCTTGCCGAAGAAATCACCCCACTTCAAATGAAATGTTCAGAATATTAGCTTGCTTGCAGTGCAAGGCAGACCCAATTCCCGTATTTCACTGGAAAAGCTCGAAGCAGAGGCTCAAGCAGGAATTGAAGTATCTGTCCGGCAGCTTGCATGAAAGATTGTGCATAACAATTGAGCCGCTTAAATTGGTCACAGTTCCCTAGTCATCATTAACCAAGCAGTTTTGTCGGGTGCCGGTGTATACATGTTGACCACTCATTATGATGACATTATTCAAGCTATTAAAGTTACAATTATAATAAGAAGTTGATCTTTCTACTAAACATTTGTATGTTCGTGGAGTCATCTAAACCATCCATTATCAATTTTTGACATCACTTCCGCCTTCATTGTTCTTAAAATCAATTATTAATTAACGCGCATTTCATTCGGCTTAGATTGATGAGCTCGTTGCATTGTCTGCAGGTTTCTTCTTTAGGATTTCATGTGGCAAGTTTTGCCAAAAAGTTTAAGATGCAAACATCGTAACGGGTAGTGGCAGTTCAAGCTACCAATTGTTGTACAATACACCACGTTTACCCACACATGGAGCTCTACGTACTACCCACAGATGAGATATATTCTCCACAGATCAATATTGGACCAAAGTCTTGATTCCTTTACTATTCGTTCTGATACAAGCCACTATTATCTTGATACCCTCCATATCAGACTTAAGGTACAAGGCTCCCTAGATATTTCGCTATGAAATATCTGTACCTATATCCTCTCCATTATGCCTGATACGTAAGACTCTAATTCATTCTTTAGCTCAGCGATTTTCCAATAAAAAGCTTTCGCCAAGTTTTCCCTGCTCCTGATTCATCGACTAAGCAAAGAAAGATGTCTGCAAAATCTATGGGATCATGCCCGCTCGGCGGTAGTTGGTAAGTTTCATCTTGTGTTTAAGCCCTGAATATCGTTGATAGGTTTAAAATTATAGGTGGATATGTTTAGATCAGTCGCCCACATTCTTCGGGTGCTGTGTGAGTAATCCATGCAATGGAATTGGTTGCTCTGAAGACCTCTTGCCTGCATGAATGGGGACAGCAGGTGGTCCGGATGCTTCTAGCAACGATGGATCATACTGGCCAAATGCAGATTGCCCCAATGGAGGAGTCTGGTATACTTGCTCCCGACAGACTCCGTCATTTCAAGGATGCTGTAATGATCACAATGAGCATGGTCCGAGCGAGAAGTTCAATCCATGTCTCCAGAATGGTTGTCCATCATCAAGGCTCTACGCTGCAGCATTTAGTAGCATCCCAGCTACATTTACCTCTATTATTGCCCCTAAGTCTTCGTCTGGCCCCACATTGTCATTGTCTATTTCACCATTTTCGACTTCATCAGCATCAACTTTATCATCTCCAGCATTATCTTCGATTTCTGCATCTCCTTCAATCTATATATCTTCAACTTTTTCATATCCTGTAACAAATCTTGCTACTGATACAAGTTCGAATCAAACTCCGTCATCTCAAGATTCGGCCACAGCGACTGCGACAGTAGGTTCAACTCGGCACAGCTCAAACTCAAAACTACCCATTACTGCAATCATAGGGAGCGCTTTGGGTGGAGTGGTTGTTCTCCTACTTGTTGTTTTAATTATCTTTTGCGTCCAACGAAATAGAAAGAGAGCTCCATTAACAGGTGCAGTCGAGCCATATTATCAACCACCACCTCAAGACATGTTCATGGTTAAAGCAATTTCATCGCCTACTGTTTATGAAGACAGCCCTACGGATGCTAAAACTCTGCAGAAAGGTAATTGAAGCCCAATCAAGAACGGCAGAATGTCTCATTTATTATTTGGCAGATTATCGTCTGGTATCAGAGATACCATTATCTCCACCTCTTAGTCCTGCTCCACCATATCAATCGGCGCCGCAATCTCCAGGCTTTTCTAGTTACCATGAGATCGACTCTTCTATTTTACACGAAGTCGAATCCTCACCTCTTCAACAAAAACCATTTGTTTCTCGACCAGGGACGGTTGAACTACCAGATATGTCCGAGGATCTTTTTAGAGCATCATTACCAGAAGTCTTGAAGTCAGGATCTACCAGAAATTGAGAAATACAGGATTACATTGGAGCGACATTGAGGAGTGAGGAGTTTTTCCATTTTCACGTATGTTTTTTCGGATCTGCCTTGAAAATCTTACCTTTATTGTTATTCACACGGTACTTACTATAATGAATAATGGGGTACTCAGAGAATACTGCTCTATATTTGCCCAAATTCATATCCGAGAGAAGTGAATCAGTGTCTTGTGAAATTCTTTTTGTTGATTCACAAATTTAATAGCAGATTCCTAAGCAGTCCAACATCCATTTATTCTCAATTATTTTTACAAAAAGTTTATTTGAAGCCTACTACTCTCCAGCCCAAACATTTTCTAGCACTTTCTTGATTTACCTTGAAACTCCATACACCATATAGTTCATCCAAATAGCCTATCTTATACGGTTTCTATTTATATTCTGGCAATATGGCAAACAACACCATGGGTACTTGTCCTCTAGGAGGTCTTGTGAGTATAATCTTTTCTTTGGTTCTAAAATACCTTGCTCGAATCTCTCCAGAGTGTTCATCCCATTCATATCCTTCAATTATCTTACAAACTATTACTAACCAAATGTTTTGATAGTGGTGAGGTGCTCATCTATCATCTTGTCTATAACATTACTGAATGATCAAATTACAGGTATGCCTGCATAGCTCAAACACCAACATTTTTCGGATGCTGCACAAGCAACCCGTGCAACAATAAAGGATACCCAGCAAACGATCTTCGAGCAGCTGGACTCGGACACGGAGAAACTGAAGATGGAGGATCAATGAATCTTGGCTCATATTGGCCGAACGTGTATTGTTCTTCTGAAACTTGGTGGATATGTTCAAGCAAAAATCCATCATTTCAAGGGTGTTGTGGTATCGATCCATGTTCGAGCAACGCTACCAATTGTCCTCAATCGCATCTATATCCTGCGGCATTTAAGTCGGTGACTATTGCTTCGAAAGTTGCTGGCTCGCAGAGCACTACTTTCCAGACGAGTATTCTTCCAACGGCAACTTTTCCAGCCCCAACAATTTTTATGACGACCCCGCCTGGAGCACCTACAACTGATCAATTTTTGTCATTAAAATATACAGAATCCTCAAGAAAAGCATCATGGAACAATACAGGGTACCCGATCCAGTCATCGTCGAACTATTCAAACTCTGGAACTGAACCTACAACGTCCTCAATCCTCTATTCCACCACATCAAGTACTCCAATTCCTACCCGAATTGCGCTATCGGGCATAATATTGACCAACTGCAGTGATGACAACAATAAGAGCACTTCCATGGCAACTAGTCCGAATATTGCGACCGTAACATCAATATCGACATTCACAGCTGTCCGAATATCGGTGTATACAGTACCTTACAGCTCATCAGACACTATTTATCCCTCTGATGCACTGCCTTTACTCACAACCACATCAACTCCCGTTACTGACTCTCCTGACTCCTCATCCATGACTTCTCCTCTCCACGTAGCCAGTTCCACAACCCCATCTCCTACCATTAACACTGCCCTCCATTCCAGTACCATAACCGACACAAAACTCATCGCCTGGGGCGCTACTGGCGGAGTCGCATTTATTTTGGTCTTCGCACTCGTATCTTGGTTTCTACGTAGTCGTCGAAATCGAGCCAACAGGAGAAACAACAAACCAACTACAACTTCCTTATCTACTCTACTATCATGGAAAAAGACATCGAAAGAAATCCCCCGGATTTCTCTCTCCAGTTATCCTTTCAAAGGAATGGCGCCATCTACATCTGACAGCAGTGAAGAAGCGGGGAATGAGACATGGTCTGCCAGTTTGAGAGATTATCGGAATCTGGGACATATGGGTGTATCGAAAATACGTATGGATGATAGCACGTGTCTCCTGCTCTCCGTGTTGCTTTCAATAAACTAATAATGTATATATTCAGAGTCCAGTAATCAAAAGCCAGCGCATCTCTCTGGATATGAATCGCATCATTCACGACCATTTCAATCCCAGACTTTACCTGATGGTGAAAATTCAACATCTCTTGGGGGAGGACTGGATAAGAATTCTTTTGCTCAGAGAATAGTGCAGGGGGGTTGGGATGCAGTTGATCTGCAAAGTGGATATGTAGCGCGAGATAATGGAAATGGATGGCATGGTGAGCATGATAGGAGGCACTGATGTCGATTTAGGGAGGAAATCATTTATTCGGTGGTGAAATTATTAATTTGACGCGGCTGGTCGTGTTTTACGCATTTCATATTGGGAATTTACTTATTTATTTAAATCTCAAAATCTCGTACTTGACCTTATACTTCGAGCACATTGCCTCTCCAATCACTAAAACTAACAAGGCACTCTTGATTGAGTGTCGACTTACACCATCTCATTCCATTCCATCCCGTGCCACCATTTTTTCCCTCCACGGTCACGTGTAGATATCCTGCCACGATTACCAGATGCGAATCCACCCATCGGCATAAACTTGAAGATCTGTTTATCAATCGTTACACAAATCTCACTTGAAATCAAACCAACAGAGGCTCGATTAAAGCAGTCGTGCGTCTAGTGAATAGAACAACAGCCGCAAAGATCTCTACACGTATTTTCAGGAAGTATAAATACTTCTGATTGACAATAACCAGGTATCAATCTGATAGAGCTTGTAAGCAGGCGAGTATTTAACATGTAACCCGGGAGCCTAATCGGTGGTGTTTCTCTTCAAAATTCCCACCGAGTACGTACTGCGTGTGAGCCCCTATGTATTCCATCGAGCTGAAGTCAAAGACATGATCGATTTTGCCAATTCGTTAACACCGATTTAGCGCGTGTAGCGTCGGAGTTTTACATTCTCTGGCTGGACGGAAAGTTGTGCTATCGTCGTGCACGGAAGAAGGTGCGGGGTTGATTATAAACTAGTCGTGTTGCCAGCAACCCCTCTTCTTTTTTCTTTCCTCGACCTCATCTCTTCCAACGACAACAACAACAAATTGACACCTCGTGGATTAACATCTGATCTCATAACTCGACTTTCACTTCAATTTTGATTTCAAAACAATCAAAGAGACCGCCAAAATGTCCTTAATCGTCACCGTCATGTACCCCAAGACCGAAACCTCAACTTTCGACTTGGATTACTATATGAAGACACACATGCCACTTGTTCAGGAGAAATGGGGTCCTCACGGATTGAAGAATTGGACCGTTACTAAGTTGGATGAGAGTGGAGGATACTCTATGTATGTTTTTCTCTAGTCTTGTGTGCTGTTCTTATCTCCGATGTGTATATCTCGGAAGAACATGGCTGAATACCCAATGATGTTTATGTGGTGAAATAGCTAATAAATTGATAATAGGCAAGCACTCCTGTGGTTCGAGAGCAAGGAAGCATGGACTAAAGCTGGAGCTGCGGAAGGACCAACAATCATGGGTGATGTTCCAAACTTCAGCTCGGAGAAGCCTTTGCTTGTTTTCGGAGGAGAGGTTGAGAGAGTTGTTTAAGGTACTGGCTGCTGAATTTCGGCGGTGATTTTTGTGACCTATGTCGTAGTTAAATGATCTTAGCGTCGTACGAAATCTAGTTGCAAAGGCAATGCTATTCTGAGATAGTACGCATCTTCTCATATATGCATTGGTAAACCGGAATTACAATGAGTCAATGATTTTAGTATCTTAGTGATTGGCTCTTTCATCTCTTCATATCTCTTCTCAAGCGAAGAAGAATAAAGAAGCTTTCCAAATCTGCGACTTTAGTCCTCAAATTTCCAACGGTCGTGTACACGAGGAAAGCTCCGTTCGTAGGATCATTTTTCTTCCTCTAGCTGGTCTACATGGCATGGAAAGCTGGAAAAACGTGCTTCGGGATCTTCGGTGAAAGCAGGTGACCCTTCATACTTATACAATGCAAACCACAATGATCACCGCACCGTCTGTCTCTGCTATGAAGTGAACTCTTTTATCCGTTCCAACCATGGCTTCTCCCGCTCGCGATCGAGCTCTTCTCTCATCTTCCGTGATTCTTCTGTTTGAAAATAACAGTCTGTACATCGTTTATGGGTAAGCCAATTGGGGGGCAGGTGTGCCCTTAGCGTGGCCCTCCTACATCGACAGAGGAACACATCCTCGCCATCTACTTGAATAAATTTACCAAGCCGATACCATCCCTTCCATGTTGCACACTGCAGGCAGAGACGAAGATGGCGTTCCGATCCATTGCGGGTTCTTTTTCCTCTTGTCTGAGTGTCTCTGAATTTGGATACATGTCGCAAGCTTAGACAACCGTTACAAGCCAATAGTCGTTTTTCCGTTGCATAATCTTCCGATTCGGTAGCAAGAATAAACTCACGGAGTTCTTCGTTATTAGGAGTAACACCTGGAATGGTGGCGTTGTAGAAATGGTTCGTCTCTCGCAATTTAGCTCTTCCCACGAATCCTAGATTCTCGATAATCAGGGATTGGATCTCAGCAGGTAGGCTTTGTAAAGTACGGGATATTGGCAATTTGACCGATTCAAGGTATGATAGGCATTCAGTGTGAAGTGCCTTTGCGAGAGGCTCTGTAGGTGATGGCGAGCACCATATTTTTACTAGGAGTTCACACTCGGTTGGCATTCTGAGGATGTTGTGATTGGAATGACGTCGAGATGATGGAGTGAGTTGATTAGGGTGATTAAGTCGAAACGTGTTTCTGGTGAGGTTTATTTGGGAATCTGGAATGACGTGTGAGTGACAAAGTTAGATTACCACTGTGTATTCAATCACTGGAATCGTAGGGCCTGATTAATTTGACGGGAGGCGTATCTATGACCTGAGTGATGAAATTGAAATGGGAAGAATGCGATGACTATTGTAGAGATGATGAGTTTGGGAGTATTAATGAGCTGAATATGATTTAGATATTGAATTGATACGACAGAATTACATTTAGAACAGAAAGGTGGCATATAAAATAATTATTCAAATTCTCAAAAGTGTGGGAAACGTCATGAGTTGCCCAGATAGACGGCGTGGGGAGACGAGTCGATCGCTGGGGATCTACCAAGCTAGATTGTATTTTTAGGAGTAATTGAATGGATTTCATTGGGTAAGATTAGATAATCTTTGGATGGTGTTCGTGAGCTTCATTACTCAAGACGTTTCAGAAGTTTAACTTTCTTACATGTCGTCTTCACTAGTCTATGAACACCGTGTTATTTCCCATAATATAATTACTTGTTAGTCATAACACTTAGTTATGATCTTTTGACTTTACCCCGAATATAATCTGGCATTATCGAACTTTTTTTCCCCCTTCTTGTACTCTGCTGAGATGAAGTTGCCATTTTTAACCGAGCGACTTATCTAACCAAGAAGGAAAAATAAGTAGTAAGTCATTTATAAGCTAACTCCACCTCTTTTCAATTTTCTATCTTTTAATATGGCTTGAAGTAGTATTGCACATAGAGCTTGATTTAGGAGTTGACTTACCATGGGTACTTCCCCTTGTCCGACACTGATTAAAGATTGAACTGAGCCATTCCTCTCAATTTTGCTCGCTAATCTCCTTTGGTTTCCTCGTCTGGTCACTTCATTTTTCACATGAACAGACCCAGGTAGCCCGGCATGATGAGAAGTTGTTCCGGACGGAAATCCGTCAGACAATCAATATGTGCTGGGAATTCTGTAGAGCATTATGTGGTTTTGACCCCCAACGCAGAATTTTGGGAGCCATCCAAATGCTGTACAAACGCAAGACCAAACAAAGTGTGAAGAATAAATGGCCTTCAATTCTCCTGACAAAGGAAATCCAATGATCAAAGATTAATATCCGAGATTCTGCACAACAAAGAATATAAGAAGCAGGACTGCACAACTCAGCTCCTCGCTTCACTAACAATGGAATTTACCCAACACCCATCCGGAGCTCCAAGAAAAGAAAAATCCATAGAAAGCCAGGGTTTAATTTGTATTTTGCCACGGTTTTCGAGGATTCTAAAGGATATTCACGTCTCAGAATGGCCGCTCAGCCATCAATATATACTCGCCTCGCAGAATCGCACACGCATCCTACTGGAGAAGACCATAAAGCGTTGCATCGACTTCCCGGTTTACTCAAAAGCGGTATTACGCCAATTACACCACCTCCATACGAAAATTATTATAAACATAAAGCTCATCAGGATTTGAAATGGTACCAGTCTCAAAGATTTAGTGGTATGCCTATCTTTTTGTTTTTGTACCACCTCTCCACCTTATAATTTCCACGGGTGAATAGAACTGATATTACTTGCCTTGTTGATTAGGTTTCACAACACAAGAAATCCATCTCCACGATGCGTTTGCCCCGTATTCCAATTTAAAAGCGACTGGACAATTAACCTGCCCTATTCATCCGATTCTGCAAAGATCGAAATGGAGACGACAATTACCTGCTCAATTGGCTAGGTACCCACTTGGAAATGGACGAGAAGGATACTGGGATGCTGTAAGGAGGGGGAATTCAAAAGAATGGGACATCTGCTGATAACCCGTGATGTTAGTGGGAAAATGATACAGTTTGGAATATGATGGCACCATCATTACAATTAACAACGATGTTTATGGCCAATTTGTATACTTGGCCTTGGTGAGTGGTTCCTGTCACTGGTGTAATCAAATGCTAACTTTGTAGGTTTGATGCATTATTCTTTGGAGAAATGGAAGAGGTAAACCCACTCGATCTACCACCCGAACTACAAGGGAAGAAGGGATATCGAAGATTCAAATTACGACGTCCTGAGATATTTTCTCAAGCTAATGAACGTATGCGCGTCCAAGAAATGCTTGAAAGGTTTCGGGATGATGTTATTCTGGACCTGAGTAGTGGACACACAGATACTAGATCCGGATTACCAGATGAATTCGAGTTCGCAAACACATATGGGGCTCTGGATGTAGTTACAAAAAGAGGAATAGGTATATCAATGGCTTTTGAAATATTGGAACCATTGTTTAATGACAAGATAACTGAGGCGGAGCGAATGATAGTTGTATACAGATTCGCGGCTGTCTTACTACATGAGCTTTGCGTAAGTTCTGCCAAAAGTTACAGACATATATAGATAGCGACCAAGTGATTCTGGTGCTGACTGCGAGCATAGCATGCATTTTGGGAATGTCTACGGAAATGGGGCATACGAATTGATGGTGAAGATGTCGTCGGGCAGAATTTGGAACCATGGTTCGAACACCAAAGAACCTCCGAATTGTATGTGTTGTCTTTGATCCAATTCCCAATTCTGTCGATGTTTGCTGATTGATAGTAGAGGCTTCTCGATGGAAAGCTTTGTAACTACCCTGGGTTCTAACTATATTCTTGTTTCACAGTAGGCTGACACGTTGGGAAGGTATTCGGCGGCATCGCCCAAGATTTGTTACGGGAAGAAAATGTGCCTTGTCGGGGCATTCCGCCCATGGGATTTTTTCTGTAGGACTTGAATTTTGCACTTTTCCTTGGCAATACAATGCTAATTGAAACAGGAGCGAATTTGACAAATCAGTAACCGAGACATTGACAACAAATCCGTTGATTCTTATTAGGAAGCCTCCAAACTATTTTGTTTCGCATGTATGGCCAATAACTTTGACCTATTTTATAGATATTCAGAACCAACTTTGGTGGAATACATACAAATTGGTGTGCGTTGTTTCTACAAGACTACAGACTTGAGGTTTATTAATTCTTAAACATAGATTCGGGTCTAGAAGTACCCATATTCCAAAATTATACGGGAAAAGAACGATCAACAGGCCAGATGGTTTACCTCCTGAACTACCCTCTGTTGGTTTCGAAAATATAGATTTGGACACCACGATGATAGAAACGGGACCGAAGACCGAAATCCAGAACATTGTAGATTGGTTCCGCAACTCGTATAAGCAGCGAGCATATGCAATCAGAAATGCAATAATAGCTCACGGGAACTTAGAAGGTAGTTACTTGTTACCACCCTATCCTCCTCTAGTAGACAATGGAGAGGAGGACGAAGACATAGATGACACTAATGAGGAAGAGAATGAGGAGGAGGAAGATGATAATGACGACGAAGATATACCTTCTTGTCCACGTTACGACGAGATTAAAAACTACTTGATCAACCAGAAGAGAGAATTGGCGATCGACACGATGAAATTTAGGATGCCAGAACATACCCTCCATCTATATATACGTAGGAACGGTGGAATAGACTTGAGTGCTGAAGAATGGAGAAAGTTCCTCTTGAATTCTACCGAGCGTAAGGAAATGTTTCAGTAAGGTACTCACAGCTACGTGCCGTAGATCTTGTGGCTAACAATTCAGAATCCGCAACAAAAACGGAAAGCCACCAACCCCGTACCATGCAATTCTCCGTACTCTTAGTAATGGGTGGCCCACAAGCTTGTCAGCTCCAACAATTCCGATGCAAGTAAGGATCTCTGAGGCACAGACAGAATGCTTCTCGAATGCAACCATGATCTATTTAGCAGACAGAAAAGAACCTTGGTACAGATTGGATTTTTGGGATGCCGATCTAGAGATCTTTCTAGTATTGTGTAATAACTGGCTGGTCGATAATAACCAAGCTATTCTTCCAAGGGACGCTTTCGAGGCATGTATACGAGCAGGTGTACAGCCTCGATTTGTGTAAGTTTCGGATGTCCCGATTTCCTGGATGGCTTACTAACAGTGCAGTCTTGGCCCAAAAGGTATTGTTCGCAAATTACCTAGGCCGCCTCCGCAACCAAAGGAATCCAAGAAAAGATCAGCTCAAGGCCCTCAACTGGGTCCTCCATCAAAGCATCGGGGTCAAAATCGCCCTAGGTGATGGATTTAACTTTGTCTTATTGCATGAACAGCATGCATTCTGAACGCATCTGTCGCTATACTGCATCTATCAAATCGATCTGCAAAGCTTCGTGTACAATTTGTATGATGTAGTGGTAGTTTGAATCCAAGCTCCTATGGTATTCGCTTGCTGCCAAAAGAAGTTTGCTATCGTGTGTGGTGTCTTTCGATTATGTATTTGTGCCACATTTGATGAGGTAAGTGTCTGAGATTTGATAACGATAGGGAATCATAATGATTTGCATGCGTGTAATCTATTACCGGTGAAATAACGTCCAGTCACAGCAAGTGTAGTAGATAGCCACGAATTGCAGTCTAGAAAGCTTGTAGCGGGTCTGTCGATAAACAATCGCAAGATGCAACGGTTGGTAGTCCCGGGTGCCCGGCAGATAAGCCAAGATTCCGATAATTCTGCCGCAAAATGGAAGTAGAAGGCGGTGACAATCGACAGTACGTACCCAGCACAACCCCAGAACTATTCAGAAGATTGGTTTGTATCTATGCAGATCCGCATTCCATTGTTGAATATCTGCGCACCGCACCGCCTTCGTGTCTCTCTATGTCTATGGCGATAAATTCGGAGTCTAGATAGCTTACTCCTGAATGAAAGTTCAAGCTCTCCCGAATTCCAGTCACCCAAAGCTTATCATGTTCTCGTGGGAGAGATCACGAATAAGAATTCATTGGATGTGCTTCCTACTTCCTGCTCATTACTCCAAACACGATATAAATGCCCCATTGCCACTGATTATAGTTAGATAATTCCAAGCGTCTGTACACAAAAAGGGAAGGTGTATGTTTCTTATCATACGGCAAATACGCAATGTTTGCTTGGCAAATCCCCTGCATAAAACATCCTGCGGCAAATGACAGCCGTGTGGTTCTCTCCTCCAATTCTGAGTTGGTCTATCTCAGAATGGAATTCCTTATCAAAAACTCAGTGATGAAAATTAATGGAAGTTCCATTGGTTGATAGGCAATGAAGTATCGTTATCTTCCCTCGCTACAATGTTACTTCAATGTTGGGGTGGGATGGTTCGCATTGAAATACAAGGACATATCCTGACTGCATTTCGTACAACACGCTAATAAACTTTCCTTTCAATGTTACCAACATGTCGTCGGAAATATCAGCAAATGCAAGGCAAGATTTGAATGAAAAAGGTGGCAAAGATCAAGATGCTGAGATCAAAGTGGGAACGCAACACATGCAAGAATTGGAGGTTGACATTGGAAAAATAATCAATGATGATGGACTGGACGATATAGAAGGCGATACATCACCCTATCCTGAAGGTCAATATACATGCAAATTCTGCAAACTTGGTGAAACTAACAGCATTCCAGTCAGAGCCGTGATTCCAGATGTCGACGATCAAGCCATTCCTGTCAACACTCTGAGGATGTGGATTTTAGGGTTTGCTTTCACTATGATTGGTGCTGGCATCAATCAATTCTTCAGTCTTCGTTACCCCTCAGTTCATATTGTTGCACTCGTTGCTGAACTTCTGGCAATGCCTTTCGGCATACTGTTGGCAAAGATCTTACCTCTCTATACTCTTAATCTAGGGCCGTTGGGGAAATGGTGTATCAACCCTGACAGGCATTTCAATATAAAGGAACACACTGTTGTAACCATCATGAGTAATGTGAGCTTTGGTTATGGAAGCGCAGATTCAACGAGTATTATTCAAGCTGCAAAAGCATTCTACAACTTTGATTTGAAGCCTGGCTTTTCGATTCTTATCGTACTTTGTTGTCAAATGATGGGCTTTGGCGTTGCAGGACTATCTTCGCCTTGGTTGGTAGAACCAGCTGCGATAATCTGGCCAGGAGTGCTGTCTAATTGCGCTTTACTTTCCACGTTACATTCTCGAGCAAATGCCATCGCCAATGGTTGGAAGATTAGTCGATTACGATTCTTCATGTATGTTATGGTTGGAGCAGGAGTCTGGTACTTTTTCCCCGGGTTAATATTCGTGGCTCTCTCATATTTCACCTGGGTCTGTTGGATTGCTCCGAATAACCTGATCGTCAATCATCTGTTTGGCATGGTTACAGGTCTCGGATTGAGCCCAATCACGTTTGATTGGTCTCAGATAGCATATAACACAAATCCTCTACTTTCCCCAGCTTGGGCTGGTAAGTTTGTTTCCATTCTATGTATTAAATTCATATGGCTAACGAAAGCTCACAGCCATGAATGTATTCGGTGGTTTCGTGATTTTCTTCTGGATTGTCACCCCTGGTCTTTAGTAGGTCAAGGTACATCACTTCTCAGTTGATCTAAATATTGACTCTCATATCCACAGTTATGCAAACGTTTGGTATACAGCTTATCTTCCACTTTGCTCGGCTGATGTATACGATAACACTGCGTCCCTATATAACGTTTCTCGGATCATGACTTCATCGAATACTTTGAACGCAACTGCATACGCCGAATATTCCCCTGCATTTCTTCCTGCTACATTTGCTTTTGTATATGGTATATCTTTTGCAGCCATTACCGCTGTTCCAGTTCACATATACCTCTGGCATGGCACTCAAATCATGGATGCATTCGCTGGTCGGACCAAATTGGATATTCATGCTCGTTTGATGCGCCTCTACTCACGGACTCCTTGGTACTGGTATGGAGCTATTACAATTATCATGCTTGCATTAGGTATAGTGATGGTAGAAGTTTATGATACGACCTTGCCATGGTGGGCTGTTATACTGGCAGTAATCATACCGGCATTTTACATGATTCCATGCGGTATTATTCAGGGGATAACCAACGTAAATGCCAACCAACTTAATGTTCTTGCCGAATTCATTGGTGGATACATGTTTACTGGACGACCGCTGGCGAGTATGTATTTTTCTATGTTGGTGCGAAAGACGAATTAACTGAACAACTGCAGACATCATTTTCAAGGTTCTTTCTACTGATGTAGTGGGCCAAGGCCTGTACTTCGCTCAAGACATGAAGCTGGGTCATTACATGAAAGTGCCACCTCGAACTCTTTTCTTCGCACAAGGAAGTGCCACTGTGAGTTGCTCATGTTGTTCATCAATTCAAATAGTTTTTAACGAGCCCAATTTAGATTCTTGGGGCTCTTACGCAAGTTGGGGTAACTCTATGGATGCTCGGTAATGTCAAAGACATCTGCTCAGAAGATCAATCGAATGGTTTTACTTGTCCAAATGGCCGTACAACCTTTTCCTCCTCCGTTATCTGGGGTGCAATTGGACCAGGACGTGTGTATTCTATCGGAAAAATTTATTCTGGCCTATTGCACTTCTTTTGGATCGGTGCACTCATGCCAATCATCACGTGGGTTATATGGAAATATTGGAGAAAGGATACCGGTGAAGAGAGAAGCTGGATACGACTTATCAACTGGCCCTTGATATTTGTTGGAACATACAACGTGCCACCTGCCACGGGCATAAACTATAGTAGTTGGGCACTGGTCAATTTAACATTTAATTGGTGGATTAAAGCAAAATGGTTTGCGTGGTGGTGTAAGTATGACTCTATCGATTCAATGAGGTCAATACTGACAGACCAAAGCCAAGTACAATTATGTTTTAGCAGCTGCTCTCGATACAGGTCTCGCACTATCAGCAATTGTGATATTCTTCTGCATCACATATCCTGGAGCTCAATTTCCGGATTGGTGGGGTACGTTAAATTTTTTCTTCCCAGTTTGCTTGTGAAAAGAATAAGCGATTAACATTGGGCTCGCAGGCAATACAGTTTATCTCAATACGGCAGACGGAAATGGTCTTCCATGGCTTTCATTGCCTGAAAGTGGCAGATTTGGTCCAGCTAATGGAACATGGCATTGACGATAATAAATCTTGAGCTAGGAAGAGACATTATGTGATGCGAACTTGAAGTCGGACAATCGTGTGAAGTGTAGAGATGAACAAAAGAGGAATTTTCAATCAAGAAAGTTCTGAACCCTAGTATACATTCTTCTCTCAACTATGAGGCATGGCTTTGGAATATTGAAAGTAGTAAAAATAAGAGATGTGATTATTGCTCATCTTATACTATTCAAGTTCATACCAAAACCGCTATAAATTTTTTACCTTTTTACATAAAAAAAAGAGTGAAAGAATTATCTATGAGGAATTCTCAACATGGTGTTTGAATCGTTTTTGACCACGAGTAAACAGAGACATTGTGAGACTTGGGTGATCGAAAGCGCTTTTTCGATGCTAAGAACTTGTCATGAATACTCCTCTTTGCTCAAAACACAAACTTGATAGAAAGTTCCCTTCAGGTATCAAAAACTTTTGAAAGAACATCATCGATATATGGGACAACTCGGAAGAGGTGTTCAAAAATTATAGACACTAGCATCCAAACTTTTCGAGCTCTAGGAAGGATTCATATAAATTGCGGAAGGCCTGTCCCGGCACGGTACTAATTCCGAAAATGAATCTTGGCAACAGGAAACTTTGCAACTGTTGGTTTCAATTCTACTATAGTACATAGCACTTGTACAAGTGTAGAGGTATTTCCATGGGATTTGGCCTGATTACCCACAAAGTACCCACTACTCCGAACCCCATTGGCCGCTTAAACAGCCGATTGTAAGTCGAAAATTGTGGCATTAGCAACACTTCCCACCTCGCGTCTTCGTAGCTTTCGGTTTTACTCAACTTTGTCCAAAATGTCAACCGGCTATAGGGCTCCCAATTCGTTATTCCCCCCGGTTTCACAACCTTCTGAGTACAAGCCACCTCAAAGGAGAAATCGACCCGCTGAAATTCCGAGCATACCTGACAATGATGCCCCATCAAACGAATGGCTCCCCATATACAACAAACGAACCCCTTACGTTGAGGCCGAAATTGTACATCTTATTCACGAAATTGTCCGAAATTTTGTCCGGCTATCAACAGTTTCGGAAGCTCAAGTGATTTGGCCTCCAGAAGGTGGTCATCACCTTGATGAAGCGCTTTGTAAAGAGCTCAACATTTCTGATGCAGCAAAGTCATTAATCCGGCTTTTACCTTGTCCTGGAAATTGCGTTTCCCCAATTCTCCTTTATCAATCTAGTCAACTCTACGACGTTTCGAACAATGCTTTTGATCTCCGTAGCAGTCGCGAGTCTCCATTGTTTATGGAGGAGAAATCCCCTGCATCTGAACGTTATATACTACCGCATGATGTTCAGCTATCTTCCGGGGATCGGAACACACCTATTTTGATTCTTGACACAATAGAAAGTGAGTACAATGTTTGAAATAAAGGTATCGTCTTGACATGATATTTGTAGACACGATTCGAGTAGTACACATCGTGGACGACGGTCCAGACGCATCAAATCCCCCTAATACACCCCTCGAACGACCTAATGATCCCGACTACTATCGTAACTATTGGCCTAGGCATGCTCCAAGTTTCCTTCGTATGCAGCTGAATAGAATCAAGGCTCTAGATGCCATTCCACCGGGACCCAATGGATTAAGCTATATTGACTTTGCAGACGAATGGATGGTAAGTAAAATTTCATATCGTAACGAACTATATCTAATATATAAAACTGATCATCTGCATATTACTCGTATAGCGACGTAAAATAAAGCATTATTTAGAAGGTACATATGGTTGGCCAGATGATTTCAATCAAGAAGCATGGGATGAAGATCGTGATCGGATTTGGGAAGAGACTGAAGAAGAGTACGAACGTTTGGGCGAACCTCATGTGTTAAAATTCTTGTGATCTAATTAATCAATAAGTGTTCGAGGGGTGTATCAACAAGTTAGCTGAATATCTCCAAATCACAATCGTTTGATTCTCCTGGGATTGATAATGAAAATGAAAGTCCTGGTAGTACAGTATCAGGTTTATGTATATGTTCAAAACGAGATATCACAAATATAATGTTGTTCGCAATTTCAGTGATATATTTATGAAGATCTATTAAGCTTCAAATTTTGATCTATTTGACTAGTTTCTCGCTATTTCTCCTATTGATAGGTTTCCAAACTCTTCATACGCCACAGAGAATTGCAATACACCTTTCAGACACTTGGTAGATATCTTTAGATTGGCAGGCTATTTGGTCTGGCAAATGGAACATGGAGCTGATCTCGGATTCTGAGCTGGGGGACGAGAACGTGTGATGGATAGTCTTGATACTAGAGCCTATTTGAAGGAAAAATCAGAAAAGGGGAAATTTACCACCAACATAGAGTCACTGGCACGGATCCTCGATCCTGTCCCTATCTGTGAGGGTATCTCGCTAGAATATCTGGACAAAAAAACCAAAGACATACAACAGCAGGGATTCGCTGGTGGTCACCCACCCAACTACTAATCTGCCGATCTGAGGCTTGTGTATGGCAGAGCGGACGGGATGCCCAATTCTCCTCAGTCTATGGTCGTATGTGACAAGATCTACCAAATATAAAATCATATACCTAATCAAACACTACAGCACTGCTATGTAACTACATCAAATAAGAGACGCAAAAACTTCGGCAGTCTCTTAGAGACTTCCCGATACTCGAATTATATAGGTGAAGTAGAAAGTTGGGAGGTATGATAAGTGAATGTTGTGAACAAGGATGCGGTTGTTCTACAGAGTTCAGAGGAGAGGAATGATTGTGCATATTGATAATGGAAGGTTCTTTCTTCACCCATCTATTTGTACTGTGATGCTTGAGACTATGGAGTACATATGGGTTGCAACAATCCCTTGACTAAAAGTAACTTGAAACAAATCGATAATTCGAACCCACACGATCGGCCTTTCACATTGCCCTGCTCAAATTGAGAGATTGTACATCACATGATCACTACAGATCTCAGATTGGGCAGCTCTATAATCTATTTGATAAACAACGCGCCTAAATGTCTGCAATCGATCAAGTAGTTCGAAATTTGTATATATTTTAATAAACGATAATGAGAATTTTAATCACTTTCATAGCTATCACGAGTACGGCACAACGTTCTACTTCGGCTGTTCGGAGCAGAAGAAACATGCTGAATGTTTGACAACTTTTCAATACTTTTAACTAGGCTATTCTCTTCAACTTTGGCATTGAGTATATATTTGAACAAAATTCTATATATCTAAAAGCTTATAATCGATCTCATACGCTCAGAATCATTCGATTCATTTATGGTTGATTTATAATCCAATTGATTCAAAGATATCAGTAATTATTTGAATGGTCGAAACCGGCCTCTTTTTTCTCCGAATGTCTCGGAAGGCGTACAAGCACGGGCCAACTGTTGTTGTTTTATCAACAAGCTTCAGGAATTGACATTGTCAACGTCAACTTGGCAAGTCAGCTTCATAGTCTTGTCTTTTACTTAGCCACCACGTATTCCATCCAGCCCAAATTTGCGATCATAGCCAGAGAAAAACTTTTTGGTGACGCGTGCAGACGTTGAAATGGATAGTATACGTGTCGCTGAAACGCAAACCCCGCTATGAGGCCAAAAACGAGAGCGATCGAATGGCGGTTGCATGTGAATCCCCGCATAGGGCCCGCATAGGGCTAAACTCGAAGACTACTGTCGGACGGCGGCTGCCAAGAGAATTAGATTTTAGTATTTATTGACGAGCAAGGAGATCTCATGGCAGCCATAGGATGGCATAATGAACGATTGTGGAAGCAGTTGTTGACGAAGGAAAATGTTTCTTCCTACAAAACATGAGCATGGTATGTCTCCTACGACAAGAGCTGACATTTGCTATAATCATACTATCCTGCGTACCAATTTTATTTCGGTCTCAGAAATCGTAATATTCGGTTGTTTCGTGCCAGAACACAGCCCGCGATTAGGATCTCGGGAAATTAGATCATCTCGTCGATGCTGACATGGGCTCTCCTCATCTTGCATCCTTACGACAAATTTACTCTGACATAATTGGCAGATCGCATCAAACAACTCAAAATGGCCTCGCTTGATGCTACTCCTTTGCATGCACGTGCCGGAAATAGCATTTTGAGGTTCTTGATCTGATGTAACATTCGAAAGCAGTCTCCCATCAAGTAATGGGCTTGAGTGCACCTTTAATAAAGTTTGACAGGGACAAAGCTGTTTCTAGCACCTTTTGCAAACATGATGTTGTATCCATACTCTTATCCTACGTACTGCAGGAATATTTCATTTTCCTTGTTGTTGGTGGTGGCGTTCCTGCACCAAGGCCGAGCATTCCAGTTATCAGCAGCGCCGTATGAATGGTTTCGAGTATTATACTTAAGCAGCCACCAGCAGCTTTACCTGCCTGCGTCTGGATCTTCTTAAAACAGTACTCGGTTTCTTACACAATTTCTGCATTCACCCTTTGTCACTCATTTTTGTCACTCCTTTTCAGATCTGTTTCCAGTCACATTTTTTTCTGTTATAATTATTTAAAAAGTCACTCCTTTGCCTTATACTCCACTTCTTCAAGTTACACGTCGCAAGTTAGGATTCAAATCTCAGCAAATTTCAGTAAATATACCACAATGTTGTTTTCTACGTCTAGTATCATCGCGGGGATGAGCTTGCTCTCCCTTGCACTAGCTGCACCCGCAGTTCCAGGGTTAGTACCACTTTTATTCCTGCATCTTTATTTTTCTAACATCACCATCTAGTGAGGTCACTCTGGAGAAGCGAGGATTCTCATGTGCCAGTCCTGTTACCGGTCTCACCGTCGCGGATTGCAAGCATATGTCGACCATCGGGATGGCCGGCATGGGAACAAATGCGAAGGCTGCCAACGGTGGAGTCTGGATTGGAACTCAGGGACCCAACAAATTTGTTTTCAAAAACAGTGCATCGGCACCCGTCACTGTGATCATCTGGACCCAAGCTGCAGGGGATTATCAAAGCTCGTTTATGAACGCCCGAAAGCCTCAAGTCTCTTATTCAATCGGCGCTGGTCAATCCGTTACAATCTCCATGGCAAATGGAGTATCCGGAGGATGGGCTGGTCTTTATAATCAAAAGACCACTCTGAGCCAGTATGGCCAAGTGTTTAATACTTGGGGAGAATTCACAACCGGTGCCTATGCTACAGTAGACGTCTCTCGCGAAGTCAACATGGGTGGAAACGCCATGACCATCCAAGTCGGTAGTTGCACCTCTAGTATGTCCAAGTGTGTCTTTACTTGCAAGAGCGGGAACACGTGCGGAGAGGCAGGTACTTATTCGTTGATTAACTGTGCTGCTGGAAGCCAGACTGGTGCTACGTATGGTCTTGCTGCTGGTCAACCATCAGGTGGTTGCCAAGGGTTCAACAATGGTGGAAAGGTATCTGTTACTTTCTCCTAGTGTATTATATTTTTCTATGGGGTGGTGCCTTGTCTGGTGTTTACAAGCTGGGTTACTCATTGTTGAATGTGGAGGTCGTTCTCGTGTATTGTCATTTTGGAGTTGAAGACTTGAAGTGTATATTTAAAATTCGAGGGGCTTCTGGGAGTCATTGGATATGAATGTCCCAATGACTATATTTTAGGAATATTCCAACTTCTTTTTTTTTTGAAAATAAAATTACCCGCATCTCCTCTTTGTCGATTTGTTTGGAGGCAAAGCTATTGAGGATCGATACTAGTTATTTCATTTCTGCTTCTTTACGTTATAAATATCCTATATACAAATCTGCTAAACGCAAAGATAGTACCGAACATATAAACTTTTAAGATCTATCCATTAAACTCGCCTCCATCCTCATTCTTCCAATTCCTCGAATAGTAGTGCGTGAACAAACACCCATCCTCATCAGTATGCATGCCATTTTAGTAAAATTAATAGATCCCACACACGTTTAGGCCACGGGGGATTTCCGGACCACTAAGATGCTCCAATAAAAGAAAAGCGCGACCAAGAGATCGTAGCTAATTTTACTTTCTTTCTATACGCCAAAAGAAGACCTTCGTGAATCACTACATTTGAGACGCGTGAGGAATGAATTCCCCGTAGCAGCACTTGCTTTACATCTACAAACGTTTACTTCCAGCATTGGAAATTCTGTTTACTTAAGATCAACACTCAATCGAAATCTGAAGTAAGCCTTCGCCCTGAGCTTCAATCTGCTACTAAAGCAGTGAGTGGATGATTAGAAGAGCACGTGGCTTCACGTTAGCGTATTTTGATAGCAAGTCGCATAATTTAGTAATATGCGTAGGATTATGACAGATTTGAGGTTCGGTGAAGAGAGAAAAGGACATATCTTTTCTCCTAAGATGTCGTTGAACACGAAAAATGCTGTTAAGAAGGGAGGTAAAATCCGTTGAAAAACGCACCCGTGGAGGAGAAAACAAGCTAGAGACTACTCGTGAAGCTTCCTGAAACTTACTTGTTGATATTTCGACTAAACATTTGTCACCTGGGTCTTTCCCGAATCGTTGGAGATGAGAGATCAGCACGAATAGACTCAGTTCGACAATGAGGATGGCAGGCAAGTGTCAATTCTAAGGTTATATAAGCAGAATATTTTGGTACACCGCTTTTCATTTCTGCCACACCATTTGGCCAACACCCAAACGTGTTCAACAATCTTTCCCCAATGAACAGGACAATATCGTTGCCCTTAGGAAGGCTCGATCGCAACGACCGGGGCCCGGAGGACTGATAATTTTGGAAGTTATCTTTATCTAGGAAGTAGTCGGAGTTGCCAAATTGTATTATAAATTGGATTGCGAAATAGACTACTGGAGTCCTGCTCGCATTTTCAAGAAGGACGTCGTGGTCTACTGGAGTTTATCCCTGCAGCTCGAGTACCTCCGATTCTATCAATCCAAGGAATCAGAAGCCAGAGCGAAAGGAGTCTAGTGCTCCATTACCTCCATGTACAATAGAAGAAAGCCTTTTTTTGTCAATAACACGCGCATGTATTGCAAGTTCAAAGGCGATATTCCATTCGAAGTATTCCCAATTTTTCAGAAGTATGTCTTATATCCATAATTGACCTTATTGACGGCAACAATAAAGTCACTTCTTGTATTTTCCTCCAGGGTAGAGTCCCAAAATCTTATACGCTCTCTTCCCTAACCACAAATTCTTGCTTGACCACAATTCTATCTCCAAATTCCTGTTGTTCGAATCCTTTTACATTTCTCAACTCTAAGCCATCTTCACTTCCTGCGTCACTATGATCCTTCTTCGATGTTCCTGTTTGACTCTTGATTTGAATTTCGTTGTATGTTGCGGTGCGTGGCCAGTCTCCAGTTCCACGACCGCTTGTAGCAATTTTAGATGGGCTTGAATGGAGAGAAAATACTGAACGCCAGGATGCTGGAAGGACAGCAAGTAAAACAACACGAGTGGTAGGAAGGCAGGCGCACATGATCCCAACTGCGGGCTCAATGACGGACCAAATGTTACCAGTCATATAATCCCAAGTTGGGTCTGGAGAACCAATCAGAAGCATCGCAGACACCAGACGCGTCAGAGCAGACGCTATCTCACTATATTATATCAGTTTAAGGATCGTTGATTTTTGAAAAGAGTGCTTACAAGAGCCCCAGCATGAATATCAACGTGAGTGCCATCTTTTGGCCAATAGGTAAGTGCAGCTTCCAGATTTTTGGCAAAGGCAATACCCAAATCGACGCATCTGTTAGGATATTCACAATCGCATACCCAACAGCAAATCCCTTAAAATTGAAGCATTTACCCTCATTGGTCCAAAACGCACTGATTGGCGTACAGTTAAATATAGCCATGAAGAACATTATAGTGACCCAGAGCGATATCACGATTATGTGTGCGTATATTATGCGAATGAATCGCTCGCCAACGAAAATGCGCTTGTAGAGGAAGAGGATGGAAAGTTTTATAGTCGCGGGCGAGAGAATATAGAAGAGTTGCATAACGTAGATTAGTTTGAATATCTCTTCTACTTTGTTCTCCGCCACCACTTCAATATGGTGACCTATGCCATATTTGACAGCTTATGCCAGATATAAGTCAGCATCTTGTGCTACGATTTTTTTGACTTTGCTAAATTATTGAGAGACCGACTTACAGTATATGCTGATGGCGTATATCCCCGTTACCCAAATCTAACAACAAAAATCAGCGCTTGGTTCCCACTTTGTTCCTCTTATTCTCGCGGGAGGGGTTGTTGGAGAATCTTCGACTTGATAAATCGCACAAAATATCCGCTATTTAAGAAGGCGCGTTCCCGGGAAACAACGTACAAGAGCTAGTGCTATAAAATAATCATCTACTCCCCACGATGTATTCTTCAACTTCCTGGCCACAAATCTCAGAAGTACAGTGATGACCGCAAGTCCGAAAAAGATGCTATTCGTAACAACGAGCTGAGAAGACTTATCCTCTGCTAAGTAAGCCGGCGAGAGGTTCGTCGAATGTGACATAATGTTTTGCACTTTGGTAAAGACGCTACCACCAGTAGTAGCGGTATATAATGAAGTGGATCAGAGAGAAAATGTACATGTGGAGCAGTTCAAGAGAAGTCTATTCCAAGTATACTTATGGAGAAGATTTACAGAACGACGAGCATTGAGTGAGTATACAAGAGAGGGCTAGCTGTACTCCGAGTAGCATGGTAAACAGGAGAGAATTTGATAAACCGGGACAACAAATACAAGGGATGCAATTTGATGAGATTTTCATGAAGATCTTTTGCCTAGATCACGACAAGCATTTATGCCTCTCGTCCTCAACTTATGGCAAGACTGCAACAACTTTGATTGCACGGACACTTCAAGAAACTTTCCAGAATTTTGAAACATCCCGCACCAAAGTTTTATCTGGGAATTTTCATGATTCTCCAAAAAGATACCTCGGAACACTTCATTGGGTCATCGGCTTATAATTGCAGCTTCATGATTCCTCGTCATCCACATGGATTTCCCGGGTATTCTTCTTAAGGCTAGGAAGTAAATCCTTCTAGGAATTGACTTCCCGTTCCGAGCTTCCTCTTTGGTAATTTACCCCGGCCGGATGTGGATTCCCAGTCGCCGTAATCCTGGTATTCATCATGGGGTCGGCGTCGACCCACATCTACAGGATCCATTTTTGGGGACTGATCACTAAATGAACAACTCAATTCTATTGTGGAAGGACGCGTGCTCGAAGGCTGTACCCGAAGCGCCCATTGATACCCATACCCTTACGTGTAGTCAAATGCTTTATTCGTTTGGATAATTGCAAGATAACCTTCGAGCAAAGACGAAGGTAATGAATGCTCCCCTCAAAAGTAACATTCTGACGTTGACATATAAGCCATATCAGGAAGAAAACAAGAATTACGAAGAAGAAGCTTCAAGTAATCCCGAGTATGAGTTTGGAGTAGGATCAGGAACACATTACTTGCAATGATTGCATGTGGATAGCATAAAGTTACTAGCGCCCGTCTCGGCTTTCGGGCACTGGCTTGAAGTTTGTGCTCCATGTTCATATATTGCATGCTTATCTTCTGAATTAATACCTCACTGAGGGGAAAAACCAGACCCTGAGATTCTCTAAAGATTCTAGGCTTCCAATCCCGGTACTTCACAAACTTTGTTCATTTAATTTTTTCTGCCGAATAGCATGGTTTGATATTTGCTTTGATCCCGCTCCAAGATGATTCGATCAAAAGTCTAAGATTGTATGCGTAGGGGGGCATGCACGATGAGACTTCAAAGGCTAGAATTTTAAGGGTGAAAACAAATTTTGAATTATGCGCAGAATTATGGGCCGCATGCTCGAAATATTTCCAAATGCGTTCCTACACGGACAGTATACAATGGTGAAAATCCGACCACTAGTGTAAAGTGTTCACCATCAATCCCTAGAAAATATAGCTTTGTTTTTCCCATTGGAACAATCGATACATCTCAGGTTAGAATTTCAAAATGGCATCGAAAACTTCAGCAGGTGTTAGAAGTTGGCAGGATGTAGCAAGCGAGGTCCAAAAGCATCGCGATGCTACAATTGCCAACGTTGAGCCTGCCGTTGTCGAAATTACCGAAAAATTACCTCGTAGAGTAGTTTCACTTCCCAGAAAGTACTTGGACCCAGGGGAGATTACGATCACTGAAACACCAATCGAAGAACTATTAGCTTCCCTTGCTGTTGGAAAGCTTAGTTCTCTAGCTGTCACGAAAGCTTTTCTTCGACGTGCTGCAATTGCTCAGAAATTGGTTCGTGCTCCTCTATATATACATTGAAATTTATGATCACAAGTACTGAGATAAGCATACAATTTTTAGGTGAACTGCGTCTATGAACTTCTTCCTGAGAGAGCAGTCGCACGGGCAAAAGAACTCGATGAGCACTTTGCGAAACATGGTCCAATAGGGCCACTTCACGGTCTTCCAATAAGTGTGAAGGAACATATTGGTATGAAAGATTTGGATAATACTTGCGGATTAGTTGGTTGGGTTGGCCGCAAGAATCATGATGATGCGAACATTCTCAAGATTCTTTTGGCTGCTGGTGCAGTACTATATGTGAGAACTAATGAGCCGCAAGGTTTGGTAAGTCTTCAAGATATCATAAGATTTTGATGTTTGGCAATCTCGTACATCACTGACAGAAAAATTTATTTAGATGATGCTAGAAACTGTCAACAATATAGTTGGTAGAACTACTAATCCTCACAATACAGCACTGACACCAGGTGGATCATCAGGTGGTGAATCCGCTCTCCAAGCTCTTGGCGGAAGTTTGCTTGGAATTGGATCGGACATTGGTATGCTTTCAAATATTCTACCTGTCTCTTTAGAGCTATTCTAATCATTAATAAATAGGTGGCAGTATCAGATCTCCTGCAGCTCAATGTGGACTTTATGGTTTACGTCCAACGACTTTTCGTCTTCCACTCGTAGGACTTGCAGCTCCTAGTATGGGATGTGATACCATCGCCGGTACTATTGGTCCCTTGAGTCGATCGCTTGAGGGCATCGATCTTTTCATGAAAGTCGCCTTGCAATCAAAACCTTGGGCCAGTGATCCTAGTTTGCACCAAAAGCCATGGATAACCGGAGAGACATCAACAGATAGACTTACCATTGGGGTTATGTGGGATGATGGTATTGTGAAGCCTTCCCCACCAGTGACCAGAGCATTGAATGAAGTGGTCGAAAAATTAAAACAGGTTCCCGGAGTTGAGATTATTGAATGGAAACCCTACCAGCATGATAAAGGGATGAAGATTCTAGTAAGCTTGATTTTCCAATCACAAGAATTGTGATAAGTTTTGCCAGTCCTCTCGAAGACCATTTCCAAACTAACAAAATGTCATATTTAGACGAAACTCTACGCTTGTGACGGTGGAAAGTTCTTCACAGATGCATTGGCTCTTTCTGGGGAGCCCGGTCTCCCTCTGACTAACTACACTCTGAAAGACTCCCCAGGGGTTCAGAACCTAACTCATCAAGAAGTTTGGGATTGGAGCATGCAGCGAAATATATTTCAGTACTTGTATTTACAAGGCAAGTTACAGAACCTTTTGTTGTAAAGATTTGATTCTCGTTACTAACCACAATCACAGAATGGAATACCATGGCACCAAAAATGGATCTCATTCTTTGCCCGGCCGGTCCGCTCCCAGCTCCTCCTCACGATACTTCTAAATATTGGGGCTACACTTCTATATGGAACCTTCTCGATTATCCAGCTATTGTGTTTCCAGTCACGAAAGTCAATCCCGACATTGACGTTAAGGATGAAGACTATACGCCAAGAAATGACTTGGATAAATGGTATCATGATCACTATAGCGTTGAAGAGCAGATTGATGCACCTGTTGGTCTTCAGCTCGTGGCTAAGAAGTTAGAAGATGAAAAGGTAGTGGATGTGATGAGATTCATCAAAGAGAAGATTGGAGTTCCGTTTGTAGACTGTTATCAGGATTGAGTATTTCAATTGTCACATACATCGATAAAGACTTGATAGCGTTTCTAGAATAGATAAACGCCAAGATTAAATATGTTTGCCGGGTTAATTTATCGGTTGTAGATTGCTCAAACAATTGGCGGCGTGCATTCTCATTGGATTGACCAACCAAGTTTTTTTCGTTTATCGATTCGTGCTCCATTACGTGCTCCGAATCCACGGTTTGGAGTCCCTTCAATATTAAGTTTGGGTTCCAAGACTTTGTGTTCTTCAAGGATTTAAATCCCAATGATCTCGGGATACCGAAAGAAGTGGTTGGTGGCGTTGCTTTTGCATTTGGAAATTGAATAAGGGTGTCTAGAACAAGGTACTCAGGGCTATGGATGATCGACACAGTTGAAATTTAGTATCTATCAATTTCGAGCTGGTTTCGAAGGCTTAGGGATTATCTATGCATCATTAGATAATGCAATTAAATACATGGATATGGCACCAAATTAGCTAATTGGTGCACGGCTAAATTACTATCTTTTACGCGAGACATGGGGAACACTAGATATTAGAATGATTCCACTATTCTTTCGCGGATCTGAAGTCGGCTGGCGAGGCTGCTAATTTATTCCCTTGACGCACGGTAAATTTTCTGAACCTCGTCGCATATGCATGTCCTTCGGACCTACCTATGGCGGACAAACTGCGAACCAGGATTTTAAACGGCTATCATCCGATGCCAATACGCCCAATTGCAACGGTAGGTAAACAAGGGCAAGAAATCTCCATTGGGTGTCTTGCATGTTACCTGGACAAATGCTTCCAATCACTTGGAGAACTTTTGCAGCAGCCTGAAAATTTGAAATTGGTTTGATTTGCCTTCAAACATGGGCAACGAGGGATGCTTTCCTGATAGCATGCGATACGGTTTTCTTACCGCAAAAGTCATTGAAAGTTGAGAATTTTCCGATTCGAGACCGCTAGTTTGGGTCAAATGAAACCCAGTATAGTGTGTAGCGAAAGGATTTGCGCGGACAGCCCCTTATGCAATACACTAAGCCGTGTTTTTTTAATGGACTCTGGGCGCAACGTGAACAGGGGGTATTTTGTACATACATTCATGCCATGTCGGATTTTGCAGATGCGTATCGCGCTACTCGGTTCGCAGATAAGTGCCGCGATTCCTCATTTTTCTGATGTTACATTGCATTTTAACTTTTAAAATCTGTTTTCTCCGCATTTGTTTGATATCTTCCTTCGCGATCGAGAAGACGTGAAAATGGCAGATATGGTTTCTGTTGGACATAACGTCAATGTTTCTCATGACAGTCCTATTCCTGGAACTGTACATCTGATTGATCTTGATGGAACACTTCTCACAAAACATGCTTCGGGTTCTGCTAAAGAGGTCGTATTGGTTCCCCCGCCGTCGAGTCATCCTGACGATCCGCTAAATTGGTCTCCCAAGCGTAAAGCTTTATCTACATTATGTATTTGTTTGTGAGTTATGCTATGATTCTGTCCTGGACTTTACTGATGGATGAATAAAGATATGTCTTAGCTGTCGGATTCCCATGTTCGGCTATCTATTCAATACTGGTGCCTGTTTCGATGAACACAGGTCTTACTTTAGATACACTTAATACTGGAACTGGATATATGTTTTTGTTTTTTGGTTGGGGTTGCGCATTCTGGCAACCAATTGCACTACAATATGGCAAACGTCCAGTTTACTTATTTTCATTGCTAGGTAAGATATGACATCTGGATGGCGCAAGCAATTGCTTTACTAATTCCACCCCAAAGCTACTCTTGGAGTCGTTATGTGGGTTCCATACACCAAAACCAACGGAGACTGGATTGGTCAAAAGATTCTCCAAGGATTTCTCGGCGCTCCGATTGAATCACTATGCGAAGTTTCCATTTCAGACATTCGTTTCACACACGATCGAGGAACATATATGATGTTATACGGTCTTACCTTAGCCGGTAGTAACTACATGGCTCCAGTGTTTGCCGGTTTCATTGCTGATGGTCAAAGTTGGGAATGGGTCATGGTAAGACTTTTTTTTCTTAGTTTATGAGCACAAACTAACTTCCAAAGTACTGGTGTGCAATTTTCTGTGGTTTCGTCTTCATAATTCTCTTCTTCTTCTTAGAAGAAACAAACTATGACCGACCAGCTACAAGTCTCAATGCCGTTCTCGATGGCGAGACAGACACCGCTTCCGCGATTCCTCGTACAGAATCAATTGATGAGAAAGTCGAGCCCACAGCTGCTACATCATCCAGCATAAATACCTCGTCAGAGGCCGCAATTACCCCAAAAACCTTCATACAAAAAATGAGTCTGATGGATAAACCTCGCTCATTCTCACATTTTAAATTCATCTTCTGGCAACCATTTATATTTTTCACATATCCCATTGTCGTTTATGCTGGATTTGCATACGGTTCCAGTTTGGTGTGGTTTAATGTGCTGAATGCTACCGCGTCGCTGGTATTGAGTGCGCCGCCTTATAATTTCTCTGCCTCCATGGTTGGATTGTCCTATTTGGGTCCTGCTTTGGGTGCTGTTGTATCGTAAGTCCGCCTCCTTACTTTTACCACCTGCGTCGGACTAACATACCCAACAGCGCTCTTTGGGCCGGTCCAGTCGGCGATAAATTACTCATCCGACTCGCACGCCGCAACCAAGGACGCAGTGAGCCAGAACACCGTCTCTGGCTCTTTGTTCTCACTGCTATATTCTGTCCTGTGGGATTGATTCTCTGGGGAGTGGGTGCTGCACACAGTGTTCATTGGTTTGGATTGATTTTCGCCATGTTCATTTTATCGGCTAGTATTACTATTGCAATTCCGGTCAGCTGTAACTATGCTATTGATACTTATCAACAGCTCGGAGGACAGGCTATGGGTATGTATTTTAACTTCGTCTTAGATATTTTTCTTGATTCATCTGTGTTGTTATGAATATTTGGCTAACTCTCCTCTCCCAATAGTGACTGTAATAATAATCCGCAACACAATGTCTTTTGCCATCAACTACGGAATCACCCCCTGGATTCTCAATACTGGTTATCAAAACACATTTGTGGCGGCCGCCTTCATCTCGTTAGCACAAGTCCTCGTGTTTTTGATATTTGTGAAATGGGGCAAAGGGTGGAGGGCAGGGAGTAAAGAACGTTATTGGACAATGGTGGAGGAGAGTGCTAAGAAGGGGTTGGCGCATTGATCGAAATACGGAGCGAAAGACTTGGTGAGATTAAAGGGATAGTGAGGCAGGAAAGAAATAAAAGAACTTGTAGATAATTGGTAAGGCACAGTGTATATATTAAAAGTTACTTTCTGCTTTGCTATATGTTGAAAAATAAACATATACTGTTGAGTCTACATCCGCGGTTTCAGAAGACGGAATACCCTGATATACTTTGGTAACATGCCTATATTTTTTGCAAGTGTAAGAACTCCATGTAATTGGAGTTTTAGACTTACCCTTTGTGGCATAACTGCTGTGAAGAATTCGTTCCTGAAGAATACCGCCGAAATCTCAAATCGGAACATTGAAACAAATGATGCTTGAAGTGCTATTTTGTTGCATATCTGAGGATCTGAAAACCAGTTTTCTTCAGCATTCCAGTTTAGACTTCTGAAAGGTATGTTGCATCTTTTTTTGGACATCGAAAAAGTTAAATTTCTTCAGCTTTTTCTTCAGATAGATAGAAGACGCTTTGTTGCGTATCTGCTCTGAAGAAATATTGTTCTGAAGGCTCTTGTTTGAAAGTTTTCTCTCAAAATTGTTACCGAATCAATCTCGGGTTTGAATATGATTCTTTTCTGAAAATCGAACTGCTTCAGCTTTTATCTTCAGACCTTTGAAAGGCGTTTTGTTGCATATTTGAATCGGTACTACCGATTCAAATATCTGAGAGTTCATGTCTCATGATATGATCCATCTGGCCCCTGATAAGTCAATTTATTTTGGAAACAAACACAATGGTAGCATGAGAAAAGCTCTCTCTAAGATTTTAGTAATACATTCATAGAAGTAAAGTTTCTGCTTGTCCACAAACATACCAGCACCCAATATTTCGTTCCAATTCATTTGTTCATGCAAACAAACCCACTCGTAACGCTAACCTGCCATCTCTGCCCAATAACTACCTCCAGTCTTAGTTCCCAACTCATTCCTACTAGCCGGCACAACCCTCTCGTCAAAAATTACCGCCCTCCCTGCCAATCCAGTGACCGGCTGTCCACTCGCAGTGTTATTTCCTGTCCCATTATAGCCCACATACTCACCTAGACTCGGCGGTAAATCACTAACTTGTGTTCCCCAACTACTTTCGCTGCTTCCCAATACCAAAACCAACTCCTTTCCTTCTGTAAAGAAACTGTGATCGATCCAATTTTTTGTATAGGGTTTCCCATTCAATGTTGCGGATTGAATGTATATATTTTTATACGAGGGATCAAAATTGATGTTTCTGATGGTTGCGGTTTTGTTTGTAAGTGGGGAGGTGATGGATGCAGATTCGAAGTATGGAGGTATGATAAGATAGACGTCTTGACCTGGATTGGGAAAGAGCCCCATCATACTAAAAGCCACGAAGGAGCCCATGGCACCAGAATCATCGTTACCCGGCAATCCGTCGTTTGTGGGGGCAAAAAAAGATGGAATATAGAAATGGGAGCGGCGAGCTGAGAGTGCCGGACGGCCGGCATAATGGTATTGGTAGACGGTGAGAAAAGCGGGCTCGTTACCGATGTAGGTTATGTTATTATCATGGAGGTAGTCTAGACGCTTTACAAATGCTGCGGGTCCCCCAAAGGTGGTAATGAGACTTGCTTGGTCGTGGGGTACAAAACTGAAATTACAAGTTAGTTTTCAAATGCTTTAAATTTGGCAAGAGATTAAACGCAAACAACAGTACATACAATGAATATTCCCAAATGCTACTTTCAAAAGTTTCGGCACCCGAGTTTTGCAATGAGCAGACACTATTGGGATTGTAGTCTATATTGCTGCATTTCAAAGGGTCTTGCAGTCCCCATGTTTGATTGAGATACTTTGGTTGGAAGAACCCTTCGAAGCCTGTATTAGTACCATTTGTGAGATATGATGTTTGTGCGCTGTTGTAAAGATTTTGCCAATTTTTGCTGCGTTCGAGATACTTTTGGACATCTGATTCGTGGCCTCCTAGACCAGAGCCTATGCTTGCAATCACGAAATCATTGTAGCTATATTCTAGCGTTCTGGAGACACTTCGTGTCATGGTACCGAAGCCTTTATAGTCAACTATATATTATGTTAGTTCGAGATCATTGATGAGAAGACTGTTAAAGTATTGTAAAACTGGGACATACAATCTTGAACAGGTATATATCCGAGAGCTTTCCATGAATCCAGACCGCCACGTCCCTCACTTGACCAATCATAAGGTTCGACTTCTGCATCCTTAACGACAGCTTCGTAGCCAAGATCCCAGTCTATGCCTTCAGTAATGCCCTTAATATAAACATCTGCGAGAATGTTGTCTGCATTTGAACCGCCTTGCGTAAATCCTTTACAAAGACTCATACGGCAATCAGGAAGCCATCCTTCGTGAACATCTGAGATTGATATTAGTGGATCACATGTTACGTAGAGGTGAGAGGACACCAACATGTATCAATGAGCGAACGAACCATTCTAGCCACAGTAGAAGGATCCAACACCGTCAAGAATGGTGTCTGAGAACGGAACAAATCCCAAATGCTAAATCGCAATGAGCAATATTTTCTAGGTTGGTAATCAAAACTTACCAGTAGAAGGAGTCAAAGTAAGGTTCATCACTCTGCCATAACGGATTTTCACCAGTATAGTCTTGAGGATTGACCATGGTCCTATAAATTCCACTGTAAAAGTTCGTCAGAATTGAAGTGTCGATTCCTTTCGTGGAAACTTTGATAGGTGAGATCTTGTTGCGCCAGGTAGTCTCTGCGGCATTCTGTACAACAGAAAAGTCGAAATCTGGAATTTCTGCTTCAGCATTTTTACATGCTTGATCGCTGCTGATATAGCTAACACCAACACGTGCCAGTATACCATCGCCGGGTGACTGAAAACGAACAAATGCTCCCCCCGGAAGGGGATAGCCATTAATTGAACGGGAGATTTTGAGATCCTTAACATCAGCACTGGCACGGCTGTTGACAAAAATACCATTATCTCGAATTGAAGCACCTGAGAAATCTGCACAAAAGTATAGAACGTAGTTTCCACTACCAAAACTCGGCAAAAACTTGCCATTTCCGGTCATTCTTCCAGTAGTAGCATCAACAGAGACGCTGGCGTTGTCTTGACGAGAGTCAGACAAGTCCGTCAAATCCATCAAGATTAATGGGCTGGAAGCATTTCCATCTGAAGAAGCTGGAAATTTGAATCTGAACAATGACGTATGTTGTGTTGTCGTCATATCCACAGCAACACCACTGGATAGTGTAAGACCGAAATATCCTGGAGATACCTTGACTGAATCTGCAACGAAAGGGGTGGCTCTTGATTTCTTTGGATAAGCACATCCATCTACAGTATCTCCCTTGCATCCAGCATAAGGGAACAATGCAAAGTTCCCCAAGGATGGAGAACCCCCGGTTCCAGAATCATGCATACTGGAAAATCCAGTGATATTACTACCATCAGTAGTGAAGCCGCCCTGGTTGCTACCAGAATTTGTATCTGCTACAGCCTTCGCCATTCCTGTAGAGCCGTTAATATAAAATTTACCTATATATTAAGGTCATGGACGTTTATCCGATCGGCACTCCCATCGCTGTTCTAATAAGAGGTTGATAAACTCTACGGCCAGTCTCATTAGTTACTCACCAAAGGGAACTGTTGCACCAGGGAACACATTTCCTTCAAGATGCTGTCAGCAGGAATGAGAGAGGATGGCATCCAAGGGTCGAACCTCCATTGCTACTTCCAATCAATTGATCAACATAATCGAGGACATCATACGTCGTTGAGTTAGTGGTACCATTCTGACCCGCGACCAGACAAAAAATCGTAGAGAATACGACCAAGTACGGACCATTAAAGAAGGCCATGCCGGGCAGTATATAGAAGCAAATAATACAGAAACTGTTGCAGAGAAGAAATCGAATAAACAAAACCCGAACTATATAAGATCTACTCGACCATCTTATAGTGCACTCAAAAACAGGGGTACAGAATCAATACTGCACGTGCAGTTGTTCTTTCCCATAAAGATTGCATATCAATTCCCATTAAGGAAGCTCATAAACCCTAATCATACGTTGCAGGAGCTTTTCTGGTTGACAGTGAGTTGCAATAACTGCGCGAATGGAAATGAAATACATACTTTAATTTAGCGGATAGAAATAGTGTATGTGACATGCAGGGGAATCCGGATTGTGTGGTTACAGTGCTAGGCGCAACAGCGAATGAAATGCATCATTCAATATATCTTCGACACGATAAATCGTCCCCGCGCCCCCCCTGCAGGTCCCCCGCAATCATCTACCGGGGATTTTGCGTTGCTATTCTTGATAAGAACCAACACCGATAGATTATGCCTTGTGGTTGAAGTAGATCTCTTGTCCATCTGATAGATGTTCTTCAATGTTTGTCTCTATTTTCCGACTTGTCTCTGAGACCCTTTCAAGGATACATGCCGATCATACTAGCCAGATCGAACAATGACTGGCTCAAGAACTTGAAACTTATTTCCTGTGTATAGAAATTATGCAGCTTTTTTGTTTGCTCGTATCTCATGATTCCATCAAAATCGTTGTTGTATAATGTTGTACTGCAGCAGTTCATGTGCGCTGCTGTTGTGATCAAAATCCACGTTCTGTATTTACTCAGCCATGCATTATCGTTGTTCTCCGGTTGCAAAGCCGATAAAGTATTGAATTTCGTGTCCAGAACTATGGAAGACGATGCAAGTGGAAAGAAAGCAGGATGAAGCAGATGTTGAGAGAGGGATGGGAAGCATTTATCCTGATGGTCAGATATCGGCAGAACATCGGTTAATCACCCGCTCATCGAATTCGAGCCCTCAATACCAGTCTCAGCACCAACACCCACAATGAGCGAAGACCTACTTAACGAAATTGAAGCCATAAACTCCATCTACGATTCCTCGACTCTAACTTCCGCGCACGAAACCCCAGATGAGATTTACGTTCTCGCTCTCCCAAATCAAGCCACCTCACTCCGAATACAATTCCCAGCAGCATACCCAGATGTCCCGCCTATAATATTGGGAGCGCAGAGTTCTGGAGAGAATGCAAGGAAGGGTGATGCGGGTAAGCTGGCAGATTGTGTGAGGGATATTGTGGGGAGAACTTGGAAGGTGGGAGAGGTTTGTCTATTTGATGTTATTGAGGAGGTCGAAGAAAGGTTTGGCGCTGGGGATGAGGAGGACGATGGAGGAGATGAGGAAGGAGATGAGTTCGCAGATGACGAGGAAGGTACAGTCGTTGAACGTAGACGAGATACTTCTAGTGGAGATATAAATATAGATATCGAACCTCCCAACTGGACACTTTCTTCAGTAACCACCGAACTGAAATCCACTTTCATCGCACGCTGCATCTCCGTTTCTTCACCTGCTGTTGCAGCTCAATATATACAACATCTTCTTGCTTCGGACAAAAAGGTGCGTTCTGCAACCCATAATATTACCGCATGGCGCATCAAAACACCGGAAGGTATAACCTACCAAGATTGCGACGACGATGGAGAATCTGCGGCAGGAGGAAGAGTTCTGCACCTAATGCAGCTGATGGATCTATGGAATGTGATGGTGGTTGTTACAAGGTGGTATGGAGGACAAAAGTTAGGAGCTAGAAGGTTTGCGGTCATCAACGCAGTGGCAAGGGATGCTTTTGTGAGGGGTGGATTTGTGGTTGAGAAGGGGGATGGAAAGGAGGGGAAGAAGGGAAAAAAGTGATAAGGAATGAGGTTAAGCTTGAGAGAGGTATAGTATACTAGAGGTTCGATTTCGGATATGTATATGCATTGGCTATATGGGCCCATACACATCGCGTTGAATATCCTTCAAGCTTCATCCCCCTAAGTCTACAATACATCCTCCAAACTTGCACCCAAATTACTACCAAGTAAAAAGACCAAAACAACCCAAAAATGTGAGCCTTCGGGCTCCCACATAACGAAAGTTTCTGTTCATATATTTCTCTCCTAAACAAGTAAAGTATCCACTTATTCAGATCTTCGACTATCGCCCGTATATCCATTCTATGGAGGACATTTGACTACTAATGTCTTCGCAGAAGCTATGGAAAGATTAAATTTCATTAAGAGTGAGAGAATGTTTAAACACATATGGATGATCAAATTTTACATGTCTTGAATTTGGGAAGAAGTGTGTTTGGTTGGACGCGTTGGACTAACTGGACGCTGTTCCGAGTCATGGTTATATCTATCTATCCAAGTACGTTCGTGTGCCGTATGATTTACTTACTGGTCGTTTGAGTGGAGGAGTATCAATGGGGATGGCTGGCTGTGAGAAGGCGAATCACAGAAAGATGCAGTAGATCTTGCCGTGTGGATTGATTGACCTCGTTCTGAGAATTGAAAAGAGTCTCACACCAAGATCATTGAGTATGTGTTGAATATCAATCAAGGTTTGCAATTGGTCTAGCTTAGAATCTGAAGGCAAAGTTAGATTTTGCAAATGTATTCTGATAGCGGCAGTAGGACGAAGTAGAAGGCTTCCTGGTTTAATTTCATTCCTGGTCATGATTATGACTACTAGGTAGGTTCGTCATCAGGAGATCACTTACTCATTGATTGGATTTGATTCACATTCATAATCATAGCAAACTCACATTAAATTTTTGATGTAAATCCATTGCAGTGAACAAAATCTCTATCTATGCATACCTTACCATCCTGCCTGTCTCATTTGCACACCTGGTGATAACCCTTGCCGTCCATCCATCCATGCACCGATCCAGTTCTCCAGTCATAAGCCATCATCACAAGAGCCTTTAAAGGCAACGAAGGTGTAGTATCACAAGAAAATAGAAAGAAAGAAAAAATAGTAGAATAATATGTACAAATTGTAAAAGTGTCCAACCCACCTTGTAAGTGAACAAGATGGGAAATGTAACGCGCGCTGTGCTGTGTGTAAATGCATCATGCCATGCTCGGAGTAGGTGAAAGAAACCTCATCTGTCCTGATCGAATCCTCGATTCAAGAACGTCCTGCGAGCTCGAATCTCCCGGTATCATCATCTCACCAACCAGGATCTGAGGGTGAATTAAGAAGATCAGCAAGCTGATTTAATTAAACATCTCAGCACCCAATCCCCGTCGAGCAACATGGCGCATCAAGCCCATTCCGTTTCTCTTAGCAATGACCAAATTCATCGTTTTGCCACTGGTGCAGGTGGTTCCCGAAGCCATCTGCATGACGACGCTCCAGGTGCCACTGCCACATTGTTGATAAGAGGTTCCAGAAATGCAGTTAAACATTCCTTCGCTTGTACAGGCGCCGGTGAGGGCTCCTGAAGAGGAAGTTGATGATGAGCCTGTTCCAGCTGGTGCTACGGCAGAGGTAACAGAAGTTGGGGTTGTTGGGACACTGACGGCAGTAGTGGCGACTGCTGGAACGACTCCTGCTGCTGAAGTTGCTGCCAAGGTCGCGGCGGAAGTAGCGGCGCCAGTACCAGTAGCAATTGAGACAAAAACACCTCCTGGGAGCGAACTTGCGGTCGATGCGGGAGCTGTACCGTATGGAACCGCAGCACTAGTGGCTCCAGTTCCAGTTCCAGTTCCAGTAGGCTTTGCAGTAGCGGCGCCACCGGCAGCAGTAGCACAAGAACCAGTTGGTCCAGCAGTAGCAGTTGTGGTGCCTTCATCATACTCAACGGAATCACCTGGATTTGGGAAAACTAAATCCGTAGAATCCTTTGTCGAGCAACCACCGTTGTCAATGTTGGCAGTGAACATGTCTGGGAGAGCATTGAAAGCAGCTTGGTCGCGTGCGATGAGATCACTGCGCTTGCTGGAGCCACCGGTGAGTGTCACGGGTGCACAGTTCATGTACATTTCACGGTTTCCGACCTTGTTGAACCAAGTCCAGGCGAGGGTTGCTTTGCCGGTTGGAAGAGTCGTGGGAATAGTGAAATTGTATGTATCTGGATCGATGGCATTGGCGTTGTCTCCGTTGTTTCCGGCAACGTTTTTCATGGGGCAACCGCCGATGATGGAGTGAATGACTTTGAATGTGCTAGAGGCAGTGGGATTTTCATCATAGGTGATAGATACTTGGCAAGATCCACCACCGTGAACAGCACTACCCTTGAATGCGAGATCATAAGATCCACCAAGATCCATGGTGTTTTGAGTGGTAACTTCGTAGACTCCAGTTCTTTGCTTGCATGGGAAGTCGGATCCGTCCAAGGCCAAAGGAGAGCTGTTGAGAGAGTCGACCCCATATGGAACTGGGCTGGTCATGATCATGTGAGCATTGCTGACAGTTGCGAGAGCAAATGCTACGATGGATGCTTTGGAAAACATATTGAATGAGTGGTTGAAGATTTTAATCGTGCCTGACGGAAAAATCTGTGTAGTTTGTTGTTGTATAGATTTCCTCTATTTGTGTAGTTGAAAGATCGTGTTGTACTTGTAGAGAATGGATGTGGTTATAATCTGGAATGAGGAAAAAAAAGATCGAGGTCAGTCGGAATGCCAGGTTTATATTATTCGAGGAGGCTGACTGTTCTCGAAATGTACAATAGGAAATAGAATCACAACAATAACCAAACAATTCTCTATTGTTATGAAGCGAAAGGAAGAGTACGCGAGGAGATTATTCAGATTATTCATTCTCTCAAATGACACTTCAATAGAGAATAATAATCAAGAATGGTGCGTAACCGAATCCCATTGTCTCATCCGACGACGACGAAACAAAAGACTGGAAAATAAAGTCACAAATGACTTTCCGAAATTACAAGAGGATTCCACAATGTAATAATTACAATAAAGAAAAGATTCAAACTTTGTTTCCACGTACCTTCAAAGGGTTTGTCGTTTCAAGGTCAAAGAATTCGATATTCTTCTTAATGTGTCGATAAAGGAATGGAATTCGTTCTTTCGCTGAAAGTGTCTCAAGGAATGTAGTAGTATTGAAATTTTTCTCTTGTCGCAGACAATTGAGAAATAGAAATACTCGAAAAGATGGAAGACGAATGTTACAAACAAAAGGTAAATAACCTTTTAAGGAAGAAGCAAGTGCTCGAAGGAGAGATGGAATTGAGAGAAGGATACCGAGATGATTCAAGGTGGGACGGGCCTGTCCATCTTATATCCCTCAGTCTGAGGGTCGATCAAGATATCTCCAAAAGTGACATGGGTGAAAAGAACTTCCTCTTCGACCAGAAACTGCAGCAAGGAAGGTCGGAAACTATGGCTTAATTGGTTATGGTTGCCCGCATATCTTCTGTCTCTACTTGGTCGACAAACGTCCCATCCGGGAAGTTCAAGGGTCTCAAGGATCTAAAATCCACTACATTTAGATGACCCATTCTCGCAAGGCTAGAGAAAAGGGTAGAAATAATACATAGCCAGTTGAAGTGGCTATGTGATTGAAGAAGAAATACATCTGAAGCATTGGCACTACTCCGTACATTTTAGGATGAATGTGGATGATTTTGAATCAGTATAGATGGGATGTGGTTTGTGTGGTTAGCACAGACGTTGAATGATTGAGAATCTGCAGGGGAAAATTGCATTTGATAGGCTCTTGTACCTTGCTTCGGTTAATGGCGAAACCTCATGCTGTGCATGCTGTGCCACTGAAAGGGCGAATCTCTGGGTTTATTGGCCCCTGGGTAATATCCACAGTTTTCAAGGAGTAAAGAAAATGCATGGAAGAGTCAGGTTCATCGGTATTATTCGAATTCGTACGAAGATCAGGAGGAGGAGGAGGATACCAATCAATATTTTGAATCATGGATTGACAATGGATGAGTTTGTTTTTCTTGAAATCTATCGTGTTGAACCTATGGATTTCACATCATCCGTTGGGCTTGAGAGAGCGTTTCGTTTGGAATTGAGACCAACAAACCGATCTGTATTGTAATGCATTGCCGTTGCGCGTATGCAAGAAGCCTACATGGCTAGAGGTAGCCAGCAGCCCATAAACCATTACGTGATGATGCAGTTATCCAAACAAAATCTTTTTGTTTCTGTTCCTGCAGCCCAAACCCCTGGATTTTCATGATTTTTCTTTATGTGAAAAAACCCAATCGTCTTGCATATACGCTAAGATATGGAAGTCCCCCTTTTATCACAAATAGACCTCCACACGGAAGCTGGGAATAAACATCTTGGCAGGGGCTAGCCAATCAAATTAGCTTATGATGAATTCTCCTTGCAACTGGACAGGTTGCCGCCACGGTCGTATACGACAACTGAGAGTCCATATAGTACCCACTAACAAGCAACCCGAAAGAGATTTTGACTCCGTAGATCGTATTCTTGGATCCTTTGACCCACGACCACCTGATCTTTGGGCGCCAAGAATAATTCACATACCAGTATTGCGTCTTTTATTGTATCGTGAATCTATTTGTTGAAAATGTCCAAATGTTTCTCGTTTCCTTGACCTAGATGCTTGCTCGTCCGAAGAATTGCTTCGGGAATTTGGCGATCATGTCAATCAACCCTTGTTGAATGGGTGGTCTGTTAACCTTACCTCTGATGGTTAAGCTGATCATGAAACACACGTCTCGACTGTTGAAGAAGAACATTTCGGAGATTTTGCGTATGGCCGGTATTGAGGGGCTCTATAGGCGGTCGAAATCGTCATCGTGATTTTGAAATGCCGTAAATGGCCCCAATCCTACAAGCCTGGCTCCTACAAGTGATGAATTTAGAACAAAATGCTTCATCGTTGTCAAGATAAGCGCGCTTAAAGAATGATTACCTCACCCACTGCGGGGGCTTTTCTTTGACTCTTTTTACCCTTCCAAGCCGGAGTCTGGGTTGCTATCATGGGCTATCGTACGAAATTTTGCATCCTTCCTAGATTGAAACAAACAAAGTCCAGGTTCCCCACTGCACGTGCCCTATCTGTCGCATAACAATCTGATCGCACAGCCACAAGTACTCAGTTCGAGGTTCTTCCTAGATGTCTCGAGTAGATCAGTCAAAATGAAGCTTCGTTTAAGGAAGTCTATTCATGCATTTCTTCTGTTCGTCCGGTGGCAAGACCGAGATCGTTTTTAGAATCGGGAAATTCAGCTGATCATGGAACTGGGGGGAGTGTCCGAGTGGTAGGAAGTGGAAACATTTCGTGCTTGATCTATTTAGTATCTCGAATACGGTTGTGGCGAAGGGATATCTACTAGCTAAATGCTGGGAATCTTCCATAAGTCAAATTGTCTGTTCTCATATTGGTCTCTAATGACTCGAGAGATACATTCTGGGCTGAGTTGGTGTGAATACCTAAGCGCGACAGTACCATGACCATGCCTTCGTAAAGATGGATCTAGCACTTTGCCATATCGTTACTATCATTAAAACATTCCGATATCTTTATTTTGCAAGTTGAAGTATGTTTGAATAGCAAGTCAAGACTACGCAGCTCAAAAAAGAAAGTACTACATCCCGCCAAGCCATTTACACCTCCCTAATCTAATTTCAACACTTTTTTTTTCACGACAACGACTCTAAAGGCAATTTGTACATTCATACATCCAAATCCTCAAGATGTTCACCCCTCTCCTATACTAAAAACCTTCGCCTGGTCCATCTCAAAACTTGCAAAACGACATCAATTGTCTTCTCATTATTTCCACAAGGCTGTTTGCCAATGCTTGGGGGCGCTCCTGTCAACCCTCTCTATTCACCCCTGCCAAGAAACTTCAGATCCTCCCGTTTCAACTTCCAGCAGTTTACCATTATGTAAATGTTTTTCTTCCATATAATAGCCAACGTTGTTTATTCAAGTCATGGGAGACTGTCAGTTGCGAAGAACAATGCTGAGGTTAATTAACGGTGCATGACTTCGTTATTTTCTCGCAGGCATCAGAGCTTCAGAACAGCAACACCTCATAATAGGATACTGGATTCTTGATAAATTAAAACGCCATGAGATGAGAAGTGAGCTGGAGAATCATGCTTCAAACCACAAATTTAGGATGACGACTAAACTTATTTATTTCAATAGGATTTCTCTGCCAGTTCATCTCTCTTTTCTCAAAAAAACACAAACTCCTGTATAAAATTCCAATATACTTCTCAACACCAACTAGGATTTCAATGTCCAAGTGTTGCATTGTCGGCTTCTTATTCGTCCTCGAATTTCCAAACTGCTCGACTGTCATATATGAAAATTAGTGATTTTTGTCTCAAAAGTCAGGAAAGAAAAGAAAACAACATCATACCAGAAACCACATGTAAGTTCTCTCCCCACATGATTCCTCCCCCACCCCTCAAGGCATCCGTGACAGATATTTTGTCCACACTCCGCACGACACCAATCCGCGTCTTCATTTCGGCGGATGGGTTCGAGGCAGGAATAACAATCGCCGAGAGGTCTGCGTCGCACTTCGCGTTGAGCAGGACGAGGCCAAAATCGTTGCGGTGATGCAAAAAGATATGGTATTTGCGCATGCCATCTATTCTCGACCCTCCACAATGCCCGTCGTTCTGCTCGTTGTTGTGCTTCTTCTTCTTCTTCTCTTAGTCTTTCTTCTTCTTCCTCTTCTTCTCTTGCCAGTCTAAACGCAAATTCTCTATCCATTCTCATCATTTCTTCTCTTTCTTCGCGTATCCTATTCACTTCCCGTTGTCTTTCTCTTTGCATCCACTCGGCTTCTCGTCGTCTCTCCTCTTCTCTTTGCCGCATCGCTGCTTCTCGCATCTCCCTCTCTCTTGTTCGCCTCTCTTCCTCTCGTATTCTCTCATATAGTCTCCTCCTTTCCTCTGCCCGCACCATCAGTTCCGCTCTCTCTGCCCCATCGCGCGCAATACGTTCCTCTAGAACCTGGATTCGATCCGCGATTCCCATAAAATTCAATTCGTGACGCTGAAGAGCCCTTGCAGCAGCAACTGGCTCCACGTCCGCAAAAGGTCTATATTCCCTCCTTCGCTGTATCATCTGCGCCGGCTGTTGCTCTCCATCATATCTCATCGCTGCTTGTGCCATCTCCACCTTGCTCCACCAATCTCTTTCTACTCTTTCGATCTGAGAATGTCCTCCGCCATCTTTGTGTCTCCAACAAAGTACTTCAAAAAGGAGCTCTTTTATCATTTCTTTTAGCCGTCTTTCATTATAGCTTGGTCCAGAAATAGGCAATTCTGAAAGCTCATCCAGTAATCCAGCTGCTGTGATGCGTTTCGGTTTCCCAATAGGGTTGTGGCATTCGCGATTCTCGGATCCAGCTATGCCCACGCAGTTGAATCGAGGCGTAACTTTCGGGTAGATGGAGAAGGTTTCTCGAGCATCCCATCTTGCCATTGTGAATGGCTTTCTTGATAGGAAATTGTTTTTTGCTTTGCGCGGGTGGGTTTGTGTATTTTCTGGGGGTTGGGTCTTTTTTTTGAGTGATCAAAAACGTACATATAATTAACAAGATGATTTGAGGGAGAAAGAAAAGTGTGTTTTATGTCTGCGCATGGCCATTTGACACCTCCTGTCAAAGTGAAGTGTTCCATGTTCGTTGGATCTAGAATGTAGGTCGCATGTGCGGTTGCATGCCATGCATATTCTGCATCAACTTCTTTCGCGTACCATGTTCCTCGATAGAACTTGTGTTGACCACGGTATTGGAATACCTAGTTGTTAATGTTTCATAAGAAAAAGATTAAGACTATTATTCAATTAATAATTGAGGTTTCCAGCTTACTTCTTAGGATTCTTCTGGAAGGTGATCCAACGTTGGGGTGGTTTCATCAAATGAAAAACTCTGACCCATCTAACCGACTCACGAAGAAATCCTTTACAACTCAGGATCTTTGTCCATCTCGATCTAAACGTTGGAATGGAGGAAATAATTCATATTCATAGAAGGAATCAAATTCGTAAGTATCAGAACTATGACCTTGTGAATTGAACTCGCGAGCACACTTGCGTCAGCGGATTTATGATTGTTTCATGGCTACTCCATTTCTTAGAAATTAGAAAATTATGTTCATTTCTGAGGCAATGATTAACTACTATATAAGAGATCCTTTATGAATTGCATAATAATTCCATTCTCTACTGGGAGAGCATGATAAATTCGCGTAAAGTCAGAGAACACGAATTACGCTAAGAACATTTCGTTTTACTGTTGGTTCAGATATTAGGGATACATCATGCCACCTGAAAGAGGCTAAAATTATCGTAGATGAGATGGGAAGGTTTAATGACACGATTCCAGAAATTGATTGATCATGGCGCCATTCTGGAGACCCGGCTATGGCATTGCTTCTGCGTAAACTTTCTGTTCTTCATTGGAAAACCTCTTAGACACTTGAAACTTAAGAAAATCAGCTCGAGGTTTGGTTGATAGGAGCTTTTTAAGAAGTCACAAATCCTCCACATATCTATTGTAGAAAGATCAACGTGCAAAAGAGCTCATTCTAAGAGGTCCTCCCAGAACTTGGAGAAGTCTCTAAAAGTTCCTTGTTTCTAGCAAATCATCTGCAAGAATCTGCAACCTTCGTCATGTCAAGTACAGCATCGCAGCCAACTAAGACTGGTCTTAAAAATTTCAACGTCGCTTCGTCTGTCGAATCCACATCCTCACCTTACCAACTCTATTACATTCGTTTTTATCCCCCAACCAAGAATTCTCGTAGCCCATTATCCTACGCTCGTGAGTAAAATTCTTTCCTTCGCGACTTTGCGTAGAATTTTCACGTGATGAAACTGCTGATCACCAACTCTTTAGTTGGTTACCGTCGAAGATGGGGTAGTGGTCCTATCGACGCATCTACCACAATCTATATCGGTGTCAGAGAGTTGCTTTATGGATCAATTGGGATCGGACATGGGTCATTGCTGGATGGGTTACGTTGCCTGAGAATGAGAAAATGGCTGGGAGGGTTTGGACTTTGGGAAGCTGAGGGATCTCTGATGAGTATGAAAAGCTTGATGGAGAACATCAACTCAATGTTCTGGCGAATTGACGATGGGCAGTACTACTACCAATCAATTTCCAAAGACTGGACGTTTTAATAGATTCCTAAACCAGAGAGCTTAAGATAGACTCTACCTCGAATGCAAAACGTTGATTTAAATATAGCCAAATAACTGTGTGATGGATCCATCATAAATCGTGATCTTGGAAAAGCTTCAATGAATTTGAGAATAGGGCACATCTGAACATACAACGATGATCTCTCAGGTGCGCGGTGATCTTGCCTTTTATAATAGATAGAATCATACATGATCACGGCAATTCATCAGTTAGGCACATGATATATATATATATATTCGTGTGAAAGATGCCATGCGTATATGGTGTGAAATATTCTCAACGTTCACGAAAAGTGAACGACATTGCTTACATAATATCCTTATCGAATGCTCCGCTTCTGATAAGTTGCAAAAATAATTTCATGTCCAAGCAAATTGAACTTTAAGAAACAACTTTTTCTATCATTTTATTTCTATAATCACAAAACCAACCATGAAGCGCAAACTCGATGCCAATGATGTTCCTGTACCAACAGAAGGATCCGATACCATAAAAGAGAATGTCACTTTTGCTAGTTTGGGATTGGATGCGCGTCTACTTCAAGGAATCGCAAAGCAAAACTTTCAATCACCAACACTCGTGCAAAGCAAAGCAATTCCGCTCACATTGGAAGGGCGCGATATCTTAGCCAGAGCAAAGACAGGATCTGGAAAAACTGCTGCTTACTTACTACCAATACTACATTCGATATTAAAGAGGAAAGAGGTATGAGTTCCAATTGTCTTACGAAGTAATTACATAGACTGATCGTTCTAGCTTTCATCCACCCAATGCACAACCGCTCTTATTCTTGTACCTACTCGAGAACTTGCAGATCAAGTTTACAAAACCGTTGAATCTTTTACAGCATTCTGCGCGAAAGATGTCCGAGCAGTCAACCTTACCCAGCGAGTTTCCGATGCAGTTCAACGATCACTTCTTGCAGACTCCCCAGATATCGTAATCGCAACACCTGCGAGAGCTTCTTTGAATGCCAATACCTCTGCACTTTCCCTCGCAAATCTTACACACATGGTAATTGATGAAGCTGATTTGGTTTTGTCTTATGGTTATGATGAGGATTTGCAAAATGTTGCAAAAATCATGCCCAAGGGTGTTCAAACTGTTTTAATGAGCGCTACATTGACGAGTGAGGTTGAAACTTTGAAAGGGCTATTCTGTAGGAACCCTGAGGTATTGAAGTTGGAGGAAGCAGAGGATGAGGGAGAAGGTGTTAGCCAATTCGTTGTGAAGTAAGATCTCTTTGAATTCTTTGTACGATCGATGCTAACAAGTAACAGATGCGCCGAAGACGAGAAGTTCCTCCTAACATATGTCATATTCAAATTGAAACTTATTAAAGGAAAATGCATCATATTTGTTGGTGACATCGATAGATGTTATCGATTGAAGTTGTTTTTGGAGCAATTCGGAACAAGAAGCTGTATTCTCAACTCCCAATTACCTGTCAACTCACGTATCCATGTCGTCGAAGAATTCAACAAGAACGTTTATGATATCATCATTGCTTCGGATGAGCACGAAGTTTTGGGAGATGAGGACGAACCTAAATCCGAGGATGCGGAAGAGGTTGAAGCGGATAACGCTGATGAAGAAAAAGAAGATGCAAAGGATACAAAGAAGGAAACTAAGCAACCCTCGAAGAAGAAGCAAAAGACAGGAAAGAAAGACAAAGAATACGGAGTATCGCGAGGAATTGACTTCAAGAATGTTGCTTGCGTTCTTAATTTCGATCTTCCGACATCATCCAAATCATACACCCATAGAATTGGTCGAACCGCTCGAGCAGGCCAGACAGGAATGGCACTATCATTCGTTATCCCATCCGAACAATATCGAAAACACAAACCAACTAGCATTGAATCGGCGAAAAATGATGAGAAAGTTTTGGCGAAGATTGTCAAGCATCAAGCAAAGAAGGGCAAGGAGGTCAAACCATATAATTTTGATATGAAGCAAGTGGATGCTTTCCGATACAGAATGGGTGATGCACTACGAGCTGTTACAAGCATCGCGGTCCAAGAAGCCAAAACTCGAGAAATTAGACAAGAATTAATGAAGAGTGACAAGCTCAAACGTCATTTTGAAGAGAACCCAGGCGACTTGTACCATCTTCGACACGATGGGGAATTACGACCTGCCAGAGTACAAGCACATTTGAAGCATGTGCCGGATTATCTCCTCCCAAAAGAAGGCAAGAAAGGAATCACCGGTGGAGATGTTGGATTTGTGGGAATGCACAAAACGACAGAAAATAGAATTAGAAAAGCCAGGGCGGCTAACAAGGCGAAGGGACGAGGAAAAGGAAGGAAATCAGACCCTTTGAAAACTTTCAAGGCGAAGTCAAAGAGGTAATTAATTAGCACTGTATTGAATAAGATACCATTTTTGTCAGGGCCACGGTCAAGATACTCAACTACTTTATATATTGATTCCGCAGAAGTTTTTATTTCGCCATGTATTATTGCTTTGCGATGTTTCACAGTTTTCATACCCGCACCTCTGTGCAAATTTTTCAATGATAAGTTTGGCTAATCCAAGTATCTCCTCTCCCACCCTTATCCTTGATCTAGACAAAGATCACGGCTCCTCATCTTGTGGTGCCTTTAAAGAGAGCTTCTGCTGAACTTTCTATTGTCCAAGCAGTACTCGAGAAACGATACACGCTAGCATCTCCGTATGAAAACTCGACAGTCGTTGCCCGATGCGAAATATAAGAATGTTGGAACATGGAGAACGTGAAATGGACAAATTGCTATGATTGGCCGGCTTCTTGAGTCGGCCGAGTCACCTGTCTTGATCCAATCATATATTCTAAACCCGTCTCGTGACCGAGTTTCTTTTGTTGCACGTCTGATTCTCGTGGATATATCCAAGAAGCTTGAGGATATTAGTCTAGTCACGTGATCACGGTCAGAACTTGGAGCTCTAAGGTTGTTGTGTTTTAGGCTAGATTTGCAATGGTTTTTTTTTTTTCGTCATTAGAATCTCTTCAAGTACAGCACTTGAATTTTGCGATGGAGACGAACTGATCTTAGTAGAGAAAGGGATCTTCTTGCTATTATCCTTCCTAATCGACTCTAATCTCATCTGAGGCATTGGCATGAATTAGCCTGCTTGAGGCAGGATGAGTTGAGGTGAAATAAATTGTCAGGAAAATAGATTCGAAGATTGATCATGGGGGTATGAATAATTATAGGGTCTGATATCTAGAGCACAATTCCATGTTTCGATAAGTGTTGGTCATCAACTGGATCCCCTCTTTACACCTTTTGCTTTGGCGTATTGGATTCTTGTAGTGGAAGCTTCATTCAGTCAGGAATAGAACTTTTTACCCACTTTGTAAATAGATGGATGGGTGGGAATGGAAGAAGTTTATATATATCAATGAGTATTGGATACAAATAGGCACTCATCTCTTACATTCAAATTATAGATTCAAGAAATCAACCAGATGAATACTTATGTAGTAACAAGACTGGCTACGAAACTGGATGATTGTATTGAAATAGATATGTGTTCAAGGAAGAATTGGATGTACTCTGCTTATAAATTTTCTCCATTTTCAAGCACAAAAAGTATGAGGTGAACTCCATACAATCACAACTCCAGGATCTTATGAGAGCATAAGAATATCATGTACCTTCCGTGTATTCGAATTAGTATTTGACACATAAGCAATCTACTCTGATATATATTGTGTAGGGTTTAAAATGTCAAGTGTAGTTTTGCATAATCAAGAAAGCATAAATTCAATACTCACTCAACTTTCATGATATTGTCGAAAGTCTAGGACAATTCACTGGATGAGCAAATTTTTAAGCATTCCTCCCTTCAAGTTCTTGTATATGGGGCCTGCTATGAGGTATGAATCCAACTTGTTAGAGAGTACGAGTGATGTTGAGAAATATACACCAAAGATGATGCTATTCACTTTGTGACCTTATATCATAGTAATAGACAAATGATGCTCTATTCCGTGTGCTTCTGTTATCCCGATAGGCTCCAGGGCTCTTCTCTTCTCACTCACATTTATGAGTATATCAATAGTAGCTGGTAATCTGTGGCAACTTCATTCTCCATTCACTGAAACGAGCCTTAACGGATATTCTCAAGTATAATTTCTTCAAGGTTGCCACTTCCCGTTTCGCATTTTGACCTTTTGAACTTCATCTGCAAACATATTTTTGTTGGTTAGCGGGGTAAGTGTTCTTCTGAGGGTGTTTTGAGTCATCTATATTGATACGTATTCACCTAGCCGAATCTCGTTTAATTCACTCAAAGGAACTGTGGACTTATTCGAGGTCTGTCTCTCTTGCAATTTCCTCTCTTCTCTTTCTAACTTTCTGATCTAAATTTGTACGTCAACTTTATTCAAACTAGATTATTTTCAGGCAACTTCCTGATCTTCATAACTATTATATCCTACTCGGGGGCGCTGGTCGTCGCATCAGTCAAGGTTTACTGGTCTTCTTCCTAACATTTTGATACTATAAGCATGTAGCCTCACTTTCCATAGTGCAACCACAACTACACAGCAACACCAAAATCAGAGTAAGTAATTTTCTTTATCAAAAGCCAAAAGAATGCAATCCGTCCTCTATTCTATTTATGTCGAAGTATCTATCAATATCCTTTGACGAGGCCTTGACGAGGCCTTGACCATGCCTCTCGAGTCGCATCACTGGCTTCTCCTCATACCATTCTTCTTACGCCCTTCGTTCATCTTTACACGTAGATTTTACCCCGCACTTATTCAATACAACGACTTTCAAACGTTCAAAATGTTTTGGGAACTGTCACTGATGACCCGCCAAATCCAACACATTTAGCTCCCTTATCCTTGTTGGCTTTCAGTTACCCTTATAATTCATCACTTCAAATCTACATCAGTGTCGCCTTCATATTTCAAGAACCTTCTGAAGGAATTTGACGTCGAAAATGGAGCTTGACGATACATGGGATCCTGATCCCTTGCCAAGTGGCAGTTCTAGGAACCAATCTCAGCCTCGATTCAAAAGAGAGACAACTCATCACTCTCAGGCACAACCGGAACCGCAGCATCAATACTACGAACAACCAAAAACATCTCATTCACAACTTAGAAGACGGAACGCGCCCATGAAGCTTTATCAAAACTTTTCAGACGATAGAAGCTCATCTGATGAATACCCTGTCGTCTTGCAACAACCGCAGATTAAAAATAAAAGGGTGACAAGTCCTGCTCAACCTGCCCAGGAAAGACGAAAGCGACATCAGAGTGAGCACCCAAGTCGCATCGAACGTGGCCGCACGACAAACGTAGAGGAGGTTATATATGATCACATCTCAGCGATCCCGCGGTCTCGCAATAAATCCGTTGCCCGCAATGACGCTCGATATAAGAGTGTAGCAAATGATGTTTTCGAAGAGTATCAAAGTTTCAGAACCACCTCAGCAGTTAGCAGAAAATCGGTCGCCCCTAGCCATTCATGTGCGAGAGATTTGTATGAGGATCAAGGTTATATTACAATGAAAGATTACAACCGGCAGTTCGAAAAAGAGCCAAGTTTCGTTTCACCTCAAAACAGTGCTCAATTCAAGAGACGCATGAGGGAGGAGCCAACCTACGAATCTATGCCACCTAGCATAGATGCTCACAGATCAGCTGGCCGAAATAGTCAAGAAAGTTCAAAAGTCAATCACGATCCTGTCGGTACACCCAAGAAAAAACAACGTCATGGTTATTCTCGTGCACAAAGTCTAGCCCCAAGAATCTCAAACGACAATAGCGATGTTCAATATCTGGGCACTGAAAATGGTACGTACGGTGTCAGAATTCAAAAGCAGGAAAAGAAGCCCCAACTTCGCTCGCCATTATGGCCAAGCTTTGAATCTGCTGTACCCAAACCTTGCTCTGCTAACAGATTGCAAGGGATAATTGACATATCTACCTCGATGAAGCCGCCCCCATATACGCCAAAGAATCAGCCAGTGAGAATCAAATCAGTTGCGTCTGATCGTATGCAGAACAATACAAGTCAAACTCGAACGACTGATTATGGTCTCATTGATGATGAAGATGTCTACGACACACCATTGGAAAATGACCTTCGCCGTAGATCTAAGTCTCATGTGAGAGCTCATAATGGCCCCATGAACTTCATGAATGCTCTACCAAAGTCTAGTGTATTTCGAAGAAAAAACTCTGAAGTCGCAGAAAAGGTACATCAAACTCCATCCAGAGATTCAGATAGATCTAACAATTCGGGGGTCACTATTGATCTCGTTACGCCAGAAAATACTGTTTGTGCCCGCAGCTCAATCCCTTTTATACCTCAGCACTGGACTCCAACAAGGAGAGGCCCAGTGAAAGTATCGTCTCCCATGGAAACCTCTGAGCAGAATGGTCTTGGCGCTAAAAGTGGACAACAACCTGATCAGATGACTCATCAGCACCAAGCCATCAAATGTATTCCTAAAAGCCGACAGCAGCCTGAAGAAAACTTACGACAACTACAAGCAGCTGAGAAGATCATCCGACAAGAACTCAATGCTGATAATGAGGCTTTACAAGCAGAGCTTTTCGGAGAAGTTATCGGTGAGACCGAGGAAGAAAAGAGAGAGCGTGAAGAATCTAAGCGTTTGGAAGCTCAAAATTTGCGGAAAGAAAAAGAGAAACAAGATCTCACTGATGCCGAAAAGAAGCGAGAGAAGAATAAAGCAAGAGTCAATAGAGAGAACGAGAGGAAAGCGGCTGAGCAGGCCAAGAAGGAGAAAGAAGCAGCAGCAAAAAAAGCCAAACGTGACGCCGAACGCCACCATCAATCATTGAAGGAGCAACAAAATGCAGACGAGAGACGTAAGGCGGCAAACAAGTTACTACAAGAGAAGAAAGAAAGAGATTTGGCTGTATCCAAAGTCATCGAGGAAAAAGCCCAAGCTGCAGAAAAAGAAAGAAGAGAGAATGAAGTTAAGTTTGAGCAAATGAAACGACAATTGGAAAAACTTGAGGCGCAAGTGAAAGCAAAATCGATTGCGGAATTGAAACCTGCTAGAAAGTCTACGGCTGTGGACGGTATATCAAACAAAGTTAACTCTCAGCCTCCTCAAGTCACACTTTCAACAAGCATGGAAATTGACGATGAAAGTTCATTTTCCCCTATACAAACTCAAATAACACCCGTAAATGGTACTGATACTTCAAATACAGCAAGTGATTCATTTCCTCAAGCCACGCCTCCAATAATCACCGAAGTCGAGGATGAAGATTCACTGTTCGTTTCAGATAATCGAAAGACAGTTGTGGAAGCCACTGCAGAACGGCAGATTTTGAACGGTCTTCAAAGTGCCACAGGAAGTTTTAGTAGTGATTCGACAATTTTTCAGTCCATAGAGAATGATCGACCTCCTACTAGTATAACTGAGATATTTGCCAAAACAATTCACAATCCAAGTGGTGACAAGACTCTCGAAGATAGGGACACGGAGCGAGAAGCTATTCGCAAAAATAGAGCGAATGAGAATGCAGTTGCCAAGCAAAGACGAGCAAAGTCCATACCCGCGGAGCCAATCCCCGAAACAGTTGCTCATAAGGCTGCTCCACGAGAAGTTTCTAAAGCACCATCAAAAAGCACGCCAAAGAAGAAACATACCCAGCCCCTGATAAAGGCATTAGGAGGTTCCATATTCAGTGCTAAACTACAAACTCTACCCGGACATGAGCCCGGAGGATACATTCCTCACGAGCAACCAGGAGGACTCCAAAATTTCACTGAGAATTCTCCCACAGATCTTACAGTCTCGAAACCCTGTCCACTTTCATTGCCTCTACCTCTCCCTCTTCCTCTACCAGTAACATCTATTATTACTTCAAGTAGGCCAGAAGCTCGTCTGATTTCACAAGCAGAGCGGGAGGAGATTGAAGCTAATCGTCAAAGAGTCCAGGCTGAAGCACAATCTCGGAAGGAAAATGCGAGCAGAGCAAGATTGGAGGAGAAAAAAGCTGCATCTGCGAAGAAGAGAACAGTTGAATATCGCAAGAGAAAAGAGAAAGAACTTATCGAAGGAGCTCGTAAAGAAGGTAGAGTATTAGGTAAGTTTGAGCTGGAAGCTAGGCTTAACAAGTTGATGGAAAAGCGAGAGGTAAGTTTCCATATCAAGTCACCGTTTTATATTTACACTAATTGGAGATTTAAGCGTGAGCAAAAACGAAAGAAAAATCGTGCGGGAGGAAAGGCTTCATTGAACGAGCATGAACATGATCCTGTTCCTAATACCAATATACCTAACGTTTCTGGCATGGCCGCGGCGCAAATCTCATCCTCCGATACTGCCAGTGATTCTAATCAAATTGAAGAGGATGATGATCCTATGATTCTAGCCCTGGAAGAGCATAAGATTAAAACGGCCGAAATTTTGAAAGAACGGGCGCAATCGCATGCAGCTCGACGTGCCCAACCACAACCACAACCAACGAAGAAACTGGAACCAATCCTTGACTCTGACGAGTCTGAGGAGTCTGAAGAAGATCCGATTGACGAAGAGACTCTGGAAATGCTGATGGAGCAGGCTCGAAAAAACAACGCTGGGGCTGAAGGGGCTGGCAAAAATAATGATGGGATTCAATCAGAAACTCGAACTGAGGGAGAAATTGCTTTCGAGAAAGAAATAGAAGGGCTTTTCGAAGAAGATTCAAACGTCGAAGGAGAGTCTCAAGAAGCAACCACTACACTCAACCCTGATGAACATAGTGCTCAAATCGTTCCACAAATGCCCGATATGACAAGATATTTTAAGGGACAATCCGCTCCACGGTTGTCCAGTAATCTTGAGACCCAATCACTGTTACTTGCAGGACCGATTCAAATAGCCAAAACTATACCTTCCAAGCCTCAGCAGCCCGTATCATATAAAATGATCAATTTATATATGGTCATGATACAAGTGACACTTCACGGATATGAAGACGGAGCAATTCTCAAAAAGAAGTTCTTTGATATTGAAAAGGCCAACAAATATGCACAGATGCTAGTCAACGAACACAGAAACAAAATGTTCAGACAACGGGAAATTCTGGAGAAGTGGGAATCAGACCGTATGTATCATGGCCAAATCATTCACGACAAGCAGAAGATTACCAAGGTTTTTGTTGAACTTAAACCGATGAACACCGAAGATATTGACAAATACGATCCGACACTAGTACGCCCGATGTTTGCTAATCATTATTACACTGTTCGATTTGAGAAAGTCGTTGAGGAAATCGATCCCGAAACTCAGAAAGTCTGTATGACAAACCGTACTACTGGATTTGCAGACGCTAGCAAGCTATACACGGTTTTGGAAATGGCGAATCATGCTGCTGCCGAATACCTCGCCAAAGAAATCAAACCCAAGGAAGAAGTTGAGGAGCATCATACTACTTACGAAGAACTCCTCCCGCAAGTGAGAGAAGGAAGAGATGAATACAACCAAACAGGTCAATTGTTTTGTTGCGAGGTGACTTGCGAACAAGCTCCCTGGGCAGATTTCAAATCGTTCGAAGTTGGCGTGGAAATGTATAGTACTGAGGGCCCGATCAACTAAGATGGAAAGTGATGAATGTGCTTGCTTCATCATCTTCTATCATGAATGCAAATTGCTTGCTGAAACTATCATCATCGCTCAGTTTCTTGAACCCACAGAACTCTTATTTTCGGCCGTCAAATTTGCACATTTTCAGATACTTACACCATATCCATTTCAATATCACATACATTCACTATAAATAATATCGTCGATTTCAGCAACACCTCCGCACTTCAGATCCCCCTCAAAATAACATTCTATTTAACTCATGCGTCACAGCAAATTTAGCATAGCATTATTATTCCAGTGCATCAAACTCAACATCAAATCAATCATCATCACAATCACGAAAAACAAATGATACAGTCGGAAAAGAAAGTACAGAAGTTAGTTCAACCATTAGACGTTCAAGGGTAGTAATGACACGGACAACTCTTGGGGGACTCATCGATGAGTTTATTTCTTGCTGTTTATTAATAGAAAGGGCGTGGGATTTGGGTATTTTATTTTAATTTATCTGCTTTTTATTACCTTTTGGCTTACTCCGGTGTTCGTGGTAACAGGTTCCGTGAGCTATTTAGAGGAAGGGGAGTGGTAGTGGAATCGAATGGGGAGTGAAAGGGGCGAGGCCATACGCGGGCGGAGAAAAGGGGTGATTTGGTGCCAAGCTAAGCACACACGCTGGGGAAAAGCTACGCGGGGGGTGGGAGATCCATTGGAGAGGAGAGAATAACACATTTTCTTTTGTTGTCGTTGTTTTAATGAAAATTGATTGATATTGCCTCTTGAAAAACTCGACCAGTTGTTGTCGAATTCCAAAGTTTGTGATAATGATGAAGTGATGATACAGCAAATGATTGTTCGAATTCAAATTTGCATAATGGCAGCGAAGATACTTTTTAAGAATGGTCATATCTTCAAAGTTCGATTTTATTATAGTAGTGCTCAACAAACTTGTACTGACTTTTATGAGAATTTAAGATACATATTTGAAGCTTTGCTTTTTGACAAATGCAGCCAAACGAGACTCTCATTTTCAGTGAATATTCCTCGATTTTTGAGAAGAAAAAGAAATATGATAGCAACAAAGAATGGACTATAGTGAAAACCACTGTTTGAAAGACATCTGGTTGGAACCTATTTTTAGGTACACTGGAGGAAAAACTGAGGGATGTACCATAGATTCGAAGCTGAAGCAAAGATTCACAAGAAATTGCGGGCTCCGCCTAGCGATGGCTTGCCGGCCCCTTGTATCTCGCAAATGTGGTGAGTATACTACGAATTAGCTGGAGATTCATATGAAAAAAAGAGAATGAGAAGTATGGATGGTGGGATTGAGAAGGAAAATTGAATTTTATGAATCGCATGCCGATGCTGAGAAATCAATAGATGAGCATCCCACTCCAAGGCGGACTTAGCAGAGGAAGATTCAAAATGTTGTTCTCCATTCAACTGGTAATCTTGTGTATATCGCGCTCATCTTCTCGTGTTTATCTCCATCACATCGTATCTGGCAATACTTTTTTTGAGGACAACGATATCTAAGAGATGATAACAACGATAAATATCTTGACAACAGCAGATCCCGGTTTCTAGATATATACCCGTATCATGAGAGAACGCTTCCTATTGATCATCACCATGCTGAACTCTCCGAATCATACCATCAATCCGTCGCTGTAGACCTACACTTCCACTCAACGATACGAAAAGTTTCAAGCAGCTTCTCGTGTCTCCTATCCAATGCTTAATTCAAGAAAAGTATTGCCTTTTGTATTAGCATACTCATAAAACAACCAGGAAAGCCTACCAACTCAGTCCAATCCCCCACTCATACTGTTAAATCATTTACGAATTATCACAGATCATTCGCACAACACGTGCTGCACGATCCTGTTCCTCGTTGTCTAATACAACGAACTGAGCACATATATATGTGGTACGTAGCACGTATTCTAACCACCATATCCCTGACCTTAACATGCGGGAAGACTTTCGACAAGGGCCATTGGCAAGTGAAGGTAAAACTTTCTATATCCTCAAGAAGGCCGATCGCAACCTCTTCCGTGCTTTCCTGTGGGATCTTGATGTGGTAATCACGTTTCTTTTTGGATTGGATGAGATGGATCTAGCATGGAATATTAGTGACAGTGACAATTATGATTCTATGGTGACAGTGAGCAGAATAATGACGATAGTGCCAATGTTGAGATGAGAAGGGCTGTTTGATTGGGTCTTGAGTATAAATTCTTTAGGTTGATGGATTTATATTTACAAATCAAAGAGAAGAAAGAAGTACAATGGGAGATGCCCCGACAGTGAATATAGTTCGCCCTGAAAACGTTCAATCCCCCCTGCTTAGAGACAATATATGCTGGACTTATTCCATAACTTACAATCTATTTGTACGTATTGTCTCATTCTTCCCCATCAAATCGACATCAACTTGAATGTCCAAGAGAGGCGGGACGACAACCAATCATATTGTTTCATTGACAGGTATATCTTTTATGAGTGTTCTCGACTTACTCGAAGATAATGACATTATGACACACAAACTCTCGATAATCCTTGATTGAAGTTCATATATAACACTTCGCTCGCTACTAGCCAGACGTTGAGCGTTTCCTAATATGGCCAACCTTTCACCACAATATTTCCATCCTCTTCACTCCAATAAAGCACAGTAAGCTAAAGCTAAATACAATAAATTACACATTTCAATTGTAATTAGGAGAAGGTATTAAAACAAAAGTAACGCCGAGTCACTTTTTCCTAATACACACATCAAAACCGACAACTTCCCTCTTAATGCACCTATTTTGGAGCCTCTCCATCGACGAAACTTAGTGCATCTTCCTTTCCAACAACACCAATCCCACTAGTCTTGTTATGAAAAGTGACACCGTAACATTTATTTGCCACTAGCACCATCTCTGGTCTAAATGTTGTGCAAATAAATTGTCCACCCATTACTTTTTGTTTCTTCGAACCACCTTCACCATCTTCATCATTGTCAGATTCTTCATCTGAGTTATCTTGCGACTGAGAAGCTTGTGATTGTTTGGCTGAGATTTCCTTGAGCATCTGAGCTACAGCGGTACGGTATTGAGCATCAAGATTTGCGTCAATTTCATCAAAGAGATAGAAAGGAGCTGGGTCACATTGTTGAATTGCAAAGACAAGGGCAAGGGCGCATAGACCTACAGGGAAGACAAATTAGTATATTAAATGGTGAGTTTGCGGAGGGGAATGACATACTCTTTTGTCCACCAGATAATTGTTGAATACGTTGCTGATCATCGTGTTTACTATTGAAGCTAACACTGATTCCAACACCAACATAATTCTCAACACTATCCCGCGCTTCTTCATCCGAGTCTTCTTCCTCTCTCGCACGACGGTCTGTTTTACGTTGAATAACAAGACGACCACGACCAGCTGGGACAAGACGCTCGAAAATTTGGGCAAACTCCTTAGATACTTGCTTGAATGTTCGCTCAATGGCTTCATCCTTACGTTGATCAAGGACTTCAACGAGTTCTTGAATTGATGATTGAGAATCATCGAGTTCCTTCCTACGCTTAGTCAAGCTGTCGCGCTGAGTTGTGAATTGATTGTATTGTTCGAATGCCTTCTTGTTAACGTGTTTATACTTCTTGAGAGCCTCTTGAACCTTTTTGAGTCGAGATTGAATCTTAAAACGTTAGTATATAGGACGAAAAGCTTATCGTGAAATTTTGCTTACAGATTTTGGATCATAATCCTTATACTTTTCAAATGCTTCATCAGGCAAGACACCCAAGTCGCGAATGTTCTTGGCGCAATCTGCAGCACTAGTGGTAAGGATGGCCTTTCGAGCAATACTTTTCTCCATCCTCTTCTGGTGCTTCTCGATTAATGCAGCAATCTTATTCTGTTCGTCTTCTTGGCGACTCCTCTCCTGTTCCAAATTGTTGATGTTTGATTCGGCTTCTTCCAATTGCTTTTCATTTTCCTTGAGCTTTGACTCAACAACACTTGAAGCCTTGGTGATACGCTTCAATTCTCTTTGGGATTCCTTCAAATTACCAGAACCACCACTGGTAGCAAGATCGAATTCTTGACTATTCAATTGATCAAGTCGGAGTCTAAGATTTTCGCGGAGATCAACCTCAATCATCTGTTTGCGGCTCTCGAGATCTCTTCGACTTCTGCTGTATTCATTCCATTGCTTTTGTAGGTCCTGGACAGAAGCATTGAGCTGTTCAAGCTGTCGTTCCTCATTAGCCGACAATGCCTTCTTGAAGTCAGACGCAATTTCTGCTTCGTAATCAGCAATTTTAGCTGCGTGATCTTTTAACAACTTGAGAACATCTGCTTGATTGCGAAGAAGCTGCTCAAGCTGTGCCTTCTGTCTTTCAAGATGCGCTTGTTTTGATCTCAGCCCTGACTTTAATGGATCCAGGCTGTCGACAAATTTATGCTCCTTTTGACTAGCCTTTTGTTCTTCAGTATAAGCGGCTGTAATTTCTTGATCCTTTTGCTCAATTTCCTTTCTAATCTCGTCTTGTCGCACCTTCAAAGTTTCATACTCATCCCGCCATTTGGTCAGTGCACGAACAGCTTGAAGTCTTGATTCTTTTGGATTAAGATATCCACCAGTCAAGGCACCTTTCCTATTTGTGGTATCGCCGTCCGGTGTAATGGCATTACATCCGTGACTTCTTGCATATTGCGCAGCAATCGTGAGGTTAGGACAAACGATGGTTTTACCGAATACTTGCTCGAAGGCTGGTTGATACTTCTTGTCGTACCGAATCTTGCTCAACATAGGTATGGCATCAGATGCATTTGGCAAGTTACCTGGTTTGAATCTGAGTTGACTCAAAGGAACAAATGTAAGTCTTCCGCCCTTGTCAGCGTTTAAAGCATTAATAAGTTGCGTTGCGGTTTCTTCGTTATCAACGACGTAGTTGAAAAGACTGCTACCGGCGGTCTGTTCCACAGCTACTCGATAAATATCTTCCACTTCAAGGAGTTCTGCTAGAGTACCGTATGCTCCTTGGATGTTGTGCTGCTTTTTGAGACGTCTGACAGTGGCTAAACCACGAGATGTGGCGCTATCCATGGTCTTTGCTAACTCCGACTCGGCTTGAAGAACTTCCTTGCGAGCATCTTCTATGACCGAGTGGAGCTTTTCGTCCTCTCTTCGTAGCAACTTTCTCTCGTCCTGTAATTTCTCCAAAGATTCCTTGGCGGTAGAAACCTCTTCAGCCAAGGCTATTCTATTACCGCTCCATCCATCTAATCGCTCCTGAAGACCAGATATTTCGGTTTCCAAGTTTCGGATTTCAGATTGCACATTGTTCACCTCTTCATCGCCATCGATTCGATTTGCCTTCTGCGATCCAATTGTGGAGTTGAGCTCTTCAATTTCCTTCCTTAAAAATTGATCACGTTCAGCCTTTGTCCTAAATTGGTTGCTACGAGCTTGTTTTGCGTAGAGCCTATTTCTGCCAGCCTCCGCTTCGTCGAGATTTCGCTTGACTTCGGCTTCGCTAGCTTTTCGACTCGTAAAATCCGGGAGTAATTGTGCAAGTTCAGCCTCTTTCGAAGCTATTTCCTCCTTTACGGAATTCAGTTCCTGCTGATGCCTTACACGCGATTGTTCTGTGGACGATTGGTTGGCTGTCAAGGTTTTGACGTCTAATTCGATCTTGGCCCGAGCTTTTGCGGTATCTCGTCTGTCCTCCTCCAATTGACGTCTATCTACTCTGAGAAGCTCCATTTGTCGAGTCAACTGTTTGATCTGTGTGTCTAGTTGGGCGATAGCCTTTTCTCCTTCCATGAATGCGTCCCTGTTCTCGTCGCCATCACCACCACCTTGTCTGAACTCATCGATTTCCTCCAACTTTTCGGCAATTGCGACTTGTTCCTGGTGAAAGAAGGCATATTGTAGACATCGACGATCCTTATCTTTCTCTTGGTAACCTCTCAATTCTTCCTTCTCCTCTTCCAGTTCTGCCAGACGTTCCTTAATGTATTCCAACAACTCATCAATCTTGGCTCGTTTATTATTAGTATCTGTCATAATCTTCAGGGACTCAGTACGGCGTTGCTCATAGACTTGCGTTCCAGCCACTTCTTTCAATAAGTTTAATCTCTCGCCATCTTTCATATTGGTAAGAGCTGTAACACGTCCTTGAGGTACAATGTAATATGGATTTGACCTGGAAAAGCCGGCGGTTTCCAGAAGATTAAGAACATCAGTTTTCGTGGCATTTTTCTTGTCCAAAGAATATTCGTCTTTCTTCAATCCAATTGTTCGACGAAGGTAGAGCTCGTTCTTGCCAGTAGGAAATCGCCCGTCGGAATTGTCGAAAATGATTTCAACATATGCAGACATAACCGCAGATCCTGAACCTTCGTGAAGTAAAGCCTGTCGCTCTTCACGACCCATCTGCGTGTACGCATCGCTGAGAACGAATCGAATGGCTGCGAAAAAGTTACTTTTTCCAGATCCATTTCTGCCAACAATCACATTTGTCGCTGGAGAAAATTCATCGATGAGTGTTTGATCCTTATAACTATATGTGTGCGTTAGGATGTATCATCTTTCGTCGTAGTGAAAAACGTACCTTTTGAAGCCCTGGATATTTATCTGCTTGATGTAAACCATCGCGACCACTTGTCGCCAGTGGGGCAACGATGATTCTTGCTGACTATGAAGAGCGCTTCAAAAGGGGAAAACTGATCTCGATTTATTTTTGATAATTCGCAAGAGTTCCACCAAGCTCAACTGGACAATCAGTATTCAATCCAGGTTTTAATGAGTTTGTCGCGTCAATAAGCTGAAAGTTTAAGAAACGCGATTGAGGTCGCGATTCTTAGCGTAGAAAAGTGACGTCTCACCGCCCTGCGGCAGAAATTCTCCATGATAATTTCAATCAGTCATTCTTCACCCACCACTTTTTAAAGCACCTAAGGTCAACACACAATACCAAACTAATCTGCTTATTGGAAAGATGGCAGATAATAACGAGTTACCCACACCTGTATCTGCTGCAGCAGGTCAAGAACCATCTCACACATATATTCCAAATCAAGGATATGCCCACCCCGCCACTTCAGATGCCCCTCCAATGACTCCAACTTCCGGTGAAAATACAGAATATGCCGCAGATAACGAAGACGATGCATACGATGATTTATTCGATGAGGAAGATGATGGATACGTTGACGATGTCGATTACGACCCATCTTCCGGTGACTTAACCAAATCCTATAACCGTCAACGCAAGCTCAATGATGCCACCGCCACCGGTGCACCTCGAATAAATCCCCAAAGACCGGCTGCGAATACCAAGGCAAGTGTCGATGATCAGATTACCAGTTTGTCAAAACATGCTGCTAAGATCAGATTGGATGGCAGTTTCGATGGAGGTCATAAAACACATGGAAAAGATAAATCGGATCGTGCGACGAGTGAACAAGTTTTGGATCCTCGTACACGTATGATTTTACTTCAAATGATCAATAGAGGTATTGTTTCCGAAGTCAATGGATGTTTAAGTACGGGTAAGGAAGCCAACGTGTATGGAGCCTTATCAATTCCTTCGACGGACGCAGATTCACAACCAATTCACCGGGCCATCAAGGTCTACAAGACTAGTATCCTGGTCTTCAAGGATCGTGATCGTTATGTTACTGGCGAACATAGATTCAGATCAGGATACAATAAAGGAAATAACAGAGCTATGGTCAAAGTCTGGGCTGAGAAAGAGTTCCGAAATTTAAAACGTTTACATTTGGCTGGAATCCCTTGTCCAGAACCTGTCCATCTACGTCTACATGTCCTTGTCATGGGGTTCCTAGGTGATAAAAAGGGATGGGCCGCACCAAGACTTCGAGATGTAGAGCTCTCTGGTGATGACGTCGATGAACAGTATCGATTGCTCTATCTACAACTTATTGGACTCATGCGAAGAATGTACCAAACATGTAAACTTGTTCACGCAGATTTGAGTGAGTATAACGTGTTATACCACCAGAAAAAACTTTTCATCATCGATGTTTCTCAAAGTGTTGAGCACGACCATCCTCGTTCATTGGAATTCCTCCGAATGGATATCAAGAACGTATCCGATTTCTTCAAGCGCAAGAATGTTGAAGTCCTATCCGAACAAACTATTTACCAATTCATCACTTTCCATGACGGACCAACCCAGGAGCCAGGACTTAGTGAAGCGCTCGAGAAATTACTTCTTGAAAGACCTGAAGAAGATGAAACTGAAGAAGCAGTCGCCAAACGACAAGTAGAAAATGAAGTTTACCGTCAACAATACATACCACAAACTCTAGAACAAGTCTACGATTTTGAGCGCGATGCTGAGAAAGTAGGAAAGGGCGAACGAGGCGACCTTGTGTATCGGAATTTGTTGGCTGCGGACAAAATGCCCATGTCTTCTGGCAACGAGGCGGATGCAGAGGATACGATGGGTGATGGTACTAGTCAGGCCAGTGATGATGAGGAAGATGGGGAAGGTGACGAGGATGGAGAGGATGGAGATGATGACGATGATGAGAAAAGATTTGAGAAGGGTACACCGAGGGGAAAGAGATTCGAGGATAAAGATGCTAAGAAGGTATGTTCATTTCCATTATTTGTTTTGCTATTCGCTCTATCCTTGACACTTCTATCACGGAATGATGACCCAATTTCCATCCACAAAACATGACTTCCCTTCTGGGATCAGATTACAAATCACGAGAACTTTATGTCTGACCATCACTCAACTATCTCCATTAATCTGCTTAATATTATATTTACCCAGAACTAACACTATTCTCTCAATAATAGGAGCACAAGAAAGCAGTCAAAGAAGAGAAACGAGAAAAGAGAAAAGATAAAATTCCTAAACATCTCAAGAAGAAACTTGTGAGTTCGACGGCAAAACATAAGCACTAGTTTTAAAGTCGAAAAATCAAATCAAAAAAATAAATTCTTGAATCAAACTATTCGATCGTCGGCTCTTTGACATGATAGTGACCGGTAAGTAATCATTATTTTTCTCTAGCTACCTTCCCCTACAGATGCAGAGAAGTCTCCAGAACAAACACCCGGATGAAGAAACAAACATCACTTCTCCCAACCCAATACATCGGAGTAGTGTCTTAATGAGGGTTTCCTTCGGCAAAACCTCTTTGGTGTATGGGTCACACTACCGGAGAAGCTGAGACGCTTCCACTTTCAATGAGAGTAGAAGATATGCTGATCAAAGAGAGCACTGACGGGTGTTCTGTTTACGGAGTTTGTTTTTCCTTGATATTTGGTTTATTGGGAAGAGAAACCTCAGAGGCTATGTGAAATTAGTGGTCTAGGAGACAAACACTTGCTCGTACGATGACATAACAATGTAGCGAGCTTAAGTAGAGAAAGAAATATATTATCTGTATATATGCATATGTATTCATTCGCTGTACCCTAACGTTTGCTATCTAAAACTGTGATTCTACACTTACAATTCCTGGAAAGGCCGTGGCCGTATAATGTAAACTCCCTCCCTGTGAAAAACGTAAAACCATGGTTCATTATGAAATTATCCATCCCCATTATATCCACAATCCTGACCACCCGTGAATCCAACTATCGCATACATAACATCGTATCGTATTTCATCCCAACATTTGCTTTCCATTTACCTCCATCCATCCCAGACCAATTCATACAAGCATCGCATCCCAATCATTTCTCACTCGTCAAATCATTTACTCCCTTCTATATCCCCCGTTTCTCTTCTTCCTTCTGTCCTCGGTATAATCCGTTTCATTTCCACCTCGCTCACTACTCAACCCCGGAATGAAGCAAGGGTAACTCTTATGTCCAGTATCCCCACTAACCTCACTATCCTCCCTCACACTACTCAACTCGCTTCCGCCAACACTGGACTCAGCAGCGGAATAAGCAGGTGGAGCTAAATGTGATTGATCTCTGCTTTTTTTCCTAGCTTCACGTCTAGCACGTCTCGCCTCTCGTTCACGGCGCTCTTGGTCTCTTATCGCGGCTGCATCACTAGATGATATGAGGGAAGATCCGGCTGCGGAACTATTATCGTCACCAACGCGGAAACTGAAATCTCTACGTTGAGCTGCGCGTCCCTTATCTTGAAGTTTCTTGGCTTCTGCTTTAATTCTCTCATCATCCGTTACACTTGAACCGACATCACTCTGTCTTGAACTCTTCTTAGTCGTGTTCTGTCTGTTCCAGAAAGTCGAGCTTCCATCAGCATCTTTTGTCGAAGTAGCAACACGTGGGCCTTGGACCGTTCCGATAACCTTTCGAATTTTGTAGTTGTCTTTGTTGTTACTCTTCTTTGGCCTCTCGGGGGCGCGCTCAGGAGATCTCTCGCGGTTTTTTATAAGTCCATCGGAAACAGTTGAGCCTTCGGGGTTTGTAGACCCTTCCCACATACTAGATTCGCTTTCTCTATTCATGCCACCAACTCGTGCTGGTTTCTCGTGACGGTATGCTCGAAGATCTGCAATATCGTCGCCGTATTCAGATTCAGGTACATCGCCCAAGTCCCCACCGCGGAGTCTGCTCTTCTTATGCTTCTTTTCCTTTCGTGGGTAATTGACCTCGCTCATTTCGCTATAAGTGACCTCACTTTGTGTACCGAGTGAACTCTCTTCCTCGTCATAGTCCTTGTATCTTGATCTCTCCATACCACTTCCACCCCTCTTACTCTTTTTGTTCTTCCTTCCCCATGTACTCCTCTTCTTTTCTCCGTGCACAATACTACCGCCTCCAAGATCCGTAGCTTCTGAGCCTCCAGAGAGTGTGGTACCATTAGGACCTTTGCGTCTCAAGACCGTAGACTTATAATCATCCCAATCATTTTCATGGAAGACAAATCCACCATTTTTGGCGATGAAAAAGAACCAGATACCAGTGATAACGAACCCAGCGCCAATCAGTCCAAGAATGATGAAGACAAATTTGTTAGGAACAGTGTCGAAAGGTGTAACACCACTAGAGGGATCAACTGTCTGGCCTACATCGCGTGCGGTGAGAGCTTTGGTGATAATATTTGATGCAGAGGAAACGGTGTCGGGAGATGAGGATGAAGAAGCAACGGCGTTCCGTTTGAGGAGAGGGGAGACGTAAGAAGATATAACAGGCATGATTGATATCTTTTCGTGAAAATGTCGTGATTTGGGTTGGTATTCGAAGATGATGAAGTTTTATTTACTTCAACATCCAACTAAGTACAGCCTCGTACCATCGGCAGTGATAAAGGGTTATCGTGAAGTAAAATATTCGTCAACTGAGCTTCACAGAGTGAAAAAATTACCAGAACGAATTGATAAGACTTAAAAGACTCTGTCAAAAAGTTCCTGTGTTGGATAGCGTTGCCAACTCATGTTCCTTGGAATAAATTACGAGGCTGGGGAAAAAGCGGGAGGCTGGTTAATGTCGTTTGTTTACACAGCAACCAGGCACGTGCTTAAATCTATTCTTGGTCGTGATTCTCGCTTCTAGACCCTTGTGAAAGAGATCTAGACAAACAATCACATCAAATTCATTTGAGTTGGCCTTGCGTGCATATGCACACAATATATGAAAGCACTAGGAAAGTCTAATTGTTTAGGGCTGAATGTGGGACGATGAAGTGCTTGATAGATCTAGTGGATTGTCAACCTGATGCTCGTTTTGATTTATGAGCTAATCTCTCTCTGTCCAAAACCTCTTTAATATCCTGTCCGAAGTATCTGGTCTCGATTGGTGGAATTGAGATCTGTAAGAAAGCAACAAGCTTTCAAAATAGGAGTTGTGGGAACTTTTTGTATCCTTGGCGTAATGTCCTTAGTGTGCCATTTTCAGAAGTCTCCTTGCACTGAAATCATTGTTCATGCCTCTCTTTTGCCTCTCTGAAAGTTCGTGGAAGAAAGTAATAGTATTTGATGAATATATGCCAGAAACGGCCCTGTCCTTCATTTATCAAAACCTGTCCTTTTATGACTGGATGAGCCATATCGGGCTCCTAAATGCAGCCACCCGCTTGAAAGGCTCAAGCGACAACGAATAATGGCTCACAATGACCCAAATTCGAGATTTGGCACCGAAGAAGGGTGCGTTGCATGTTTTTATGGGATAAAGTTTCCTAGATTCATGGTGACTTATCGTTCAATTATACAAAAAACGTAGTCCTCTGAGTGAATGAGTCCCAGGTTACATAGGCACTCCAAAGTCTCCAAACAGTGATTCTATCCCTCTCTTTCTATCTTTCCTTTGTCGCCATCTCAGATGTAGTTCATGTCAATAGAATCTACTTCGGGATGGATGTCATAGCACATTTCATGCGTCATGAAAAGGTTAGTGTTTCTCTGCTTGCCGAACTCTATGTTAGAAATCAGGACAAGAATGTGGTCAGATCTAAGAAATCACCACTAGGGTGCACACAAGGCCCAAGCATTCTTCGCAGAGCAGCCAATCTCATCCGCGATCCAGATCTAACTGCAGAGGGCCTTTCAAATTGCAAGATATTCTCGAAGAATTTCTCGGACGGCGAACGTGACACACATGTCTGGTGTTCGCCCATGACAAGAACGATCCATACGGCAATTTTGTCCTTCGAAAGCGCCATTGCTAGAGGTGTAAAAGTTCAAGCTTTGAATGCACTTCAGAATTGGGGTTCTTCGCCGAACGGCATAGGAATGGACAAATAGTATCTACACAAACATTTCGGGGAACAAGTAGACTCCGATAAAGTTGAAGACGGATGGAATGATAAATCTTCTGGTAAATGGGCTCCGAAAAGCCAGGAGTGGAAGATCTCTGCTTTAAAACTAGCACTCAATAACTTGCGATCGACTACCACCACGGTCGAAGTTGGATAGTTAGTCATGGAAGTGTCCTTAGGGAACTGACTAATCAAAGGGGTAAGTTGCGTGCCAAGTCAAACCAAGGATGCAGAAGATAATGGAACTCAAATCTTGGAGGTTGGCGATCTGGTGAAATCCGCAGCTATTTAATTGATTAGAAAGGAGAACCTTGTCTCTCTCTGGATAAGAGTGGCCTCGATGTTCGTAGATCTCATCCTCTGAATCAACATATGATATCAAAATCAGATCGGATCCACTCCGAACCGTTGGACCCTTCGATACTCGCGGAAACCCTGACACACAAGCCTTCTAAATCCTTCGAGAAAGCCTCTGCCATAAAAATAAAGGTGGTTATGAAACTCATTGCAAAGGATACCTTAAAAAATACCAAGGAGGAGATACTCAAAGCTTCGAAGAGATATGAAACTCATGTGGATGCATTATTTAAGCGCTTCCAGGAAGAAATTCCGCCAACTAAAGTCGAGGGGGGTGACATTGAGGGCGTCGAAGCACGACCAACAATTGTATCAAAGCCAGGACCGATGACGACCCAGGCGAGCAAGATGCTAATAGCGATTGGGAGAATAAGCGATCAGGATATTGCTAGAAAGATATCTTTGAAATTAGCATAAATCAGGTACATTCCACCAATAAATTATGCGAGTTATTCTGAAAAATATTATATCTGGAGCTTGCAGACATGTCGAATTCCGGGGAAATAGTTGTCGCTATGCATATTTAGTTCGAAGATACTCGAAACTGGTAGCTTATGAGATAATATTAGTAGAGTGGCTACGGAATTAGACGTTCATGACCTAGAAAATAATAGTAGTTTATATCCAATCATGTGCTAGTCTAATCAACCTATCTTTCAAGATTCATCATACTTCGCGAGAAAACGGTCATATATTTTTCATTCACACTGGAGTGTAGAAGAAGACAAGATATAGCAAACTTCTTATCTTCATATCCGTGTTCCCATCCATCACCTCACGTTCTAGCATTCCTATAAGTACGACATTCAAATATTTAATGATCACAATGACATCTTCATCCCAGGTCCAGAATATTAACGACGCTATTGTCTCATATTGAGCCAATTGCGCTTCCTTGGCTAATTGTTTAAGCACCATTTATTACTGCACACGAATCATTAAATTCTCAACCTTCTAGGAAGATACCTTAGACGTGCCAAGTCGAGCTCCCTACCCCGCCCCTAAACTCTCGCTAAAAGCATTACATTGTTAATCTTATCCATCTTTGACCGTGCTTCTCGATGGATATTGTAGAATATATAGATTAGTCTAAATACCCGATGATACTTATCACATCATTTTCCTCTTCGTGATGCCACATGGGATTAGCCAACAAATCACATCAGCTTTACTCTCAACCATTAGATAGCCCCATCCGTCGAGAAACTACTGACAACTAGAACCCATTCCGGTCTAAGACAGCTCAAAACCCTCACAAACTTTTTTTTTCTCCCCTCATGACTTCGCACAAGCCATCTAATAGGTCAAATTCACCGGGTATTTTTCTCTGCTTACACATCTCATTCGCCATCCCGGTATTTACCCCCAAAGCTAACACTCCTCAGCAGTCAGCACCCGAGAACTGTTGCATATCTGATTTTTCGCCCGATATTTGTCCTCGGTATAGCTTCGCTAGGTCACGTTCAAGATGTCATATTGAACATTTGGTTGCACGTCTGAGTTTCGTGCCGACTTCGGGACGGTCTTCGGCACTGTCGTCGGGGGTTTGGATGGAGAATTTAGTCTATCGTTGTGCATTCGCATAATGGAGATTTGGTGCATTTTACAAGCAGATTTCACAAGAATTCAGGAAATGTCTTCCATTGATTTTTGCTTCCTCTTATACATTGCATATTTTTCGAATACTGCATGCTACAAATCTCTTTGCGTTGTTCAACATCTCATCGATTGCAAATATCTCCTTCTAATAGTCCATAAAGTTCCAAGCTTCCCACCAAATCGAAATATACATGTATGACATTCGCTCAAACATTATATCAAAGATTGCACAAATGATGAGTTCATGTATACTGCGCTACATAGTGACTTCATGTTCGTAAAGACGACAGATACCAATCAATCCTTTCCAAACCCCTAATTTCGAACCTCTTGCGCTCTAACGCCCACAGTAGAAAGACCTACACCCACCTCGACAGCTCTTGAAACCTCTTCTCGATTTAAACTACAAAAAAAAAAAAGAGTAAATCCGTAAATAATCGAAACTCGAGTAGATAGTGAGTAAATTGAGTCATTCGCTATCAGATCCACAAAGTCCTCTCCCTCTTCTCTACCCCAATCCCCAGTTCCTACCTACTGAATCCCTAATCCCCAACTCGAAAACCTTCCCGAACCTCTCAAAATCTCTTCAAAAAAAATCGACACCACAGAGATTCGAACTCTGGCTCCCGAAGGAAACGCCTGTACGATAGCTATCCATCCAATCTCCTCATCATTACCCACTACCGATTACCAAGATGAAAAGACGTACCAGGACGGACCAGCTAGTAGCAGGGCGTCGCGTTAACCACTCCGCCATAGTGCCCTTTTTCGATATGATTACCGAGTTGATATAGAGTTATATAGAAATGAGTTTTTAGTGAGGGATAATGGTGAATTCCCAGGAGTGGAACATATACAGTGAAGCGGAAGAGAAAGAAATGTACTAGGTGCGAGCCTATGCCAAAAAAGATTGGAAAGTGAATATCAATCTCAAATTTACCTATCCATCATATTTTACCATCACCCCATCAACAATAAAACAAAGTAGATACCTATTTATACCAGACACCATCTCTCAAACAGTAAATAACAACCAGAGAACAAAAGTAAGTAAATAGGAGAAGAAGAAACCTTCAGCTTCGCAGATCATAAATCTGAAGTAAGTAAATTCAAAGAAATCAATCAAACGGTCAAGTGAAAAGCATCAAAACCAGTTTGTGAAATCAAGATATTTATCATCATTCACCTGTCCATCTATATAATAGAGGGAAAGAGGCACATACGTTTTCTTTCCCCAACGCACTCCACGCAGACCGCATCGCACCGCGTCGCATCGCAAACCCGTGGATCATGTACAAAACACCAAAAGCTAGAGACTTCTCCAGTCAGTCCCAAAACACTCCTTTTCTAGCATCCGAGAAGATACAACTATTTCTCAATCTCGCATCGGGGTATCTACTTGACAATACAGTCACTTCACTTCACTGCAAGAACCCAACGACTAGGAAATATAAAGGGGTATCATATTTTAAAACTATCCTAAAGCTATCTAAAGCTACCCTGGGGGTTATAATCCACAATCAATCAGTCGATGAATCCAATCCTGAAGGTTCTTGAAACAATTCTGACAAATAGACGAGTCTCCACTAACATTAAAGGAGGCCCAATCCATCCATCCATTTTCCGTTCCCCCCATCCTTTTCATATATCATACCAAACAGACCATGTACCAGCCATGTACGCCAACTCTTCAAAACATCTCTGTCGATAATTCATATCTTACATGCTGCCATTGCTAGCAAAACTGCATGCATCTGTAGTTCATCCCAATCCCAATCCCAATACTTTCAATCCAAAATCAAAAGGTAATCGCCAAAAAGAAGATAAGAGACATGAAAAGGAGATTCATAACCATAACTCATACAAGTCGTACATTCATCATATTGAAACATTTCCGTTTCCGCCATAAGGAAAGAAAAAGAAAACAAAACAGAAAAAGTGCTCTCAAGTGCTTTTGGGGTATAAACTTTTTCCGCTTTTCTGAAAAAAACCAAAGAAGAGGAGAAAGTAACGACCACACAACAATTTGCATAGAGAAGAAAGATGTTTGAAAAAAGAAATTCAAAAAAATAAAAAGATATAAAATCGCCATGAAGAAACGTGTCGCTAAATCGAATATTCAAGAAATAAATCGCTGAAGGAAAATAAAATATGATACGTAAAAGATTTAAAACCAAGTTGAGGTGGTTGAAGTCTCCCAGTTGGAATTGCGAGATTCGTAATCCTTGGCAGTGCGAGCTTCATAATCCTCACGACGTTCGCGAGGTGCTCTGTCCCGATCTTGAGGCCGAGGTGAGACTCGGGTGTAGGAATGTTGTGATCTCATGCGCGATCGGGTTGATTGACTGTCACTTCGGTCATGTCGGCTTCGGCGTTCACGATCATCAAGTAATTTAGGTCCGTATCCATGCTCATATTCCAATGCAGTTGCTTCGCTTCCGTCACGAATGATTTTTTCTGTGCGGTGAATCTGGATTTTTCCTCCTTCTTCGCATTGAATTTCAGCTCCACCAACTGTGACTTTAGCTTGACCAGTGACCTCGATTGTAACGTTATCATCACCACCACTTCGGGTCGTACGAGTGGTTTGTGTGCCTCGATAATCACTTAGGTCATGACTTCCGCTGCTCTTTGTGCTTCTGCTACTACCTCCAGCCTGTCTTCGTTGTTCTTTCTTCAAAGCCTCTGCAGTGAGAGGTATAGTTGGACCACTGACTTCCTCAAGATAATCGGCTGCCGCAGAGAGCTTTGCGTTATAGCCACTTGATCCCGTGGTAGATGCTTGAGTTGATGAGGCAGATGTAGATTGCCCATAGTAGCTTTGTCGGCGTCTGTTTTTGCTAGCAGTCTCAAGTCTAAATCTCTCTGTTTCCCTGGGCAATTCGCTCACGTCATACGAAACTGAGTTTCGATGAGGACTTGGTCGACGAGGACGAGGTGCTTGACGAGAAAGTTCGTCATGGTACTCTTCAACGCTGTATTGGGAAAGAGTGTCGTCGTATACTGGCACATCGACTGTTGGTCGTCGCATAGTAGGTTTGGGTGGTGGTGGCATAGCTTTAGAGTCTCTTCTGCCTCTGCTGCTCTTGCTCTTGTTGTAACTGCTTTCCACTTCGCTATAATTACTTTCGCGACTGCGCGAACTGTCTGCCTTGCTAAAGTTACTTTCCGATACAGCAGAGCTGTTTGTCCTTGAAGGAACCCCAGATGGTACACGTATGCTACTGGTGATGGTTCTCCCGATTGGCTCTTCAATAGAAGACTCGTAACTATCATCATAATCATCTTCGCTGTAATGGTACTCTCGCTCATAGCCTCCTGTGATCATTCGAGGTGTTTGAACTGGCTCAGGTCGAATGCCATATTGAGAAGCCCTTTGTTGAGGTTCAAATCGGGCGGAAAGAGAACGCGATGAAGGTTGAGCTTCCTGAGATTGAAAGTAGCTAGAAGCTTGAGGAGGGTGGACGACAGCATAGTTGTTGAATGCTGGTGAAGGAGGAGGAGCTTGAAATTGCGCCGATTGATGAGCAGGTTGGAAATACGCAGAACTGGACAACGGAGGATAGGCAGCAGACACTGAAGCAGAGGCGGCGTGGTAACTGGAAGGTCGTTGGCCACCGTGGTATGTTTGGGCATGGGTCATTGCGCGAGGTCTCATAGGGACAGATGTGGTACTGGGTTGCGTAATGACGGGAGGTTGAGGGTGTTTAGATGTAACAGGAGTTTTAACTCCGTAATGCTCTGGTTTCGCATCAGTCTTGACACTGAGAGATCTTCGGTGCTCCTTGGTCTCCTTGTTCTTAAGTGTTTGTGGTGGACGTGATTCGACTGTGGAAGGACGTCTTTGATTCGTAGATGGTCTTCGCGATTTTTTACTTTCTTTTGTGTATTCGACATCTTGTACCGCATCGGGTGATGATATCTCTGAACCTGTAGGAATTGCTCCGGTCGAGTATCCCGAGTCGCTATTTGTTCTTGAAGCTTTGCTAGATGTGCGATCGCGAGTGGTAATCTTAGGGCGTTCCTTGACCTTTTCCCTTTCCCTTGAGGGTGCTTTAACGCTTGCGCTTCGTCGAGTACCTTTCAAAACTTTGCCCGTCTCTTCATCTTCATCTTCGAAGTACATCGCACGTGGGCCACCCATTGTTTATATCGGAGCGACGACAGTGAAGGTCGTCAACAACAATATGTGTAGTTGATGCTAATCCGTTGGGTTGACGGGGAAGGTTGCTGAGTGTAAATAGAGAACGTACTGGACGCTTCTACTTAAATAGTAGCAATTGATGTCGCACGAAGGTAGTGTTGTGCTGTGGTATGTGTGTGTGTGTGTGTGTATGTGTGTGTGAGTGTGTGTGTGTGTGTGTGTGTGTTGTTGTTATGAAGTTTGGTTGACGGGGTGTACGGGAAGTGTGGTGTGGGTGAAGGGATGAAGCGACTGAGGGATGGATTAAAAATAAAAGTAAGAGTAGTAGTCGTAAATAAAAATATGGGGAGTCTAAGCTCCTTTTTAGTGTCTAATCCGTGAGTCCGTAGGGAAAAACAGTGAAGACACTAATCAATGATTGGACGAGCGACGCAATTCCGCAGTAGTGTCAATGAGGTAGTACTTTGATAGAAAGCTGAGACTTGGAGTAACGGGTAATGTTTGACTTTTTTTCTTCTTTTGGTTTTCTTCTTTCGTTGATTGTTCTTTGCCAGGTTGAATAGAATGATGAGCTGTGGTTGGTGGTGATTAGGTCCGTACGGTTTATCGAATCGATTTATCGATAGCGAATAGTGTGGTGTAGTAGCCTGGGATTGAATGTCGATGCGATATGATATGATATGGATCAGCAATCCGGCAGCTAAAGAAGAACCCTAAAGGAGGGGGGCTGAGGGGGGAATAGTAGATAGTAGATGTGGATGATGTGTGGGTAAAGGGAACTTTTATCGAAGAGAGAATCTGCAATGATATGATGGGATCTTATGGTCTTGTCAACGAGGATCCGTTGGTAAAACCTCTCTCGTAAACTTTCTGGTGAAAGTACAAGAATAAAATCCGAATGGGGAATGAAAAGATGATACACGGTACGAAGTGTATACCCTCTTCAGACCTGACCTGGTTCAAGCTGTGGTAAAATGTAAAGGAATAAGAAAAATCAGTACACCGGGGACTAATGGTGCTATATTTTTCCGTTGTTTTTTGGCTTTTCTTTGCAGAAAAATACTCCTAATCCTTGGGTAATGGGAGTATCCAAATGGGAACAAAAATAAGGAAATCCTTTAAAATAAAATCCTTGTCCGGTTTATGGCTGTTATTTCGTGACTGTCCGTGGAAAAGATGAAGGTTTGCTGTAATTGGGTCTGGTTCCGGGTCCGTTAGGGGTATCCTATTATCCTGCGGTTTCCAAAAATATTCCTGTGGATGGTTTGGGAAGGGTAATGTAGTTCTTTGCGGTCCTTCAATGTCTTGGAGACAAAATTGTTGACTTGGTCAATAATTCGGTCTTGCTCGTAGCTTTGTACTTTTTGGAAGATCCACAACATACGAGGATGTTCTTGTTTCCCGTAGGTTAAATCTCTCCGTAAGTTCGTTGCAGGGGGTAAATCAGGGAGAGAGAGAAAAAAAAAGTTTCTCAATCGTTCGCCGTGTTGCAACTTGTCTGTCGGTCCTCCAGCCTAATGCTTGTCGTAGTACAGGATTCAGGAGCTCATTGGGTATCAATATGTATTTGTGATAAGTGGAGTTGGGATATGAATACTCCGTCCAAAAATCTCATCTCAAGGTAGCTAGAAAAGACTAGGGGGGGGGGGGGGGGGGGGGGGGAATGGAAAAAGAGAAGGGGTGGTAGGCGTATGTAGGTATGACTCCTTGTCAAATTAAGATGTCTATTTTGAGCTGAAAATAATTGAATGCAGCAGTAAGAATGGTGAAGTATGTAAGGTAGTCGAGGAGTAAGAAATGTATGTATGGATGATGAATGGTAATGTTTTTGATCCCTTGATGGTGTTGGCAAAGAATAAAGGGAAATGAAACGGATGGCAAGGTATGGGATGAGATTACAATAAATGGATTGCCAAAGGGGAGAATAAAAGTGTGAGGATAGTCTTTCACTGGTTATCAAGATTCAGGCCGAGTAGGAAAATTTGCGAGGGATGAAGGGATGAAGGGGTTTGCGAATGGAGAATTGGAATTCTAGAAGTTTATTTGCGGGGATAGCTCATGGTTGCGCCTCCTTCATCCACTTCGCTTCGCTGTATCTTTCTATTTCTCCCCTTCATTCTCCAATAGCCCAGATGATTTATTTTAACAAGGCGGCAAATGTTACTTTTCTTCCCCAATGATAGTCGTTAAAGATACGACACGGGATATTTTTGGTTGAGTAACCTACGATGTATGATACATAAAACCGTACTTGGTTTCAAAGTCACACCGACGACGACAGTGCTTCAGAATCCTGGTTGTCTGGTTGTTTGATACGCAAGAGTTGCCTCCTTGTCTAGTTTCGCACACTTTCATGTTACTTGATATCGTCATCATCATCCAGCAGTAACCATGATTGGCAAATGGGAAAACTGTTGGTTGCGGCTTTCCAGAGTCGATCTCATAAACGATAAAATGGAAAAATTGATGCACTGCACCAAATGCACGATGTACCGTGGGTACCTAAGCCCACATCGTCAGACCCATCTACTTTCACAATACTTCTTCCCGTACATAACACCAACCGATTATTTGCTCACACGCCGAGCTACCTGCATACACTCTAAAGTAGTATATGCATGTAGACACGATACCTACGATGTAGGTACTAGCTTGGATCCTAATGGACAAGTATACTCGATAGGTCAATGACTTGTGAGATTTTCCGAATGATGATTGTTTGAACTCTTGATGCCTCTCGGAAGTATCAGCAATTAATTAAGAATTATCAATTAGTTTGACTTGGTTCCAAAAGAAACGAGGAAACAAAACCAGCCACTTTACAACGAACGCCATTTCAAGCCATCTTTAATGCATTGGAAAAAGTCGAATCTAACAAGACCAATGGCAAAAACATGGACTTGTGAACCTCACTCATTCGTTCAACCACCCTGTTGTGCATGTTGTGCAAGCAACCAATTTAATTCGGCTTTCTTCCATGGCTATTCTCCAGCAACTCAATCCGTCGGCAAATCACATTCACCATCCAATACCATCGATTGATTCAATACATAGAATCTGCATTCTTCCTTTAGAAATCTGCCTTCGAGATTGCCCAGCAACGAACATGCATTCAATTCATTGTTCTTCTTCTTCTTCTTCTCTGCTCTATGAATGCCATTCAATGCGTTTCAAATCAAGCATTTTGTTGTAACATCAATCTTTCAGAATCACCGGGTATCATCATCACCATTGGTAACCAACAGTCCCCAGGCAACGCATCGAAGCACAGTGCATGTATACTGCAAGTCATATATATACTCAACCAACAATTGGCATTTTTCTTTACCAATCTTTCAGGACTCTTTACGAGCTTTCTGACGCGGCTTTTTCTGGCTCCTGCCATTTCTAAACATTATTCCTAATGACTCTTCGGACATCCTTTTTTGGTTTGGAAGGATTCTCATTCTCAAAGCCGGAGTAAAGAATTCACCAATTAGAGCATCAACTCGGGGCGTACTATTATGCATTAAATGCAATGTTTTTACTAATCCCCATACACAGTACTCGATTTTCGGCACTACTGTAATCTACTGCAAAAGGGATGCTACTATCCTCGCCTACCTAGTTTAAATCCCTTTCGGTCGTCTCTTCCGACAGATGGTAGAGGACACACAAGCAAAGATCGGGAGCACATGTTCACATCACCTTGATTTCCATGTACAAAACCAAAAAATCTGACAGGTAACACCCGCTGTCGTACTCGATGCATGCATTGTATTGTACGTACCTAAATACCCAGGTACCCAAGTACCGATTCGAGTCAGAGGCATAAATTGGTTGCGTCAAAACCTTTACATCCTCCTGTACGGTAGATGAAAAATGAGATAGAAAACGGGACAAGAACAGACTCGCTATCTAGTGGTAGCATTTCTGCACCACAGTCTATTGTGTATCTTATCTATACAGCAGATTATTTTCTCCCCTCGTATAGTTTTCCCTTCCGTCTCACAGTTCTTCACCATCTTTTCTTTTCCTTGCGCTACTTGTATACAAGGCTGAGACTTACCCCTCCTTCATCCTACTATCTCTTACTCACTATCACAAGACAATGGTATACTTTCGCCTTCACAAGCTCAAACTATAGAATATCAAATAAGCATCGGATTATTGTATCCAAAAGAACAATCTTTACGTCAAATCTTCTTGAGGGAGTCAAACGAATAACAGATATCTCAATCAACTTTGAAACTAAAACAAAAGTTCAAGCCGCAACATATCACTTCGATGAATGATATTTCAGCCCACTACACCCTCAATTTTACCACACCTCACCGCTTCTTTACACTGCACTGCCGTTTGGTTCGCACTTTGCAATAGTTTACTTTAAGCCACAATCATCTTTTTATTCCTGCGAGTACATCAATTGCCTGCCTATTACTTTGTCTTTTGCTTGCTCAATATCATGTATCCCATCGTTTTTGCATTCAATCCTTTGAAGAAAGGGATCTCAACGCCGTAGACCTGCATCCACCCATACTTCCCGTGCTGAGCTGCCTACATCTGTACGTAGATTTATCTGCCTTTGAGTCACCTCATCATATACCGTTAATTGGACTTCTTGATTTCCTCTTCGGGAGATGAATACATACTGGCACCTACCCTATGCCTATAGATGAGGAGATAAGTATATCCCCACAATTCTGACTCAAAAAAAGTCACTCGTCCCAAGAAATGCCCATCCAATGTTACACTGAGACTTCACACCCATTCAAAACTTCCAAATTTATCCTTCTGACCACTTTCATAAGCGAATGAGAATGCTCAAGAAGGATATGGAAATTGTATTTGGAGAATTAGGTCGCACGTTCATAATTTTTGATTTTTGATTCTTCTTCACAACTCTCTCTACTCCAAATGATTAATCACGAATGATTCAAATTTTGCGTTACGAGGATTGGCAATCAATTCCAAGGGTTTTGATACATTTCTCTCTCCCCGCGTCGCCTCATTCTTCATCCTTTCTTCCCGCCTTAGAAGGCTGCAAGGGTTTTAATGCATAATATATAATATGTACCAAAAAGAGACTTTTGCATCGGTGGCGCAATGCATCCATTCACCCTTTTGGGAGCTAGAGGGCTTGATGCATACGTTTAATGCAGTGCAGAAGTAGATATTTAGGTATGATTTTTTTGGTGAAGACATGCATCACATGATAATGTCGATCGATCTGAGCTGTCTTTGTCTTAGTTGACACGTGAAATACACGTGCATTTATCCCATCTCGTCTCGTCTCGGGCTTTACTCTTTGTACTATTCATGATTTATGAGTTAACTTTCATGTATCGCCGTTTAACTAAATACACACAACATAAAGAGTACAACATACTTCCTAATCAGTGTTTCTGAAACAAATCATTTTCCAGCATGGCTTAGACTTGGACTTCTAGTGAGGCTCTCATTCTATCTATTTAAATAAGGGCGAATTATCGCCGACCATGCGTAATCAAATGTGATACGGGTCAAAGCCTTGCATATGTACATCGTACCGAGTAGCCTTGTCCCTCACAAGACTTTTTCTTTTCTACAACTTCCAAGTTATTTCATCATGAATATTAACAACCCCAGCCCTTTGAAGAAATGCCCCTCCGAAATGTTCCTTCTTTTTTTATATTCCCCGGGGTGGATACTCAGCCTAAGCCCCAGATTCCTCATGCTATCAGCCATTTCACTCATTCATAATCCTCCCTTTATATATTTTCATGCCCAAAATCGGGAACGCCCGGTACACATTCTGATCCGTTGCGTGATTCATTTCCAAGAAATTTGCCATCAGCTCTTCACTCTATATGTAAAAGTACCCCGGGCCATCCTCCCGGCTTAGCTCAACAAAATATAAATCCCATCCCATAGAAAAAAAAATCTTTCCCATGCTTTTCTCTCTCAACCCACTGAATCCACCCAACCTCTTCCTTATAATTCGTGCCCAACGTCAAATTTCACACGTGGTGGGGTCCGTGCTATATGCATGTACGGGGAAGGGCATGGGTGGATGATTATCATATTTTCGGGCCCCTCTTTCAGATGTTAATCATTATGAGGAATTAAGATTTATTTTGCCCCTCAACTTTTTGCCCCTCCTTTGCAACACCTAGTCCGAATGTAACTGCATTTAGTCAGTTTATTTTACTGGATGGGCAAAACGAAGAGGAGGTAGTGTCTTGATGCGACTTCGTTATGATTTCCCACGGTTTCCCATCTAGCTTCCGTTGTTTTCCTCTCCACAGTGTACTTAGTAGTTACGCTGTGCGCTGCTCCATGGTGTTCATGCAATGTCGGGGCCGATATCAAGGGCCACGCTAAAGAGCATGATCGTCTTTTGCCCCCAGCTCTGAATCAGTTTTCGCGACGTGCCTTAGTGGTGTATGATTGCGTTGGAAGACTTGGATACATATGCACGGGACGAACGAAATGAATCGCATACTACAACACAAGACTGAAAAACTGTTTGATTCTCGACTTCTAATGAGGAGTTCAACAAGTGTTGTGGGATCTTGAAACCATCCTGAAAATCTTATTGGGCAATTCGAATTGATGTATCGAGAATTATATTGCACGGTTGATAAGGTTCTTGGAGATTCTGTCTGACTTTGACGTACCCTGTCATTTGTTCATCGTATGTTATGTGCGATCATGTATCAAGTGAGTTAACTTCAACCATCGCGTATGCAATGGGCACAAGGAAGTGAATAAGCCCTACCCGTTTTTATGCCCATATATGCACTTAGCACGGCACGGGACTCTTTTCAAATAGTTATTCCCCCTGGGGAACATTGACACCACCCTTTCCGCTCCAATTGTTCGGAATGCTAAAGTGGGTTCAGCTGTCGGTTGAGATGTTTGACACTACCTTATGCGAGCTTTTTGCTGCTAGCTTTTATTTCTTCGCGCTTTTCCCAATTTTATTAGGGGATTCGCTTTCTTTCTCTTAGGGTTTGCGCGAGCTTCGTCATATCGCATGTGAAATGCTGAATTGAAGGCAGAGATTGGGAAGGGAGAATTGGATGAGGATTAAGGAGATGGCACCGCTCCAATCATATTAGGACTTGTGCTGATCCAAGTTCGTGATGGTAATGCAATATCTCTCTCGTAGCTCTGCAGTACTTACCGTCTGAATGCGAGCAAAGCGGTATCCTATTAAATAAACTTTCCAAGGATTCCAGACATCCCTGATACGTTAGATGAGCACGAGGGCAAATTTTAGCGGGGCCCTCTCATAACCTGTGGAGAGGTATCACAACTTTGTCCGTCTGAAACACATGTGAAGGTTGTCGCATCATGGAGATTGTATTAAGGGCTTGCAGAATAGTTGTAAGTTTTGTCCTTTTGACAATTGAGTCCAAACTATTATGCAGACCAGTGTTATGAGCTAGATATAACTCATTTTTGCAAAATTAATTCATCCACAAATGAAGTTCTGGGGATTAGCAATTGAATGCATGTTTTTCGGAGTTTGGGATGAGAAAAAAAAGTATGGGGAGACTTAAGATGGTATGGGGATTCCGGGATGGTACGGTGATACAATTACGATTGATACTGGTGCTAATGCAGATTGTCATAAGTCATGAAATTGAAAGGGGGGCGTCGGCGTGCATCAGCGTGTAAAACGTTTTCAGCTTACTTCTTTCTTATCTCTCTCCTCTCCTATATTCTTTAGCCGATGGGATTTTTTGTTCTACTGATTTATCCTATCTCTCTATCTATCTATCCTATCTTTATCCCGTTCTCTTGCTCATATGATCACATGCTCATTTTATTTTTTGAGTGCCTGGATGTGTGTAAGGTGGATGATCATTTATGAGGATAGGATGTAGTGTTTTTTTATGAGAAAGAAAGAATCGACAGATATAATTTGTAATTTGATGTTCTTATTCAAGAGCTGTATGAATTGAGTGTTCTCGCACTGTTATCCGACCATGTATCTATCATCTCAGTCTATTCTATCCCATTCTATTTATTCTATCTTCTGATGGTTTGGTTATTATATCCTGTCCTAAGTCCTGGATCGGGAGAACTGTAAATAGGTAGTCATAATTACAAGATTTGAAGCGATGCGTAGTAGATAATAATACAAACGGCAAATTACTCCCAAGCTCTAGAATGAATTGGAAGACGATTTACTTTCATGCCCCTTAGATTCTGAAATTGGTTCCACAGTGAACAAGAGTAGTCAATTGACTTTTTGGTGGCACGAAAGTAATTCGACCTATACAAAAACTCCTAACCTCCATACAACAAAAGACGAAAATTCCCCAATCTCCTACGATATCGTCTTAGTGAATATCTCGAGACACGCAGATCCCGAGGACACTTTTCACCGAAAACAAAAAATCCCTCCCATGGATCTGGAATATCGATGTCCAGCAAATTTCCCAACACTAAATTTATCAACACTCTGTTTTCTCTCAATAGTAGGGCCCATGGTCGCCGGAATTCGTCGGCTTCTTCGTCTCTGTCACTGTCTTCGTCTTCTTCATCTTCGTCCTTGTCTTCTTCTTCCTGGCCTTCTTCTTCATCATTATCTCCATCATAACCTTCATCATCATCTCCAAGCAAAACAGCAGGAAAGATACGGTGGCCATTCTCGTCATAAGCGTCATCGTGCTTCCATTCCCGCAGGGTGATTGGCGTCTGCAGAAAAATCTGACTTGCTCTTGCATCTCGCACTACTCTCTCCTTTAGACGATCCATGTATTCATCGTTAATAGAATTGAGTTCCAGGTCACAAATGTCTGCCACTGCAAAGACAACCTGAAGTATCTTTCCCTGAGCGTCCTCGACGTAAGCTAATTTCTTTTTGCCACCGCTATAGTCAGCCTCTTCCTCATCCTCGATTGTATAATCCTCCACATGATCTAGGCAGTCCAGGTTTCTCATAAAGTCCCAATAATTTGCATATTCCAGATCATCCATACCATCTCCACGATTGGGAACAGTGGTGTCATTCTCCAACGGATTCTCATTTTCATCCACTTCTGAACGAGTTCCCTGCTCAATGCCCGTGCTCGGAATGTCGGTTCCAGAAGCGAGGTAATCAGCATGACGAGCTTCTAATTTATCTCTTAACTTTTCGGGGAATATCCACCACACAAAAACACTGATAGTGAATAGTATTTTACTGATTAAGTCCCATATTGTATCAGTCAATCCCTCAACAGACCACTGTTCCTTGAAACGGATTCTGAACATCCATTGATAGAAAGCAATGATGAATGTATGGTTTGGAGAAATACTAGGAGTAGCCTCTACTGTATCCGCGTTTAGAATTGCCTCATTGTCCTGCGGTTCAGAATGAATATCATTCTCGTCTCCACTCTCGGCTTCATTTTCGTCCTGGACCTCGTCCTCAGTATCATTCTCGATACTATTGTCGTTATAGTTGTTGTCGTCGTCTTCACTATCATCCTCGACTTCAGTATTATAGTGATAGTCCCTCTCGACTTCACTATCATCCTCTTCTTCGGTTTCATCTTCATCCTCGACTTCAGTATTACAGTGATAGTCCTTCTCGATTTCAATAATATCCTGATATTCCTCAGAGTAATATCCCGCGGATGAAAGTGGCACACTATCATTTTCCTCACCACTATAGTCCAATGAGTATTCTGGCTCGGAGTCCAATGCAGCTCGTGAATGAAAGGTTTCCTCGGCGATAGGAATGTTTGAAAATGTTTCAGCGACAGCTGATAGAACTGAAGAGATATTGGCCGTCGTTGTCGCAGACGGCATGGCAGCCGATGTATTTTCTACTGCAGGAGTATTCTCAGAAGACTCGGTGAGAGCGTCTGACAACGAGGCATAGCGAGAGGCTGGAACAGTATTTTGACGAGCTCTCTGTTCTTCTTCCCATGCTTCTTCATCAACCCAACAAAGGTAGGTAGTCCCATCCTCATCGATCACCTCATCGGTATCCTGTACGAAGACTGGACAGCGTAAAGAACCATCAGGACAATCTCTCCCGATACTCTCGTTTGCATCATCTTCATTGTAATGAGAATCACGATCTGTATTTTGTGACATTGTTGATTCGGTAGCGAGCTGATCAAGATAGATAGCTGTCTTAATCAAGGTTGTCTTCTGTAAATCAGTATTTTGGGGAATCCTGGAAATGTTAAAACGACATACCAATGGAGACAAGAAGTATGAATTTATTGGGAAGAAAAATTGGATTACTAGCTATGACTTAACCCTTCTGGTCCTACGTCACTAGTTTTAAACACTCGTGGAGAAAGAAAGAGCGAAGCTCAAATACAAGTCCATAAATCACTTCTTGTGAGTTCCGTTGCAGTCCCTTTCGTTCTCGATGTAAGATTCGATAATTATGATATCTGTTCAAAAGTTATGTGAAGTATGTATGTACAGATTAAGAATCAGAATTATTGAAGAAATGTGTTTGTGGGCAAGAATGACGCTAAATCAGCGTCATTCATTTTCAACCACCTCGACCTTGGTTCAATGACACTTCAAGCAACAATTTATAATGCACACCATGAAATTTACCTTAGTTCTTTCACACTAATATGAAGATCACTCCGGGATACTTTGGCAAGTCGAGTTTGAGGTGATTATTCATTTATTTGTCATTACGCGATTACATACTTTACACAAAAGGATTAACCGCTAATATCTTTCTGATATCCGTACATTTGAAGAATCAAAAACTTCAACGCTCGAATTGAGGCATCAAAAACTGACAGCTGAATCACTGATACATATAACTGAAGCGTGTTTGCTTTTAGAAGTACTCGTCCTCAATTCTTCCTTTGCTTCCTCCAAGTCTGCATCTTCCTTTGCTTGCATGCTTTTCTTCGCTTCCTTAGCTTTCTTATGCTTTTTGTGCGCCGCGGCCCATTTTCTAGTGTAACAATACCAGATGAGTGCACACATTACAATAATCAAGACCAAGAGGAGCGCGAGTATGGTCATCGTTGAGGTTGTGTGAACTGTGTTTTCAATAGGGCTGGTTGGATCGGATTCTGCTGTTGCATGGTCTGTTTCCGATGTGCGGTTTGATTCGGATGGTGTGATGTCTGGTTGCCTGTATATGCCTGCTGTATAGATAGATCTGATAAGCTCCGCCTTTCCGTAATAAGTTGGTGACATTCTGACAGTCGAGTAGATTAATATATGTGGAGTTTTTAATGAATAGGTTGCTGTAAATTTTATTTGTGATGTGGAGATTTTGAACTGTGAACTTTCAAGAGAACCCCGAAGTATGATAATGATAGTATTGTTCAGAATTGGTTGGATGACTATTTTGGATACTGAAAGAGGACAGAACGATGAAGGAAGTACAGAGGGTTAGTGAAATATATGTAACATATGCACTTTCCAATTATAGATTGTGTGAAGTTTATTATCGATAGTCCGGTTTTGGGTCTCAGTCTTAGACTTGGCTCAAGGTTTCTCATTTTAGCTTCGGAAAGTCACTTCAGATCTGTGCTCTAGATCTCGAGGCTAGGCTAGGAAAGAGTCTATAACGTGGCTCCAATCACAAAACTAGAGATCCGTCAGAATTACCTAATACTAGTGATTCTGAGTCCTTGAATGTCAAAAGATCTTCAATATTTTAGCATGTGTCATGAAAAGGCTATACATACACTTAACATAATTCCAGCATCTTATAAGTCCAGAAGACCCATCAATCACGATATCAAGAGCTTGATCAAAACACTACTCGACGCAGATGTGAAAAAACAAATTTACTTTGCTGTTGAACTTCTATCTCTGAATTATTCGCATGCCCGAATCGCTATGAATCTTCGCACATCTTAATGTCGCTGTACAAAAAGATTTATGCCAGCTCTCCCAAGAATACTTTCTATCACTCCTTTTTACTACCGTCCCACACTATCCTCTCAATAATTCCTAAGTGTAATCCATGAAAACTATTTTCCTTAAGGTCAGATCTAATCTTCTCCTGCAAGTCCAGAATTGCCGCTGCACCATCTCGTCTCATCTTCTGTTCGCGATTATCGTGAATCCTTACAAATAATTGTATTGTAGTGAGAACGAAGTTGAAGCTGAATAATATCATCATCCCTATCAAGTATCGTCTTCGCTTGCACAGTATCTCCTCAATCTCTTTCCATTTGTCAATGGCAGTGGAGTTTGAGAAGCTGGAGGAACCGAAAAGATGGGAGGAGTTAGATAGAAGGGTGTAGTCGACGTAATGTTGAGCTGGTGCCTGTCGGAAAAAGTTTTTAGTATTTGAGATTCAAGTCAAGTTGGTTAATTTAAAGAGCCCAGGAACTAAAATGAGTCCATCGAATCGAACTATCTCCATGGTACTCTAGTCTGAACCTTTCGACATTCTGCTTCCGAAACACCAGGAATCGAAAGTACACTTACCATGTTGAAAAAAAAACCTTTTCTTATTTTCTAGACTTAAAGAAATTATCTTCAAGATAGTGTATATTGCTGTGGCCGCTTCGGTGTAAGAGTATTTGAAAGAAAGACAGCGGGTGATTGAGAGTACTATTTACAGAAAGAAATCTTTTGCAGAGTTTACAAAAGATTACTACAGTATCCTCAATTGCCAGCTCTGAGTTTAAATCGCATGATTTGTCACATAGTATCAAAGGCAAGAACGATGCAAATGTCAACGTTAATTGGTTCAGTCCCCTATTTAGTTCGCTAGTTGGCTCGCTAGATCACTTAGTGTTACCTAGTCTATCCGCCAAGCCCAATGACAGAGGAGATCACCACACACGCATTCACCCAAAAATAGAGATTAAAAAGAAATCAATTAGAATAATAAAGCTATTAAATCGCCGCGAGTGAATGAAATTACAGGATCAAGACATATAGCTTGTATATAATCCGTTCACTCTTGAGTCCTAAACCCCGGAAACATTTGCTCAATGCTAATCTTGAAGACATTCCCCCGAGCATATTCTAAACGATTTTTTTTTCCTGTGCAAGAAATGGAATTCTCTCCTCTTCCCTTTGCTCAAAGTTACGATTAGAATCTGACCAATTCACATAGCCGTAGTTACAGTTTGGAATAATCATTACGAATATAAAGAGAAGAACAGACATCATTGCGCATGCACCAGCAGCAGTTTGGTCGTTTGTCATCTTCATAGCTTTGTCTGCGATACAAACCATTCCTTCGGGAAACTTGGTAAAGTTATTCTGACGGGCGAAGAAGTTAAGAGCTTGATTGGTGCGTTGTGTTGTGTCCGAACAGTGCGCAAATGCTGGTCGATATGAATTTGGCAATGGTGACTTCATTTTTCATTTTCAAAATTATATCATGGTGTTTGAATATATTTTAGAGTAACTTACCATTTTCCTGGGGCGAACGATGCTTTTATTGAAGTGAAATTGGTTTGGATGATGTCGAAGTAAAAGATGGTTGTTTCTTTTAGAGATTTGAGATTGTATGAACCAAATGCTTGAGGAGAGGAATATGATATACGTGTTTTCTGTATGAAATCTTTTTAGAGAGAAATGATGAAATATTAAACTAAAGCTTTTGAAACAGAACGGCTTAAGCTCTAGCTCAAAGTTTCAAAGTTTCAAATATACACGTGATTGTATAATCAATTCCTAGAAGACCACACTTGCATAATCTTTAAGCTACCAACTATTGGCTTGATCCGTTCAATCTATAGATTATCTAAATCCTTGAGCTAGTTATATTCCCAATGTGCTGAGATTTCGTGAAAACCGGAGTTTGCCATGATTCCAAGGTAGACTTCAGTCGATGTCTCGCATTCATGCTCAAACCGATCAAGCTATCAAATCTTCCTGACGTTGAACTTGCAGTAAAATTAAGTCAACATGGGCTGTAGAGCGCTTAATCGTTTTCTGCATTGAAATCATGAACTTCATACGATCTCATCTAGGCTGATTGTTGTCAGCAGTACCGTGAATGACCAGAACTTTCGAGCAAACCTACCTTGGTGAGTCGCGTTCTGAAAACTGGTGTCAAGTGTTTTGTTTCTGTCATTGAAGTCGAGGTATATTTGTGCTCTACCCCCTAAAAGTTTTTCCTTCCATTCTCATCTCATAAATTCACCACTTCATCTACATTTACGACAATAAAGCTCAGATACGGCATTCCGGGGGTTCCAACCATGAGCCAAACAAATTTAGGAATATCCATCCACCCCGGATCCAAGATTTGAACAAACTTTGGTACTTCAAATCTAAGCAAACCAATTTGTGGAAAGATATATAACTTCAGGAAATTATCCGCACAGTATGCGGGACGTATAAGCCACGGCAGAGGGCAGAGATCGATCTTTCATTACACACGAGACATATACCTCGCGGTCTCGGCGTCGATCCCAAGAACAGATCGCCAGACACTCCCAGAATTCCATCCCAGCAAGTAAAGTTACAGGATTCATCACTCACGATACTCTTCAACGCTCGCATCTATTTCTCCGAGCCATTATCTCAATATCAATAACAAACACACACGAGAATTATTCGATTCCCTCTTAGACGAACAAGAAAGATGAGATGAGTTCTACGAAAGCGAACTCCCAGGCCGGAATTAAGTATTTTCAGCAAGTTCTTCATAATCCATTTATCATTTTCAACTTTCACATAAAATATAACTCTCAACAACATTTCGAATCACTAAAAGCAGAAAATTTTGTTCCATTTTTATTTCAAAATCTTACAAGTTTTTTTTCATATAAAATTTACTTATCAATATCTCTGATGAATTCGTGAGACAGTACAGTAGCACTCAATTCCGGCCTCTTATTACGCTACACTTATGAAGAGATGAGGTTCGCGACGATCACGTGTATTAATTTTAAACTCACGGACGAACGCTAAGGAAAGTAAGTTAGTTAACTACTTCATAGCTTTTTCTACTACCGGCTAACTCCCAAATGCACTTCAACTAAACTGTATACGATTGTGAAGCACTTCCAATCGGTCGGTGTACCAATAAGAAACCATCCATCTAATAATAATAATAAAAGTGATGAGAAATCGTTGTGTGTCCCTGACACACTAGACTAGATTATCATACTCCCTCCACCCACCCCCCACCAACTATCCACTACCTACCAACCAGCACTACTAAACTTATCCTCAAAAAAAAAAAAAAAAAAAACCCTGAAATTTTTTCAAAATTTCTTCTCTCCTCTACAATCACAGACCTTCCATTTCTCCATCCCAATATAAACCAACACAAACCGTGAACAAGTATCAAATAGCCAGCCCGGCTAGCTCAATCGGTAGAGCGTGTGACTCTTACGATTCAATATCTATGAGTTCTTCTGAAATCACAAGGTTGGGGGTTCGACCCCCCCGTTGGGCTCAATTCCCTTCAAACATATTTTTTTTTTCTTTTTTTTCTTCTTTTTTTTTCTTTTTTTGGAAAGAGGGGAGGGAGAAAGAAAGACAGATGAGATTTGTTAAAAAGATAGATAGATTAAGATTATACTGATATATATATGTAAAGTTTCGTCGTCTTTTTATTTGCTTATATTTTTTATTGAAAGTTGAAAGGCAAAATAAATGACGCTATGGATATTATATATTTGATAGTATCTTATCAGTCATATAGAAGCAATTAATCATTCGTTCAAATCCAATTCCTCAATCTCCTATAGGGTTTCCATGAGAGGTAATATTAATACTCGAAAATATATACAAGAAATTCCGTCTCATTTCTTTTCTTTTCCCCATCACAGATTCCAAAAAAGCCTATTGGAAATTCCAGAAACCCCACTCCAAAATCTATGGTATATTGATATAATTCCCAAATGTATGTACATACACACATATTTTAATCCCAATTTTGATTCCGATTCCATTCCCATTCCCAATTCCAATCTCAATCCCAATCTCAATCCCAATCTCAATCCCCACTCAAATACAATCATAATAATAATAATACCCAAATACCTAAACATTAAAAACTCAACTCCTAACTCCTAACTCCTAACCCCAACCCGTTGCCTATTCCCCTCTCCCTGCACCATCCCATTCAAACTTCCCAAACTCCCCGTTCCTGAATGCGCACTCCCACTTCCCCGACTTCTCTTTTCTCTTCCATGTCCACTTCCTCCCACATCAAATTCTCCCGCTCCACCAACTGTGAAATCTCCAATTGCACTTCCATCCATACTAAAAACCGTATTCTTCCCAGGAATCGTATTCCCCTCAATACTCAAACCTTTGAGTCCTCCCACCATCATATCGATTTCCAAACTCTTATCACCACTAAAAGTTCTTACTCCGAATCCTCTTCCCCTTCGAGAAGGTTGACCAAGTGTAGCTAAAAGTTCTGGTTCTTCTTCGCTTGAGATCAAAACTTCTTTCTCATGTGAATGCTGATATTCAATACCTTGATGATTCGGATCATATTCATTTGCAAACTCATTTCGATATTGATGCTCATTATTCGCAAACTCATGTCGGTATTGATGTTCATCACCCGGAAGCTCATGTCGATATTGATGCTCATCATCTGTACCTTTTCCCTTTACACGTTCCGGACTAACACTTGCGGCTTTAAATCGACTCCAATATTCCCTCTCTTCTTCCTCATCATAAGATTCATCATCATCATCATACTCATCATGATCTGCATATTCAAATTCATGATCAGATCCCACATGTTTTACATTTCCTAAAACACCCGATAATTCATCTTCATCATCCGCAAGATCATCATCGATGACCACTGGATAACTTCCACTCTGAGGTTGGTTGCCTCTCAAGTTATGCGTTTCATCTTCACTATCCCACCCGCCAATATTCCTGTCACTCGTAAAACTAAAGGCTTTCTTGAGAACAGGCGAGACAGTATCTCTTCCCTTTCTTGTAGATACCTTACTCCAAATAGGTATTTCAACACCTGGCAATCCAATATTTTCACACTTCAACGAATTTGCCATATCCAAGATACTAATCCACATGGGACAAATATATCCGACGTTTCTCCGTTGACTCCATGCTAATACACTACCAGCAATCCTTCCACTATTATTTCCTGGCCCTGTACTGATATCATCTCCTCGTTCTAAAACCCATGCTCCACTATCACCTGGAACCCCAATTTTACCCGCGACTTGCCAACTCATAGATGGAGTTTTTCGACCGTAAATTTTGAGAATAGACATTGAAGGAAGTATTCGCCCAGTTTGTGTACCACTTGTTCTAGCTGTACATTTCACTGGTAGATCTGGAAGATCTGTTAAAGGTACAACGCCTGTAGGTTGTACTTTCAGGGACATCGAGGAAGAAATATCTGGTAGACGATGTTCTTCGAATTCGAAAAGGCACCAATCAATTTCATGGGTGATATTTTCATGAGCTAATCGACGGATTCCGGAACTCGTATAAATACTACCCAGTAAACATGAATCTAAATGATCTTCATCTCTAGTTTCGGGATCAGGATAAAAATCTGGATCAATGTCATCGATAGCTGGTTGGGTGACTGGATAATTGTGAACGTTTGAAGGAGAAACAGGGATAGGAGGGATATCTCCTGGTTCAAGAGTAGGAAATTCGCCATCTGAATCATCTTCGTCTTCTGATGCATAAGGGGATGAATCGGAATCGAATGATGAACCAGAAGATGAATAATCTGTAAAACTATAACTGTATTCTTCATCGCCACTTGAGTAGTAGGATGTATCCGAGTGTGTTAAATCTGGCATTTCAAGGTATTGGGGAAGGGCTTGAGGACGAGCCGAAGAGCGAAGAATTGGTTTTGATGGTTGAACTTGTTCTTCATCGTCGTTATCAGAAGGATCATCCAACATATGATGAACAGACATTCCATAAGGTTTGTTATCGACTGTAACGAGACCTCCAAAGGATACAGGTGGAAGATGATGATCATTGATATACGCCCCCATACTAGCACCATTCTTGGGACGCTCTTGATGTTCTGTATTCTTCGCTTCAAGTTCATCGCCATATGCCATACTTCGCTTTACACCGCCGCTTCTTGCCCTTACGACCTTTCCACGACAAACTTTCAAGCCATATGTAGCTTTGTCATAAACAAGACTCTTCTTCAGTATACTGCGAACTTTGTTGACACTTGTACATATGACGAGAATGGTAGGTTTCGTCTTAGTAGATGATTCACCAACTGATTCAAGGGAGATTTCGACCGATTCGGGATATTTCTTATAAAAACTTCGAAGAACGTGGTTGACATGTGGCATGATATTTGTGTGCCACAGATTAATATGTTCCTGACTAATCCGAATAGCGGGGAATGTCTTGAGCTTCGGTTTCGACTTTATAGGTTCAATGGCTGAAACGAGAGAAGTTAGATGAGAAATGTTATGAAAGTGTCCTTGAAGGAGTATCAACTCACCAGAAGATTTCTTTTCTGGCCACTCAACAGTAGCTTTTTGAGGGGATTTTTCACGTATCGGTTTCTCACCCCAATTGATTTCTGGTTCCTGAGGAGCAGTGATATCAATCTTTGCATCCCTTCGTTCACGATATCCCTTGATAGATGAAGATGGGGCTTCAATCTTCACAGGTGTAGGTACGAGTGATGGCTCGTCACTTCTTTCACTATCATCATCCGAAACATCGTCAAGTGAACAACAAGTATTGAGTGCTTTCGATACACGCCAAAAGACTTTTTGATGCATAACATCTGGTCTTGCTTTTCGTGAAAGTTCTCCTTCAGGAGCACTCAAACATGCTTTCACTGCTTTGACATAGATGTTTCCGCACCTAGATGCGAGGCGTTTGAGAACCTCAGTAGGGTTTGAAGGGACTTGAGATGCCCTTGGAAATAATTCGGATAAAGAGCTCCATAGACCAATTTCAATAAGAATCATAGCAAGACTGTATAAATCCAAAGACTTGCTCTCTTGAGATAGGTTGGTGTATTTGGTACTTCTCGGATCCAGAGGATGCTTATACAACATACTGACAGAATCAAAACTTGGACCGGAATCCGTAGCCGTGTCCGAAAATAAATCAAAGGAGCCTAGATATGATTGTCGCATATTAATCTGTGTCAAATCAAAAGCACGTGGTGGAGTAGGATGTTCAATGAAAAGAACATTGGAAGGAAGTAAATTGCCATGAACAATGCCTTTCGAGTGTAGATCAAACACAGCATTGGCTATGTTGTAGGCCAACCTGTACTTGACCTCTAGGTTGGGTTCGAATGCAGGACTTATCAAAAGCTCAGACAAGGAACTTATTATAGGCATTTGTAAAGTTGGGCTTTGAATGTCCATCGGTCCAAAGTTTGTTGGTAAAGCGAACAATAGACAAAATCTCGAATGCTCTGCATCTTCATAATATCCAATGAGACGAAGTAATCCAACTGGTAACCGATCCGATGAATAATAAGACTGTGAAATACCAGCAAAAAGTTTTTCAAATCGAGTCATCGATGGAGTGATTCCAGTAACCGAATAAATAGGATCATAAGGGGCATATTCGACCAAGACCGGAATTGGATCAGGAGGTTGGTCAATGGCTTGCCTTAAATCCGAAGAATTAACCGATCTCCTCATCAAAACTATCTGCCTTAAGGTATTATTTGATATTGATCTTGATGTACCACGAGTCGCGATGATTTGATTCCCTGTCCAAATCAACGTTGCTGGGTCTATTTGTTGTGGTGCTGACATTCTTGTTGATTCAAATTGTCTTTCTTCGAATCCCGAAGATTTGTCTTTGGAGCTTGAAGCTTCTGAGGTTTGCAGACCAGTCCTTGCTGTCTGACGTGTTTTTGATAAATCATACAAAGTATCAATGGACATGGTTAAATCTCGAATCAAATCCTCAAACCTCGTCTTATCCCATTGAATCAAAGCACTCTTTTCCGATTTTTCCGATGGTCTCTCGTCTGTTAACCTTTTGGAAGATTGCCATAATGGTTCAGCTTCGGCCAAAATTTCCTTGATCGTCGACATGACATTTCCGACAATCTCAGACAACCCAGCTTTTGATACTGATTCATCGATATCAGGTGACTGTGAAGGATCCGACCATTCCAAACCCCACGAGACCAAACGACTTTGTTGAATACGTAATTTTCGATGTAATGATTGAAGTTCATGATCTTCGGCATTCCTGACGGGCTCTTTGATGAAATCGTAAATATTTTTGGTATCGGTGTAGATTTTCGTTAACCTCCTTTGAAGAGGCATCGGATTTGTGAAGTATTGATCCATGATGGATGCACTGGGTGTTGTATTATGTGGTGTTTAGAATGAGTGTTGTGGTATGTAGTGTCTAGATTGGACAGTTTCGTGCCGTGGGTATGATCAGAGTTGCAGATGTGGTTGTGGTTGTGGTCGTGGTTGTGGTTATGATTATGATTGCAGATGTGATGTTGATTGTGGGTTTTTGGAGTTGTTCAGATCACCAAAGACGGCGGGTAATGGATAAACAGCGATAGAAAGTGGAGTACCAACACGCACCCCTCAATTATGAGATATGAATTAAAATGATAATACGAGGAGAGAAGGAGCAATAGAAGTCAAAGGTATTATTGTATGATATGATATGATTATGTGTATATATGAAGCAAAGAAAATCCAATGGACCAACTTGCATGATTAGGTGCAGAGGTAAAGAAAGATACTCCGGTAGGTAGAGGTATCTCGTATCCTAGTAATCTGGTAACCTGGTAACCTGGTAACTTTATCAATCGAGAGTCGGTCGAGAGAGATAATTTGATTGAATTCGGATGCCTACAGATCTTCGCCGTCCCAAATATTGTTGCCTGGAATGAAAAGAGGAGCGATGATTGGCGGAGGATGATTATGTAATACACATTATGTCAAACGACACGAAAGACGCAAAAGACACAAGAGATGCGGCAAAAAGGTGGAAGGGAGGACATTGGCGGGTATTGGCTGATGATGAATGTGTAGATTTTGTTTGTTTTGGAAGAGAATATTCTAAGACATACGAGTACGTAGTAAGGTTAGATATGATTCATGAAGAATTCACGTGCTAGTCTAGAAGTTACCTGGATAGGTAGGTAACTGGATGAAAGAGATTGATATATCACGAATCTATGTATATCAAAACAGACTTGAGACAGACGTGAGAATATCAAAAAGCCATCTCTCTAGAATGTAGTGTCTCCCGTCGAGATCAAGGTCAAGGTCAAGGGCAAGGTCAAGGTCGAATCCGAGGTCGGGGCTATCTTGGCAATCTATGTGGCATAGAAGCTGAGAACCTATGAGCGTAGCTACCGAGTAACTAGTACCTCCATTGTAGCTGTAGATACACATGAGGATTGTCTGGCATGATGTAGCACGTGAGCAGCTAAAGAGTAGATCGTGTGGTGGCTTGGACTACTTGACAACACAAGTAGTAATAGTAACAGTAATAGAATAGCTTCCTTTCCCCGGATTTTCAATCTGTCGATCCTTTTCTACTTACTGGGTACTGGGTCCTGGGTCCTGGGTAGATAGGTAGATGGATAGATTATATATATATATATATATATATAAATATATCAACAGATTAATGAACATATAAATATATACCTTCCTCTCTCTTATATCATGTATTATTCATTGTGTTGACGTTCTATTTTCGTTCTCATTCCTTTTCCTTTCCTTTCCTTTCCTTTTCTTTTCTCTTCCCCCTCCTCCTCCTCCTTTTTCTATCCTTTCGTACATCCTCAATCTCCAATCTTTTCGTACAGCTTTCCACTGCCAAGACGAAAGATAAAACAATACCAAAAGCCAAAGCCAAACTATCAAAATACTGGAGCCTGCGGAAGGCGAAATGAAAAGCAAGGACCGGAAAAACAAATGCACGAGACGATTGAAACCACGTGGTTAGGGGCAATTCATATTATCATTATTGCTGCTGCTGTTGTTGTTGTTACGAGGAGCTCAGCTTATATCTTTTTACTTGGCTTTGAATGTTGTTGTTTCAAGGGAATTTGTTTCGGGAATATATTCAAAGTCAAGTCACATATTCAGGTGATATATCTAGGTAATATATCTAGGCTATTTGTTTAGATACTATATCCAGCGCCTATATCTAGGTGCTATATAATGTTGAAATGATTTAATCATAACCATCAATTGTATCTGTCTGCACTATCACTATCATCGTCAACATCGACGTGCATCATACCTGGTATACAGTGTACCTAGTATAAACATACACGCACACGCACACACACATACACACACACACACACACCAAAGACCAGGTACATATCATTCCACTGTAAAAATCTTCGAGCGCAGCGAGCTATGGGGGTTTGGGGGCTTGCCCCCATAATGAAGTCTATCAAATCTGTAAATACATGTCCGGACAACTAACTTATCACATGATTCACACCGACCCCATTTTTATTATCCCACGTCTTACTCCCAATTCGGATTGCAGCTGACGTCTCCCACAACCTTGAGATACACACATATATATGCAATCGATGCTGCCTATTTCCAAGAAACTATCATCCCGCCTCAATCGTGCATCATATAAAAAAGCAAGTCTCACCTACTATGTATTTTCTCTCCCTCGTCTCCCAATCAATCATCGCATATCATCAAACAGTCATGCAAGTCAATCATACCCGGTACTGAAACTTAGTAGGTAATCATTTTATTAACCATTTACATCGTTTCACCATTGTCGCATTCGTTACCCACTTGAGACATTGTCAGCTTTCAGATGTTGTGATATTCTCTTCACCGTCTTATGTACCTAGCCCTTGGTGGGCATGCTTGGTGGGCAAGTATACCTACCCCTCCAGATATGTGCTTCCAACACAGAACGTCACCAACATCTGAATTGTTTCAATTGTCTACATTGTGCCACTACATCCAATGATAGCTAAACGTCACTCGCATTTGGACTTTAGGCTACAGTCAATGCAGATGCATTGTAACTATCAAAACTTTTCCGGTCCATTCATCATCTCGAAGATTAAAACTTTCCCAAGGTTCTTACAACGTCGTATCATCACTTACCAACATCAGCTCCCTTACATTCGGGTCCCGATTGATATCACACCGGTCAATAAGCTTATGCATTTCAAACATATACATCTAGGATACTCGCATTCGCTATCGCCATCGCATGAAATCTTTAATCCTCGTCAACCGGATATACATATTTCAACATCAATTAGACGAAATCACGGAACCAACGCTCTGGGAACAAATCTTGCTTTTCCGTCTGTCAAGAATAGATAGCCGAAAAATGATTCGATATCACCATTATATCTATACTCAGATTTAACAACCAACTATAAGATTTCAAAGTAATCATAATTTCACAGTTGCCTATTTGAATACACTTTTCACACGTGGTCATATTTACAAGCCCAAAAATATCTGTGGGCTTCACATATCTTCTACGCAGAGCGCCACCGACAAGCAAATGCACACCGATTTTTGCGACATCTCTGTGTCGAGGTAGGTTGAAGGTTCACTGAGTATTGCTGGTTTGTTTGCAAAAATTGGCTACATTTCATTTCACGCCTGGGTTTATTAGTGTTTTTTTTCTCATTTATTTTCTGTTTTCCGCGTTTGCCCTGCTTATTCTTTTATATGTATGATGTACTCGTAAAAGTATGTGTGGTAAACATGCTTACATACTTACATTATCCCTATGCCTTAACCAGTCCCTACTTATGAATACACACTCAATACTCTCTCCAGTTCCAGTTTGCCCTTCACCCGGGTCTTCAAACCCTTCCCTACCTGTGTCTTTGTTTTCATTGCTCAATATCTTTCTCTTAATCGCAAAGCTCATCAAACCACAAACCATAAAGAAGCTATCGATCTCATCTCCCTATCATCCTGAATACGTTCTCAAGTTCTCTACATCAACCCAGCATACACACCCACTGAAAGTTCACTTCCACACATTCTCCAAATAGTGGTAGAAATTAACCATACACTTTCCATTCTCCAACACCAAGAAGAATCCAGTCTCATGCTCCTATTTCTCTATCATAGTTTTCTTTTTCTATGATCTCTTTCTCTATACATAATATACCGCATTCCCAGCATACAAAGTTCTTTTCTTTCAATTCGATATTTTGGACTTTTCCTCTCTTGTATTCATTGCTTCGTTACCTATGAATATACATAGTAATATAACACATATCTACTCCATTATTATCCACTCCTCAATCAATCGCTATCATACTCCAGACTCGCGTTCTCGCATTTTCCCATCTCTTCAAGTTCTTTGTCCTTTTCAACTAGGGTGAAGTCATGCGATCGAATCAGTATTAGGGGATATGTTTTGTTGCATGTCTAGGGATACGCATTGTGGTGCGTTTATTTAATACGTACATCTATAGTATATAAATGAAAATTCTTTTATTGCATATCTAGGGACACGCACCATGGTATGTCTCTAATACGTATATGTCTGGTACGCATATTTTATAATATGACAATGAATAATTATTGTTACATATCTAAGTATACGCACGGTGATGCATTTATAATACGTACGTCTAATCTATTGTAATATATCTACAACATAAGATCAGATGACTTCTTGTTATGTATCTATAAAAAAGAAGTACACACTGTAGCGCATTCATAGTGCATACATTTCGTCTAGTATGTATATCTATAGTATAGGAATAAATAACTTTTCGTTGCGTATCTAAGCATGTGTATCGTGGTACGTCTCTATTACATACGTCTGTCAAGTATAACATTAGAATATGCCAGTTCTTTGTTTGTAGCATAGCTCAGTGTATCTATACTATGTTCAGCGTTAAAACAAATATCTTTCTGTTATATATCTGAGTGTATTTCTACTAAGTGTAGTATAGTACAGTGTAGTATAGTATAGTACAGTATAGTACAGTATAGTGCAGTATAGTACTAGAACAAATGATCTCCCATTTGTTGCAGGTCCGTATATACGTACCGTGGCACATCTCTGATCCGTACATATACTACGCACTTCTTTGTGTTAGTGATTAGTTGTTGATGATGAGAGAAGTTTATCCTTAGGGCTGGATGAGGAGTGCGGGAATCTTGTGGTAGTTTGCGCCGTCTCCATCCATTGGAAAGGGTATATACATGGTAGATGTGGATGTACCACCGGGGAAGTATTTTGAGAATGAAGAGGAAATGTATTTCTGACATTTGTGACTGAGGTTCCCGCTGCAATTTATTGGCGGGATGAAAAGAGAACTCCTATAGAGTTCAGTTGATACATATGTTTATGAAGGAAAACATACATTTATGATCTAGAATCGGATAGGTGATAAATATCACTAAATTCTGAACAAATGACTACAACCTTGATTGTTTCGGCAAATGGTATTTGGTACTTTCCTTTTAATGCTTGATCGTTTGAACGTCAAAGGTTCAGTTCTAGAAACTTTTGAAATCTAGGAAATCCTGCTCTCTTAAGATGTATATTTCCAACATTCTGATAAAGACACAATAAAACTTACAGACTCAAGCCTACAAGAGCCCGAAACTTTATAGGGCGGGGTTCTAAATTCGATATTTACCATGTATTAAATATACGGTAATAACCTCATATAGCAACATTCCATATATTGATACCCCAAATGTCAAAAGTGCTAGTTGGGGTCTAGCATGTGCTAGTTCAGGTCGTTTTGATTTTATAAATGTTGCTATTCTAGTCTTAATATATTTTTTATTTCTTATTTCTTTAATTTTTCAATTTTTCAATTTTTCAACTCTTTCAATTCTTTCAATTTTTCAATTTTTCAATTCTTTCAATTCTTTCAATCTTTCAATTTTCAATTTTTTGAATAGAATTTTCTGATTTTTTAATTATTTGAAAAAATCAAGAAATTGAAAAGACTAAAAAATTGAAAAATTAAAAGATTGAAAAATGTCAAAATACAAATAAAGACTTATATTATACTATAAAGATAAAAAAGTTATAAAAGAATAAAGCTTTATTTATAGAAAATAGAATACATTAATAGTTTGTATTTAAAGTATAAAGATAATTATAGAATATATAATTGGTACTATAACAAAAGAATTGAAAGAGTTGAAAAATTGAAAAATTAAAAAATAAAAATAAAAAGACTAGAATAGCATCATTTTCAAAAAAAATTGAGACTGAAATATCAAAAATGCTAGTTGAGGTTATTTTGATCAAAATCCTGACATTTGAGGTATCAATATATGGAATGTTGCTATATGGGGTTATTACCATTAAATATATTGAAATGCTGGAGAATGCTCCTACTTCATATGGGCAAGCGACAATGCAGTAGTTGGAGGAAACTCATAAGCTTATTATACTAATAGACATCCGTGAAGCTTCACCAATATTTTCTGTGTTGAAGACTAAATCTGAGAATGTACACAATGTCAAAAGAAGTGAAAAGAAATTTGAAGCTCGCACACACTCCGCACTAACAAGAATGAACGAAATAATGTACTTCATTATATACATTATCAACGATTTGAAATTGAGAATAATGCAAGGAACTGGCTGGCAGTAATGGGCAGCGCGCAAAGTTGGTATCTTCTATGTTTGAATCGAATTCAAGAAGACACATATTTATGAAATGTACGACACTGCAATTGCGGCGCAGTACTCGAAATGAATTCAGACATACTGAAACTCCTGCACGCATACATTTAAATTGAGCAGCGATGTAGAAAGTGCTATGCTTGCATGTGAAATTTAAGAAAAATAGTAAAAGAATATAAAGCAACTGATGATAGCTCTGATTGTACCCATCGTTTGAGGCCGTTCGCAATTTCAAGTCGGAATCTAGGCTATAGACCAGCTGTTCTGAGAGCACAAAGAGGAAATGCGGTATCAAATCTTCCAACCTACAAGACAGAATTCAACACAATATCCACCCGAAATGTTGAAGGCGCTGCCATGACGATATCCCGCGGCGATAGCAATCACGGCTGTATCTCTTTCTTATGGGACAAAGTGAAAAGCGCGACAGTACACCAAAATCGGGTGTTCAGGCATAAAAATGGTTTTCTGCAACTGTAAGTGCAGCGTATAAAAGGGCTACAGAGTAATTACATGAAAAATCTCGAGCGCAGCGAGCTATGGGGTTTGGGGGCTTGCCCCCATGATAATACTTTTTATCAATCAAACAGTCAATCGGTAATGATATAAATGACTGACGCTTCGCTGACCCTCCGGGGGTCACTGCCGTGGAGGCAAACTATTTTTCTTAAAGAAGAAAAGAAAAATCAAACATCAAAAAAATGACACAATCAATGAAGCAGACCGAAACCTTTCTGTAGCAATTCCCATTGACTTGAACCATGATTATGACGATGACATGAAATAAACATCAACTAGAAGTTTCTCAATCCATGCCGCAGATTCGTATTGTTGGGTAAAGAATCATAAAATACCATCTTTTAAATATCAATCGATTGATATAGCCCTACGATATGATGATCTTGAGGACGATATCATCGGATGTTCAAGGTACTGACTGTAACAGTCTGATAATAAATGTATGCATGATAAGCTTTTGAATACAAGGATTGATATCGTGAACGACTTCTAAACTCAACATGCGACAAGAACGTTACAAGATGGGACGGACGATCCTACAACATTAAGAAGAAAAGGAACAAGAAGAAGAAAAAGAAGGAGTTGAGGAGAAACAAAAAAGAACAGTTCGAAAAAATGCTTGATAATGCTTGATTTTGCTTGAGTTTAATTCCGAGTCGGTGCAATTGATATGACGGGTCCCAAAAGAGTAAATTTCTCGAAATTCCATCGACTCTACAAAAGAAGAATATGCAGCGGTCCATGTTCCACCACATGGAAAAGTATTCCGAAGGATTGGGATAATCATTCCATTCCATTGTGGATCCATCAGCTAGTACTTCGTATATGAAACATTTCATCTGGATGTCTCGTGTCGGAAATCGTTCATTCGGATACATACCACACTTTACCAAGCAAGCGTGGCAAGTTACTTTTTATAGAATCATCAAAATCCATCATGTCACATAACACACCCAAACGACAATCATTTGTATGCGTTATTTAATCGGCTTCTTCTTCTCCATTCAGCTTGATCATAAATCGTCTAGATACCATTCTTCCCTGATAAAATGAAGGTTTCCACATATATGTTTCGCACGACCAATCTAGGAAATCGGTAGATGAAGATTTGTGATGAGTTAGAGAGACGTTGTATATAAAAAACTGGAAAATAAAAGGGGGATAAAGATTCTTCCCCCGAAATTTGATATATGCATGTATTTCGTTAGGGTACTAACTTACTACTGTAGGTTATGTAGATGTGTACATCAACGTCGAAAAAATAAGCCTCGAACAACGAAAATGTCGGAGCAGAACGGAAGTACAAACCTTGTAGAATACATTACTAATTAGTCAAAATCCCTTTCATATCCTTGATATCCTTGCTGTCCCCTTGCATAAACTGGGGTTGGGAGAAAAGGTGGGAATAGGGAAGGGACCTCACAAGGCTGCTTCTTTACCCTTTTGGGGGTAGATCGGGCTCGGCCCTTGAAGCGAAAGACAAAGTATGTATGAAGTGGTAAAAGTTGGGTTCAACGTCAAGTGGAATGGAGAGGGGTCATTTGGTGAAGAAAAAAAAGGCCCCTTGCTTTTCAACAATTCATGAATGTTTAGCTGGTCATGGGAATTATATTGTGAGAACAAGATGGGATGGGATGGGATGAGATTGATGTGACGTTGTATATGGTTGTAGTTGAAGGGGGATGAACTTCAAAACTCATTACAAGGTAGTGTATGTGAAGTATTCCAGACAGGGAGATTCCACTCATTCATTTAACCTACTCTTTGAAGAACAGCTATGTCAAAACTACATACCTAATACGATAATCCTCATTCGCCATTAACATTCGACTCAATATCGTCCGGGAAGGTCCATACGGGAAAAGATATCCACAACCCGCTCCCCGTTTAGCGGGTCGTATTGAATAAACATCAGCCAGCTAGCTGATTTTCATACCCAAACCCTCATCTTCATCTCAACACTTAGCATGTGTGACCCTGCCATCCCGTCCGATATTCCTCGGACGATTAGTGAAACCCCAACGAAACTACCAGCATGCCGTTACAAATTTTCTTCTTCTGAAAGCTCACGCGCTGCGAGTCTCTGGATCCTGGTTCTCCATCATGGAATAACCTCCGTGTCCATCGAAAAGGTGCCCACTTAAATGTATTGCGAACGACCGTATCGTCCCATCAAATATATCAATGATGCACATTCTCCTACGAGATTTTTTTTTTCCTTTTAAATTCGTCGCACTACCGTGAAGTCCAGAAAACTCTATTATCAAATGGCTTCTTCTTATAATTACAGCACATCCAGTTCTGAAGTCGGAACTCCATACACTCCTAGATCTTCTTCTCCTACTTATTCCGTCGCAAGCCGTTCTTCTTCTACCACAATCAGTAAACGCATTTCTATTTCTACAAGTCGGAGAAATACAGCTATGAATCCTATAGGTGGCATTGATATTGCTGCCATTGAAGCAGCCATGAAGCAATCTTCTCTTGACCACCTCAAAGGTTATAGTCAGACGAATTATCCCACGGTCACTCAATCCAATGATACCGAATACATCTCCCAAGAATCCGCCCAGGGATATCAGGTTCTTCGTGAGCCTGCATGGAATAAAGGTATATTTCCATCTTCTCTACCAAGTATTTTCAACCCCTCAAATTTCTGACTTGCGAAAAGGTACCTCCTTTACTCCCGAAGACAGAGTCAACAAAAACCTTACTGGTCTCATCCCTCACGTCCTAGAGAGCCTCGAAACACAATGTATCCGAGCCATGCGAATGATCAATAGTCGCGCCACTCCCATCGATAAATACCTCTACCTCTCCAACATCAAAGCCCAAAACACAGATCTCTTTTACCGTCTCTTAATCGATAATATCGCGACTCTCATGCCCCTCGTCTATACCCCCACAATCGGTGATGTTTGTCTCCAATATTCCACTTTATATACCCGTCCAGAAGCATTATATATTTCCATCAAACAACGTAAATCCATGACCACCATCCTCAGAAATTGGCCATATCCAAATCCTTCGATTTGTGTCGTGACAGATGGATCACGCATTCTCGGTCTTGGCGATCTCGGTGTTAATGGTGTCGGAATCTCGGTTCGTGACCTCCCCCCTTTTTCCCTCGAAGAAAAAAAAAATCATCCCCTCCCCTCCCCCTCTCCCTCTCCCTCTCAAATCTCAAACCCTAACCCCCTCCCCCCAGATCGGCAAACTAGCCCTCTACACCGGCGCAGCTGGAATCCATCCCGAAAAAACCCTCCCCATCGTCCTCGACTGCGGTACCGCCAACGAAGAAAATCTCCGCGATCCCCTCTACCTCGGTCTCCGCATGAAGCGTCCCGGCCCCGAGATCGAACAGCAATTCATGGATGAATTCATGGTTGCCGTCAAAGAAGTCTATCCCGACATGCTCGTGCAATTCGAAGATTTCGAATCGGAAAAAGCGTTCAAGTATCTCGATCGCTACAAGAACGAAAAAATGTTCAATGATGATATTCAAGGTACTGGAGCGGTGGTCTTGGCTGGGTATGTATTTTTCTGTCTTGTTTTGTTTTTTTGCTTCTTGTTTCCCGGGAAATGACGCTCTATTTCTCCCAAAATTTCACTCCCATTTTCATGTTCAAATCTGACATTTCGATTAGATACATCGGCGCAGTCAATCTCTCCGGAGTCCCCATCGAAGACCAACGCCTAGTCTTCATGGGCGCCGGATCCGCCGGCGTCGGCGTCGCAAAACAAGTCATGGAATACTACACACGCCGCGGCCTATCCGAAAAAGATGCCCGCGATAAATTCTGGCTCGTCGACACCAAAGGACTCGTGACCACAGATCGTGGCGACAAATTAGCCGCGCACAAGAAAATCTTCGCGCGAGATGATAACCATGGTCATCAGTTCTCCACGCTGGAAGAAGTTATCGAGTATGTGAAACCGACCGCGTTGATCGGGTTAACGGCTACTTTTGGCGTGTTTACCGAATCGGTCGTGAGGGCGTTGAAGGTTAGTGTTGATGCGGGTGGGTTGGGAAGAAGACCCATTCTCTTCCCGCTCAGCAATCCCCTCACGAAAGCAGAATGTACCTTTGAACAAGCCATTACCTGGACCGAAGGCACCGTAATTTTTGCCTCGGGATCGCCCTTCTCGCCCGTCACCATCAAACATTCTGATTCATCTTTATCATCCTCGTCGGAAAATTCCACTACCTATTATCCGAACCAGGGAAATAATGTATATGTCTTCCCTGGATTGGGACTCGGTGCAATTCTGGCAAAGGCAACGAGAGTCACAGATGCGATGGTGTATCAGAGTGCGGAAGCGTTGTCGGGATGTTTGAATCGTGAAGAATTGATGATGGGATTGATTTACCCGAAGATTGGGAGGGTGAGAGATGCGAGTGTAGTGGTTGCGAGGGAGGTGATGAAGGCGGCGAGGAGGGAGGGGGTTAGTGGGTTGAGTGAGGAGTGTTGGGCTGTGTGGGAGGAGTGGGGTGATGTTGCGTTGGAGAATTGGATTAAGAAACAAGTCTATGATCCAAGGTGGTAAAGTGTGGGAGTGAGTGAGGGGTTTGTGTAGGAGAAGATAACTCTTTTTTCCTTGTTGCTGTTTATTTTTTTCGCTTCGAAAACTGGCTGGCTGGCATGCTGGAGCAAGATACCATGACTTTTAATGCGATTTTTCTGCTTTTCGTACTATAAGGTATATGGATATGATATGGTGATAATAGGGGTAGTAATTAAATACTACAATACCAAAACTTCAAGTTGGTAGTAGATATCAGGAAAGACCAAATAAGAAAGAAGTAATATTATAAATACAAATCGTATGATACGTGAATCACTTTTTCAATTTTGGAAAGTTCAATAGATACTCTTAATACTCTCGATACTCTTGATTCCCATAATATTCTGAAGACCTAGTATTTTGCATAGATCGTTGTTAATGATAATATAGGTACAGATAGGTCATAGAAATAGCAATAGCAAATTAGGCGTGCGGTACACAAGATTACTCGGACTTTGAAGGCACTCGTATCTACCCAATCTGCCTTGACAGTCTTGATAGATTGATGCATGGATTTGGGGTTAGCAGTTAGATAAGTAGTTTATTGGGTACCTACTTTGATGTGATTTTGGCGTGTCTTTATTTCATTAATCCTCCTCACCCCCACTCTCTTGATGTGGTGAGATATGGTATGGAGATGAAGGAGTTGAGCAAATTACGATATGTTGCAGATTAAAGTAGAAATATTTGAAGATTTTCATTCATTCTATATTAAGATTTGAATGTTTATCTGGGTTTCTCGTCGGCATCTTAAATCGAGTCGTTAGAATTCAGAATTTATGTTGACATGTCCGATCCCATCCTATGTGTAGCAATCAATAGGTCGAGGTAGAGAAGAGAGATGTTGTATTCTCTGCTGTTTTGTTAGTGTGATTTAAGTGCAAAACACCATCAATAGAACATGATCTGATTTTGAGTATTCCGAAAAGTTTATCATATAGGATATTTTTCTCCTTCTATCCCCTCCCTCGCCCTCCATTCCTCATCCATCATCCTTTCAACCCCTCCACATAATCCCTAACCGCCTGCTCAAACCCTCTATCCTCTCTAAAGCCCAACCTAAACGCAAACGCATTATCATACCTCACACCCCAACTCCTCAAAATCCTCACCGTCCCCTCCTCTTCCTCCTCCCTAATCAACTCCAACTTCTCCTCTCCCCCAACCTTCACCAACGCATCCAACATTTCCTGCACACTCGCCCCCTTCCCCGGTAAATTCACCGCTCGCCGATGTCCATCTACCCCCTGCAAATCCATCTCCATCGCATGAATCAAATTCTCCGTCAGCGTCCTCGGACTACACATCCAGCTCACAAACCCCCGATCCTTAATCGGCAGCACACATTCCTTCCCCGCCATCGGCTCTCGAATCATCCCGCTCAGAAACGAGCTCGCCGCCTGCGTCGGTTTCCCCGGCCGAATACTAATCGTCGGGAACCGCAACGCTAATCCTTCGATAAACCCCCTGCGGATATAGTCCTGCAGGAGAGTTTCACATGCTAATTTTTGGGATCCGTACGAGCCTTCGGGGGTGGGATGCGTGTCTTCTGTGATTATTTCCGGGAGCGGTCTTCCGTAGACTGCTAGAGATGAAGCATAAATGACACGGACTAATTTACCTTCTGGTTTCAAAGATGGTGTGTTTCTTATTCCTTCAAGGAGAGAAAGTGTAGAGTGCAGATTTACTTTCATGCCGAGCTCGAAATTTTGCTCCGAGCCGGAAGACATGATGCCGTGGAAGATGAATATGGTGTCGACGGTTCCGGCGGAGGAAAGGAGGGAAGAGAGGGATTCGGCATTGCAGAGATCGGCTTGGATGCATTGCGTGTTTTGAGGATGGTGGGAGGGGGGAGCAGAGGGCGTGATGATATCGGTGAGGATGAGTTTATTTTCTGGAGCGGTGGGATGACTCGTGAGGAGGTGTGTGGCGAGAAGTTGACCGATAAAGCCTGAGGCGCCGGTTATGAGGATTGTAGGCATGGTGACGATGGATGGATAGATATTCACTCTCTTGGAGCTAGTACAAGAAAACAAGAATTTTATATCTTTCTGTATACAAAAACCCCAGCTTCGTAACTTATAAGTCGAAAACCCTTACTGATACTGGGAATCACAGAAGTCGTCAATTGCAAACCGAAACTCTGATAGATGGAAGAATTGACCCCGAAGCCGAAGGAAAAATGGGGGTAGAGGAATTGCTCTTTATATGTCTGTTGTACATATGCCGGCTGCAAACCCACACAACTTATACAACTCGTAATCGAGCTCTAGAGATTAGTTAAACGATAAATATAGGTATGCAGCATGTTTCCAGAGGGAAGGTATTGCGAGGGAACCAAAGAATTCATTTCAATGTTAAAGAGCTTGACCCCACCTCTACCCCGCGTCGTGCGGGCCGAAATGGTGGGGGTTGTCATTTTCCTGAGAGTTCCAAGGGGCGTAGCCGACAATTATATATGTATGTATATCATTCAAGAGAGAAAAATGATGATTGGGTCAGGCTAGGCTGGGTTTGATTAACATTCGAAATCTTGCAGATGCATATTATATCAATCATGTTGTATTTCATGTCGGAAGAGACGATTTTACAACTGGGCCTTATAAGTTTGCTTTATACCATGATATTGATCTATCTATCTTTTCAGATGTCACTACATTGGGCAACAAAAAATATCCGGTTCTGCTTCCTCAAATTTTAACCACGCAATATTCTTGCTGGTTCAACCCAACTCGGTCTGCAGATCCCTATTCATCTCTCTTGCTAGAATTTCCCCCTTTCAACTTATGAAACACCCATCCAAGCTCGTGGATCCTAATTCTTCTCTCCTTGTTGAAGTTTATTACAACTCATTCACTCACCATTTACATTCTTTCCACGGGACTCAATCCCAAAATGCGCATACCATTCCAAAGTACCACTCTAGCCGCATCATAGAGAGCCATTCTAGCCTTCATAACTTCTCTCTCGCTACCCATAATTCTAAGATGATCATAACTACTACTAAGAACATGAGTCATCTTAAAGAGATATGTCAGGATGGTTGTTGGTTCCAGAGTCTTGACAGTGTTTTGAACGACATCTGGGTATTGGGAAAGTGTTCTGATGAGGTTTTGAGCGTGAATTTCAGTAAGAAGTGAAAGGTCTGCCGAAGCAATTTCTTCGGGTGTAAGAGCTGCTTTACGGGTGATAGAACAGAGACGAGCATGAGCGTATTGAAGGTATGGACCTGTGTCTCCTTCGAAGGATGTCATAGTTTCCATGTTGAAAGTGTATCCGTTTACACTAAGAAGAATTAGTTTGGAATTCCAGATTATAAAATTAGAAGCAAGAAACAACCGATTTACTCACCGTTTACCACTCATGTCCTGCACCATAACAGAGCTGATACCAAGGATATCAGATGTAGCTACTGGGTCGGCAATCTGTTCATATTTGGCCTCGTTCTTTTGCATAACTTCGTGCATCTTTTCGGCAACATCTCTCAAGATATCATCCAAGAATTTGACAGTACCACGACGAGTACTCATGCCATGAACCAATCCAAAGTTGATGTGTTGACACTTGTCCCGGAGTTCCTTGTAGCCCAAAAGTTCAATAATCTTGAACAATTGTTGTAAATGTAACTCTTGATCAGTTGCGACAACGTAGATCATTTGATCAAAGTCATACTTTTCTTTTCGCTGTAACAATTCACTAATATCTCTGGTAAGATAAAGTGCTGTGCCATCTCTTCTCTTAACAATTGCTTTTCCAAGACCTTTACCAACCTTTCCGGCCACGTGCTTGGTAAAATCGACAATCATAGCACCTTGCGACTCTTCGGCAATCTTCATATCCTCCATTTTCTTTCCAGTCTCTTCCATTACTTCTGCCTTAACTTGAGATTCTCCAGAATAATCATCAAAATGAATATTCAATCGTGCATAAGTGTCCCTGTATCTCTTGATACTGAGCTCACGGAATCTAGCCCATTGCGCAATTGCTTTTTCATCGTTCTCCGTCATGGCTTTGAAGTATCGACGAGCTTGCTCATCCAAACCTTCATTCTTGATATGCAATGCTTCATCCGTCTTTCCCTCTGCCTCTAGTGCTGCCATCTTATCAGCCTCGGCCTTCACATCTGTATTGATTTTGACGTAAATTTGGAAGAGATGGTTAATAGGATCGGCCTTTAAAGCTTCTTCATCTCCGTATTTGTCAAACCCTAAAGCTAATAATCCATATTGTTTGCCCCAATCTCCAAGATAGTTGACACGAGTAACATCCCATCCAACTGCTGCGTAAAGATTCGACAAGAAACCTCCGATAATTGTACTTCGAAGATGACCGGCATGGAAAGGTTTTGCGATATTTGGGGACGAGAATTCAATGACTATTTTCTTTTGTCCTTTTGATGGATCTTCAGGATCGACGAGGCCGAGATATTTGTTTTGACCAAAGTTTGTCTTTTGTTGGATGATGGTAGGAATAAGAAGTTCGTTAAGTCTGTCGGCCTTGAAAAAGAATTGGAGATAGACACCATTGGTGGTAGGCTTGTGAACGAGAGGTGATTCAGGAAACTATCCGACCCAAATTGTTAGTTATTCCCATGATATGAATGGATTGTGACTAGTATACCTTTGCCGCCCATTCTTCTGCAAGCTCGTTAGGCTTTTTGCCCTTGACTCGCAAAGCTGGTACAGGCAACACCAAGTCACCTTTGTCCAAGGTATTTGTCCATGCCAACGCAGGGTAGATAATGGCGGAATCAACACCAGTAATCTCAGCTAAGTGAGAAGTAATGTGAGCTCTGTAGATATCGTTGATGTTGACATCAGGGTGACAATTAGGGAATTTAGGTAAATCTGAGACACTCAAAGACTTAAGCTTCTCCGAAATGAAGTCTGAGGACGAAGTTGTCGTCGCCATCTTGTAAATTGTGGTTGAAAATGTGCGAAAAGAATTGAAGTTGTTGTGGGGTTTAAATCGAGGGGTATTTCGGATTGAAGTTGAGATCAATTTCGAACAGTGACGTGGATTCTTGCGGAGGATAGAAAAGGTGAAGCTCATATGGTTGAAGACAGTACCAAGAATACTCCCTCTTCTTTGAGATTATACTGTGGTGAAGTGCGACGACGAAGAGAGGGTCAATCTATGTTTATGACTCTCGATTCTTGTTGGTGACTCAAAAAGTTACTGGCTAACTAACCCACCCACCCCTCAAAGGATTTTTCTGCAGTTTTGGCAGGGTTGCTTCATATTTTTCTAAGGCTTGGTTGGTTCACCGCCTTTTCTGTCGCCTTGCATATAGGGCCAACACAAGGCCAACACAAGGCCAACACAAAAATAATGTTCTAAATTCATTCTGGAAAATATTTAAAGCCATAAAGCCACGAAATCACCACTCTTGACCGTAAGCCACTTTGATCGCAATGGTGATGGTAACGGTAACGGTAACACCAGATTTTCCTTGAGGATTCAGTTTGCACAGGGGAAATGGTCAATATGGTGTCGAATTCCTTCTGGTTTCGTCTCAGCTCGCCTTAAGTAGGCTTGGCTATCACCGTCCTCTCCTCACTCTTTTCTTCCAACGCACTTTTTGAGCGTTATATACAAGTACTCAAGAGCTCTCATCCAAGTCCATACACTTGCGATATTTCCACTTCTTCTACTTCTTCAGTGAGAAATATACCACGCCACAAGATCAAACACAGAAATTCAAGTCAAGGTTTCGTTTCAAAGGGATGGTAGTTCATTCCTATTCTCTTCTAAGAACGATTGATAAAGTCATGATAATAATAACAATAAAACTCTTCCATTTTCAGCGCCATCCATATTCGAACATTTAATCATATCTGATCCAGAAGGCAAATGACCTCTCTCATTACACCATATCGAATCATGTCCATTTACAAACAAAAGACCAAGAGATGAGTATGGTATATACTCCTCTGAAAAGGATTGAGAATAATAACACCAAGTAGGAAATCCAAAAGTTATACCAACCAAAACCAGAACTCAAATTCCAAACCCCAGATCCCAAAGCCATCAAGTATGAATACTGAAAATCCCATCATTACCCCGCACTTCTATACCACCTTATGTTGTGAGACTTCAGCGTTTCCGTGCTTGCCGACCTCGTTCAATGAGCTGGGGTTGGAACATCTTGACCGTCATCTCGTAGCATTCGAATGAAAGCACGTTCTTGAGAATCTAAACACATCTATTAGCCAATTGTGTCCTCTAAAAAGTGATAGAGGAGCCCTTACTCGGTCGAGAATAGTTTGGACCGGACTCTTCCACAGTAATCGAGCGTGTATCGACTTGTTCATCGCAAGTGACTGCACCATCTGGGCCAGACTCGGGAGAATAATCCATTCTCATTAAACTGATTCTAAGGCGATAGCGACCAGGAGCGTGGATTGCAAGATCTGGGAAGAAGAAGTACGCTTGATCGCGCACACCTCTAGATCTGGTTTGCGCGATAGGATGTGCGGAGTCTGCAGCTTTCCCATTCATTTGTTCATATATCACTTGACCAGTGGCGTAATGGATGAGCGAAACACAAGTCCAGTAGCCCGCAAGATGTTCATAAAGATCGTGCTCACTACTGAGTTGAACAATCAGAGGAGGGTACAAGATCGAACCTGGACGGACTCTCGCGGGAGGTTGGACTGCGATAGACAACATGTTGAGGTTAAGGCGGGTATAGGTAGTTGTTGGGTGTGAGTGCTGATGAAAGGGTGTTCAGATACCAGGAACTGAAAACTGAAAAGACAAAGAGTTGTATGTGATCAAATACGACTTCTCCTTGTCGATGATTCGTCGAATTAGTGAGGGCGGGTGAGTTTTTGACTGGATGATAGTTGGAAGTTTGTTATGGATTTCGAAACGAAGACGATATATAGAGAAGACTGATTGAGATGATGGTGAGAAATACTTCGAAAACATGGACGAAAGGACTCCTTTTATCTCTCTCCATTGCTCACACTCGGAGAAGAAAATATAAGAGGCTGAGATACTTCTTGGACATATCATGGATGGGAGGGAACCTTCGATCCGATAGGTATCTCAAGAAGAGTTCATGCCGCCTCAATCGAATAGAGAACTATTCGCTCGTGTCCTTCGACCAGTCAGAACTAATCTATTTTTTTCGATAATATCAGCTCTGACAGCATCGATGCAAGAGATATTACTTGATTTTCTGCGGGTAGTTCCACTGTGTGGCCTTGTTTACTTTACTTCTTTCCCCCTCAGACTATTGCTCGGGGAATTCCAAGCAAGGGAAGCCGGTTCCACTAATACACACATTATTGTGGACGTCTTAGATCTACCCAAGATTCGAACGTTGTATAGATCTCATGCAACGAAATGCAAGATTTGGTTCTATGTGGTATTCCCAAGGGAATGGTCCAGGACCCACGGTGGTAAGTCGCAAGCCATGCTTATCTCGGTAAGGTCCACTCGGCCACGCTAAGAGAAAACTACAGGGCCATCGGGTTCCGGCAAGTCGTCACCATTGTCACTCTCGGTTCGTGTTAGTGACAATTGAGGATCTAATGGCAATGAAATACAAGATACAAATACCACCCACAAAAATTATGTACTTGGAGCCAATAAAAAGATGGAAGTAAAGTTAGTGAGTTGAGTTTTTTTTGGAGTACTCGATCGAATTTTAGATTGAATGTTACATCAGAGGGAACTTTCTTCTCTTTTAGACATTTCCTCCGTCTAACCCCTTGAAAGTACCTATCTACCTAGTAAGTATTTTCCTTTAGAGTCAATGAAGCATCTACATGGCACCCATTCTATTTGCTTCGTACCTGACTGAACTAGTTAACTCTCTCAATCCGAATTTAGAATCATTACTATTTCATACGCCGGACCAATTTTTGCCAATTTTAGGATCAATTGGGCTATGGTACACTTCATACAATCTGATTTTAGGATAATCAATTGAATGAAATAAACACTCTCGTTTAGTGGAACCTTCATTGGCACACGGGAAAAGTGTTATTTTCCCTCATCCCAACAATATTCCTGTCAGGCAGTGTCAGCTCCTCTGTCAAATCCATAGCCATTTTCAGTATGGTGTGTTAGTGGCGCCCCTCAAAAGCCATTTTTTCAAGGGTATACGATCGATTTCGATACCCTGTTATGGGTCTCGTGGGAATCTCAGCTATCAAGGGCTAGCAAGGGCTAGCAAGGGCTATCACAACATCATCTCAATTAAAAATGACCAATCTGTTCCAGTTTCGAATAAACCTTTGCAAGAAGCTTGAGAATACTCGGGAGACCAATACTTCGAGAATTTTCTTGAAGCTTTCGAAGGATGTATAGTTAGTTATTCATCGACATCCATAAGCTTTCTTTTTCGTGATCTATTTGTTATCAGGTGGGGATTGGGGGCTAAAGGATATCAAACCCTTCATGATCCGTGCTTACCAAATCTTCTGCGTTACACGACAATATTGGAGAGTTAGCAGCAAGGGTGGAAACGTGTGGATAAAATGTGTTCAAATCACATCTACTTCCGGGAACGAAACAAAAAGGGATTGACCCGATTTCTGGACCCATCTAGGCGCTGGCTGATTTGGAACAAGGATTCAACGAAGATATTCCCACTTTACTACAAAGACCGCTAGGGTATCTCGCATGGTATAAACATTCTTTTCTCTCATCTGCATAGATCTGGTTTGAGATCTGGGTGGGTACCACGACATATTGTCGCTGCATTAGGGTTTTGGAGCCCCTCGAATTATTGTCGATAGCTGAACCACTCACTGGGATTGAACCCCGCACTATCCACCATTGACATGGACAACTGGAATACGGTATAGGAATCGGTATGTACCTTTTTCTTACAACATCATGACTGAACTGCACATTGCTCACTTGGTAAATCGTCAATTGATCAGGATAATTTACGCACGTATTCTTCATGTTCTACTTGAATGAATCACTTTAACATGTAATGAGTGGGATAAGTATAGTTACGAGTTTGGGGTCAAAATGCTTAGAGGGGTAACAGTCAGCGCAGTCGCAGGTCGTGATTACCTTTTCAACCCCATCATGAGTTCTTTCTTCGATGAGATAACCATGATCATCAAATTTCCGATTGATATCGTTTTTGACGACCTATTTCTTATCATTTCTTGTTTTCTAACTTCCATCAAATTAATTGTTTCCCTCACTCTCTATGGCACCCCTAGACAGCCATATACTACGTATCACGAACCTTACCTCAAAGACTGTTTGACTTCTCTTCCGCATTAAGATCGTAAGACTCTGAACAATACAAACGAGTCATTCTCAATCTTCAAAAAATTCACGGACCGACAAAACAAACACATAGCTAGGTATTTGTCACATTCGCATCATCATATATCCTTCCCGCAGCTGCGAGGTCTTGCAGTTATGCCGTAGTATCACAGACATCGTCTGATATCCTTCTCTATAGCATTTTCGAGGCTCAAGCATAGTTCAAGCCTCGATTCATGTATACCGTGGGAGAGGATACGATACTCCGAATCATTCTTCCATCTATTATCGCGTGTGTAGTAATTATTTTGGCGTATTCGGCTTTGAACCTTTTCTACAAACATCAATTCGGAAGCCAACGTCGTGATTCATCACCACATACCCTATGAAGGCGACAGTAAAAGGGTTTACGATTCTAACCATAATGCTTGCGGCGATTGGTCTTTGTCTTCTCACAATTATTTTCTACATGAGCTTCATGAAAATATACAGGCGTCGGGGATCGATCGCGGGCGTTATCCCTGAAAACGCTATGGCATGGCGTACCAAGCTGTAAGAATGCTCGCCTCTATGTGTTCCCCTTTTGAACATATTCGGAGGAGCTATTGAGAAACACCTTACCGATTCTTGCCGACAACTTTCCTTTACGGTCCTTTTCTGGATGGCAAACGACATTCCTCATATTAGCCAGCGCGATTGGCTGAAGAATAGCGTGATTTCTTTGATCTGTTGGCAGATCTTTTCAAATCTTTGGCATCACAAACTCGATATATCATGGTCAATACGCCGAATGGTTGAATACTCATCAATCAGCACCCATATTCTGGATGAGCATCATATTGGGATTGTTCGGTAATCAATCAATCTGTCAGGAACGTACCGCTCCTGTCATGTTAGACTAGAGTGTTCTATTGAGGGGGTGATACCAAGAATCCCTTGTTATTGCGCGGTTTATTGAGATTGCGATCGACCCTTAGATAGCTCACTGCATAGAATACGAAACCACTTCTGCGAAATCACCCGAAAAAGTCCTCATTGCAGAATTATCATCTTTCTTGTGATGATTCTTGACCGCTACCCGATGTCTGATCCCACTCAATTCCATACATGCTTACAAGATCGCCCATTCAGGAAGGCCGTTATGTGGTCCACAGCCTCATTTTCTCGAATATTGCGATCCTCCTGACACCCCATCTAGATTTAGATCTCCGAATCTCAAGCCGTGTGAGGGACACATCTCATCTTGTATTTTTCTACCCCCCCGAGATCTGTTCACTTAGATTGGCGGGATGCGCTATCGTGAGACAAGTCCCAATTTTCTTCAGATCAACGTTGCATACAAGTATTTTCATAGTGCAGAAAGAATCCCACAGGACGGTCAAAGCTGCAGATAATCGTCATGTTCATATGATTACTTCTCGCACATAGTTTCCTAGTGTTCCTTAATAGAACAAGGCGAACCCCTGAAAAGTTTCGCCAGCTCGATAAAGTGTTAAGGTTAATTTTTGAGGGGGCCCGGTAGTGAGGTGCTACAAAGAACATCGGATAACAAAATCTAGACTGGTGGATCAGCAGACCCTCCGAGGTTCTGGGTCCGGGCCACTTTTCCCCGGCGAACAGACTCCCGAGTGTCCTGTTCCACGGAGATGGGCTTGTTGCTGAAATGGTGTTGACGAGGTAGGTAATTATATACGTCATTTTTCTGTAAAGATGATCATGTTGATATAAGGCGATTATGGAGGGGTGTTGTTATTTCTTTTTTCTGATTGCGATACGTTGCTGAGATATTTGGTTATTGAGGTTAGCCGGATGTAATGCGCTTTGGTGGTTGAGATCGTACCCCTGATTGTTGATGTAAGAGGCTTCATCTTCTACCCGTCAATCGATGTTGAAGTTTCTCGAATTGAAAGAATTTGTTTCTGCTTTGCTCTTCCGGATTTCAGTGCTGAAGTAAAAATCCGTTCTCAAATTAGCTTTTGCTTGCTGTGCGCTGCAAATCAATGTTTGAATATCATGAACTTCAATCTCTCGCCAAAAACTATTTCAGACCTCTCCTTCTCCTTCCATCTCCGGTGCGTGTATCTCACAGCATGAACTTAAGACTGTCAAAGTGGCAATACCATAAATCTTCTCATTGTGCTTCGATTTACAGAATTCCAGGTACCTATACCTCTCTGCCCAATATATCCGCTCGGTGTTCACAGTAACCTCTGCCAACGAAGAGAGACGCTGTCACTCAACGAGACGACTGGATGAACGATTATTGAAGAGTGGTTAGTCAAATTGACCTGTCTTATATATTACATCGCAACAGACAGGCAGATACGTAAGAGGAAACAATGAAACATCAGGCACATAAATGAATGTGTTTGGGACTAAATCGGTGATGGTCAGTAAGGGAGATCAACATTTGTCGAGCAACTTCTTATCCTACGATCAGATGGATGGAGAATTCATTATACTGACTTGCTTAGTGAAGATAACATATAGTGAGGATTTCATGGAGTTTCTTTATTTGGGTCATGATTCGACAGTCTTCGTGGATCCTTTCATAGGCGGAATGTTGGTATCAAGTGCATTGGCTCATGACGAGAAAAGAAAATCTATTAGCGATTCGGACTCTAGAAGTGGTCTAGATTGGAAGCGAAAGAAGATCTTGTGCAGAACACTTAATTGTGAATAGGGAGAAGATTACTTTGCTGTGTTGGTATCACAGATTGGAAAGTTTTTTCATGTTGATTTGAACTCAGGAGATTCGTGAATGGCAATATGAAAATACTATGTCGATATACGATCGCTTGGAAATACTAAATCCCTTATAGTACAGACCATATTCACGATACAGACGATGCATTCTATCTAATCTCTTCCCTATACTTTTATCCATATATTCACATCTCTATATCATAAACGACTGTATCGCGAACACCCACTTAACCCATCAAATCCTCCAATTAAGAAGGCTCAAATTACTTGATCAAAAATCCCACGATGCCAATTGACATAGATGACCTACCTACCAACACCAAAGAGTCCTTATCCTCAAACAAACCACCCCGCAAAGCTGTAACACAAAGACGCCTAAAAAACAAGGACCCGATCAGATAACACGGGATGGATACAAGTACCGCAAGAGATTATCCGACGAAGCGACGGGCCGCACCGGCGTATTGTGAGAGCGCCGTATCATGTTAGCGGATCATTAATAGAAAGAGAGAAAGCTTGTTTAGCGGGATCAAGTATGTACGTGTTACATGAACCGAGAGGGGTATTGAAGAAGATGGGAAAGGATATGAAATGGACGAGGATATGGAATGGGCGAGGAAGGGAAAAAAAGAAGGGCTTGAAGATGAAAGGAAATCAAATATATTGGTTTTCACGAGTACCGGTTGGGATGTTGGGCATCCTATACTGTCGGGTATTCAATATATATATTTCGGGGCAACCTTTATGCACCAATACATGTGAGCGAGTATTAGATGCCTGAATACGTGTATATCTCTCTGCGCGAACCGTCTAGTCTGTTTACTTTACATCCATCTATATCACAATATCACGAAAAGCAACTCGTAAAACATTACACAATAGACCCCAAATCGTTACCACTCGTGACATGGACACCAATTCCGATTCTCTGGTTAAAGTTTGAACCCGACCCTGACATCCAGATCCATGGTCATGGGAATCCCAGAAATGGTGTGATGTGAGAATGGACTGATGTCAATCTAAAAAGGGTGAACGGGTGGTATTGTTCTGGATCGGCAGTTCTAGAACGCTAGGATTGAGGGTGCATTGCTGAAATTCGAAGGGAGATGGGTAGAAGTTGAGTTGTTTCTGGAGTGTATGAGATTGATGGACTAGGTTAATTTTCCTTGGAAAGGGATAGGAGTCCTAGTCCTCTCTGGGGAAGTTTTCCAGGGTTGAAAAAATGTGATATTATATTAATTTTATCAGGGGAAAGAAACAGAAGAAAACAAAAAAGCCCAATGTCTCAAGGCAGACAGATCCCTCCCTTCCGGAATCCCTGTTCAAGCCACTGATCCTCCGTCATACAAAAGGCATGCCGGTGAGAACATGTGGCGATTTAATACCCACCACCTACGCTGAGAGATGTAAGACAATTACCGCGAGGCACATATATGTATGTATGGTTGATATTGTTCAAGTAACAGCATACTGTTGTACACATCTACGTCATGACGTTTTTCACGCCCTTTATATAGATAGGTTTCACACCCAGGATACCCTCCGGGATGTAAGCAACTTTCTCCATGGGTCGAACATCTCACAAAAAATATCTGCAGGAAGAGAAGAGATTCTCCCCCGGTGATATCGGATCGGAGACAGGATGATAGGGCTTGGCTTTGATGCATGGGTTTTGTGTCTGCCAACTATGAGGTTCGTTTGTGGAGGAACCAAATGAGCGGTAAGATTGGGATAGATAGTAAATCGCTGAGCCCCGCGGGAAGGAGGCTTTTAGCGGAACGAGACAGCCAAAGGGTCCATCTAGAAATTATATGCGAGTACGTTGTGTGTTTGTGTGCATGTTTGCCTTTTTTCTGCCCTGAATAGAGCGAACTAGATGATCAGTAAACGCCCCGAAAATAAGAATATTATCTTTACTTCTACCGCCCGCCGTTACTCCCAGAAATCCTTTAGTGGTATTGCTGTTCTCTCCGACGTTTTATTGGTAAATATTTGTATCTGTATTCCCTCTCAATCAAGTCCGCACGGACAGCATGGCGAAGTAGAGCGCAGCATATACAAAAGTACAACGTCGTACTCAATTGGCCGAAGAGATACTTGAGCACAACTTCTTTAATCTAAATCAATTTGTATAGGTCCCCAATCCCTGATTTTAATAAAATCCCGAGTTTGGGAAAACGGCGGTCAAGGATGCTCTGCTCTGGAGAAGTATAAAGTATGAGGTCGATGGCTTGGACGCAATGTATTGGAAGGCTGAACGGTCGCGTGGTACGGCGGGTCAAGATCTGGCATCGGAAGCCATGTTGTTTTTCGTGCGAGATAGATACGAGATGGTGGAGGGGGAGATGTAGAGGCTTGAGCTTTATACAGTGAGACGTTTCACACCTCAAAGCTTTTCTTCCGGGGTGTTAGGAGATGGGAAGTTGTAGCACTATGGAAGCGAGATGGTGTTGTGAGGTTGTACTGGGGATTTTGCGTTGAGGCACACTCACCAGTGTAGCTTCGATGGAGATGAAAGAGGCTTTTGTTCTGGTTACTCATAGATGGGATTTTTCCGATCGGAGTGGAGATTTGATGACAGGTGAAGTCGGTGCGAGATGAGATGTACTTAGATCATGAGATGAGATGAGATGAGACCGTGTGATTTTGAACGGAGATGAAGACGTAGGTTGATAAAGGAAGAAGCCTGAGTTAGATGTGACTTACATTTGTGAAACTGTTGCGGACTCAGTATGGAGACGAAATGTAGAGCTATGAGAGATTTCATGAAAAAGTAAAGAGACAAGACTTGGTCAATTCGCCTTTTGAATAATAAGCAAGTATTCAAATATCTTCTTGACACGATTCGCTCCGCCCTTTATTGCAAAATCACAAATGACTTGGTAGGTGGCAGGAAAACTTGGAAATCAGAAGCACGAAATGAGCTCTTGACGCAAGTGGCTTTTCGACACGTCGCACAGTATATATAGGTTTGAGATGGGATGTGATAAGTCGTATGATATTTGTTTGTCTTGATCCCCACCCGAAGTTTGATCCGTCTTTAAGTTTCGAAGTATGATGAAGGTGAAGATTCGGAGTCGGTTAAAAGGAAGAGAATTCGTTTTGTTGAGGTGGAAATGAGTCTGAAGTAGATGTTCCCTGTGTCAATACTGGTACCTGTATTCTTTCTTTTGGGTATCATGATTGTCAAAGGCTACAGAAAGATTCATTCCGCTCAAATCAAAGGATCGCGCCTTTGACAAGACTGACTTCTCGATAGCTGTAACGCTGATGACAACTCAGGGAGACCGAGTCAAATAACGACTCAGTCCTTTTTCGTACACATAGCCAACGACTTTGCGAACAAATTACCGTTGCTGGAGGGACTTGTGGTTCTCGGTTGCGAAAGAGTATTTTGCGAAAGATTACCTCAACCGAACTCCTTCATTCAGTACACCGCTTTAAAGGGGTATTTGATCTAGCAGGTCAATGCAGTAACCATATCCATAATCCTAATTCTCGCGAAGGAAAAAATAGCGACATCCAGGGGAAGAAAGAGAGCCGCTTTGTAGCCTCCCCTTAATCTTGTCAAATGAGTGAAGCATATTGAAGCATCATGCAACAGTTGCAAAATAAATTTGGCAAAGTAAGCATTGTGAAAGATTGTCTATCGTTCCCCTTTCCGGAGAAAGAAAATGATAGTGTCACAACCGAGAGAGAATTCCGGAGTCATGGATGAAAAATAAAATCATAGCCTGCGGATGCTATGATGTCCTTCTGCCTTACTAGCTTTGCTCTAGTTGGCTAGCGACCCATTTTTTGAGTTTGACTGAGCTGAACTGGATAAAATTTTTCCGTAGGAATTTGTGTCTGTATATCGTCATGCCGTCTTGAGCGTATAGCAATTGTCGATGATACTCAGTATTTCTTATTCCTCTAGGCGCAGCAAGGCTGTTTTGTCGCGAGTTAAAGATGGCGTCAATACTTCTAACAACTTTCAACAGGCAAAGCTAGACGATGTAGAAAATAGACGCTTAATTTGCGATTTACCGCAGGTAACATTGATCCCACAACGGCGTCAAAGGTTACGGTACCCACACGAGTCTCGATTTTTTTCTGAAGCCAACCAAGGTCACCGTTCGCATTGAGGAAGCTTGTGCTGAGATTGCATATGCCTTGATTTTTGCTTTGATTGACAAATTTGCAATTTAGACTCCATCCGGGGTATCCGAGGAAAGCAACCAGAATTGATAATTTCTCCATACTCTCTCCACAAACTGAATTTGGCGGAGTCCTCAGATTCTCCTAAGTTAGTAAGAGGTGAATTACAGACTGCAGTCTCCAGCGAGCGGAGCGGTTCTTATTGCCTACGCGTAAATATTGATACCTCGGATGACCCCGAGCAAAATCATGCGTAAACCCCATCTTACCAACCACCCTTCTCCACAACAGCTATCGTCATCCTTGTTCCTTGGTGTCTGAAGATTGAAATATGATTTGCCTTAGCTGCCCCATGCCGGTAGATTCCAGACTCCTAATTGATGATCACATCCTTATAGAAAGTTTAGTCTATTCAAGCTTAATTTGATCTGACAATTACTGTTACATCAGGAAGAATTTATCCAGAATTGAAGCCAAATGACATAAGGTCAAGCAAGTAATTGTAAGAAAATTCGGAGTTGTATTAAGAAAATGGCAAGATTTCGGTGAAACCATCAACCCCGTGGGCAAACCATACCTAGTATATGCGACCCCGCGGGGATTATTTGCACTAGAATCCACATCAGCTAATCATGACCCCTGAATAATATCGGCAACAATAAAACTAAATCAAAAAGCTTGCTCAACAATCTCCAGACTAAACAATGGGGAACTGCCAACTATTCCAGATTAAGTTGGCTTGGAATCTACTTCTCCATTTTCCCCATTCTCTCCATTGTAAATGGTGGAATTACTCTCCCTGGTTCGTGTGTCAAAGTGATAACAAAATATTCGCACGAATGAACGTCGAATCCAGTTCTCATCCAACAAAATCATGTTGCCGCTCATGAATTCCACAATAGTCAACTTGGCAAGTACATAAGATACATCAATACCTCTCCCCAAGATGATTCTTTTCTCTCTCCCTCATCGGCCTCTCGTCGAACAATAAAATACCAATATTGTTAAGAATTGCTGCGAACAGCAAAACCGCCAATATGCCGTCCGCTTTCTTCAAAAACTACCGCGTCTATTTTCTGACGGCTGTGGCTTACATGGGATCGTTACTTTTCGGTAAGTTATCCCCTCTTTCTGGATAATATCCCCTGATAAATCCTTCCCGTGCCAATTCAATAATTTTAAACTTTTGTGCCATAGCGCCAAGACCGAATCAAGATGATGGAACATGACTGACATATGATGGCTTATGCAGGTTACGATACCGGTGTCATGGGATCGGTACTGGCCCTTAAAAGTTTCAGAGAAGATTTCGGATTACCGCCTGATTCGACGGGATTTGGTGGATCCAAAAACGCACAGGTTGCCTCGAATGTTGTCTCTTTGCTTACGGCTGGTTGTTTCTTTGGTTCCATCGCTGCCGCTTTCTGCAGTGATCGATTCGGCAGAAAACACTCTCTCATGGGATTCAGCACTATCTTCCTCGTTGGTGCCGCTGTTCAAACTAGCGCTAGCCATAGTATTGGACAAATCTATGCTGGTCGTGTTATTGCTGGTTTGGGAGTTGGTGGAATGTCCTCTATCACTCCTGTTTTCGTCACAGAGAATGCTCCTCCCGCCATTAGAGGACGAATTACTGGAATGTTCCAAGAGTTCTTGGTACTTGGTTCTACGTTTGCTTACTGGTTGAATTACGGTGTTGCATTGCACATCCCTCAATCTACCAAGCAATGGAGAATTCCAGTCGCTATTCAACTTATCCCAGGTGGATTCCTCTTAGTCGGTCTCTTCTTCTTGAAGGAATCTCCAAGGTGGCTTGCTAAGCAAGGTCGATATGAGGAAGCCACTGCTTCCATGGCTTGGACTAGATGCACCACAAGTGAGGATGAAGAAATCATGCAAGAAATTGCTGAGATTCGTGCATCCATTGAGGAAGAACTCGCTGCAACTGAAGGTCTCACCTGGAAAGAGTGTATCGCACCAGCCAACAGATTCAGATTCTTTTCAGCTTTCTGCCTCATGTTCTGGCAACAATTCTCCGGAACCAACTCTATTGGATACTATGCACCACAAATCTTCCAAACCATTGGTATCTCAGCTGCTAACACCGCCTTGTTCGCTACTGGTATCTATGGTACTGTAAAGGTCGTCACTACTGGTATATTCTTACTTACTGGTATTGATACATTGGGTCGTCGCAAGTCTCTCATTTTCGGTGCCGCATGGATGATGGCCATGATGTTCATTCTCTCAGCCGTCCTCGTTACCCACCCACCTAACACCAAAGCCACCACCGTCGCACCAGCATCAATCGCCATGGTTGTAATGATTTATCTTTTCGTCATCGGTTATTCCGCATCATGGGGACCTATTCCATGGGTCTACGTGTCCGAGATTTTCCCAACTCGTCTCCGTTCTTACGGTGTTGGTCTCGCCGCTTCTACCCAATGGTTGTGCAATTTTGCCATTACGGAGATTACACCAATTGCCGTTTCAAACATTGGATGGAGGACATTCTTGATGTTCGGATTTTTCTGTTTTGGAATGTGTGTATGGTCCTTCTTTATCATTAAAGAAACGAAGGGCAAGACATTGGAAGAATTAGATATTCTCTTCGGAGCTGTCAACGCCGAGCGAAGAGCTCAGGACGTAGAGGCAGTGCTCCATTCAAAGAAGGATATTGTTCATCATGAGGGTGACGAGTCAGTAGGAAGCAAGGCTGGCACTATTAGAGTTGAGGACAGTCCTGAAAAGGCTACCTAGATGGGTTAATGATTTGGTTATTTTTATGATAGATGTTATGTATAGACTCCGGCGCCTGCTTGCCTTATGTTTGGCCGCAGTAATGTCGATGAGACTTTCATAGATGAGTGAACGGCAAATTTAATGATAATAAAACATATCTTTTGAAAACATCATGTGTGTAATTTTATCTGCGTGCTGTATTTGATCAATGGCCTAGGACTAAGTGATTTGTAACAACTGGCAAACAAGTTGTGGTAAATCACTGCTTCAAATTCTTAACTGGTCCACAAAAATGACAATGTGATAATTTCAACATAGTACCTTACTCAGAACTTCCCTGCCATGTTTTCACAGATATTGACTCAATCTTCTGGAAGGTTTAATCAAACTCATTAATTTCATGGAACTTAGTTATCGAAAAATGTTGAGAAGAGTAACTATCGGAAGAATTTAGGTCATCAATCAGAGTATCTAGTGGTACTCCAGCACGACACTTCAAATTCATTATTTTTCTCGTCAAATCTATAAGGAACTGTTGATCAGAAGTGGAAAAGTCGATATTAAACGTTGTCCTTAGAACTTGATCACTATCCTTGACGCCGCCATCATCCTCCATCATCACTACTCTCTTTTGATTCCAAATTCTTCTCTTTTTTGACGGAGTCCAATCGTCAAGAATTGATTGAAGCCGGTCCACGAAGAATGAATATATGTGAACAGAACAAAGTTCACCATAAAGTAAGCTGTCAAAAATCTACAGCCTCTCAAATTTCAAAAGTTGAGGTAAACTCCTTCAGAACCGAGAGCTTTGGTGGCCCACGCAAGGCATTTTACCATTTTACCATATTTGAATTACCTGGGTATGAAAACGGGCTAATTTATCGGTTTCTATATTGGACACGAAAAGGGTACATTCGAGAAAGGCATGTTAACTGTGATTTCGATCGTATATGAGAGGAATATGCATGGATGTGTCATTGAGAATTGCGAGTTCTTTTACTTAGACTTACTACTCTCTCATTCTCTTTCTTGTTTGTAGATATATGATGTACTAATTGTTTTCATCCGACGAATTCAATACAGAGGTACATGCTAGTTCCTTCTGAAGGGCTAGTTGACATTCTTGCAAACTTGGATTACTTGCACATAGTTCTCTTTTCACAAAATTGAGCTGACAGATTCTGTTTTGTAAATTTTCCAAATGACCACAAATTTGATAGACTAGCCCCTATCATGCTGCAAGACTACAAGTCACTAATACTGTGACCATCGATCTCCAATTTCTGTGTTGTATTCTCCCTCTCCCTGTCGCTTTCAAAATGAGATATATGTGTTTTGATAACGACCACAGGAGCGATGACACAGAACTGAAAGATATATGCACTGCGAGGCTGAGAGCTATGTATCTATATTTTTATATCAATGTGTCAAAAATACCGAAATACTGCCATGTTAAATCTGGAAGCGGAATCTAACATGAAGTTCCTCCTCGCTTTGAGTCAGTATCACCATTACCATTTATTCTCGACATCACCGTATGAATATTCCTCCATTATGGTTTCTTTCGATAATTCCATATTGATTGCAATGAATGAGGCGAACATTGATTTCCAAGCATTCTTCAAAATCCTCATGGAAGTTTGTGGTTACAGCACAGAATGATATGTATTCAACCCCCTTATTCACGCACCAGAAATATCGTCATGTATAAATCGTCTATAGACATAATGCTTATAAACCCATAGAATTGATACTGACACCGCCTTGGGCTCTGCCAAAATCTAGAAAATTACCAACAAATAGAATTCTCGTATTTTGCCTCGAAGGATTTTAACCTCACTTGGTACTACGTACAATAATTTTTTAACAGTGGAGTCAGCTTATATGTCCAACACTGCGCCATCGCTTGATGAGAGCAGTTTGTTTCATGTTTTACAAGGACAAATCACATTTCTTTATTCCAAAAATGCTGGTATAAGAGTGAGAAATTATGTTACATCCGCTAACAAACATCTGTTTTGACAATCCCATGATATTAGCGAAGACCCACTTTGGGGGTTGTATTATGGGTGTGTATTATGATGTGATTATTACTTTGCTGTTATAATTGGTTCAATTATATTTAAGAACTGAACAGTGGAGGAAATGCCGCTGAAAATCCTCCATAGAATAAATGAATTATCAGATCAGATTCACATATAGTCAAGTATCCTGGCTCTTTGCAAACGCCATCCATCGAGCCAAGATCATGATATACCTCTAAATGATCCTACTACCACTCTGTAAATTCACAATAGAAGATTCTTCGGTGTAGAAGTACGAATGAACGAATCAACATCAGGAACGAATTTGTCATACCCTCCATTCCCCTCTTCCACATCGGCACTTACCCAAGTCAACCTCGGAGATACCCATATCAAATTTCCTTGAGTCTCCTCCGGGCTAAAATTGACGGATCTGGAATTCCCTCCTTGAGGTAATTAGCGTTCCGTAGTTGGTCCAGAGGATTCTCTTTAGTAATTTGTAGACAACCAATATCCAGATTCACACACAAGTCTTTGAATCCATCATCCTGACTGCCATGAAGTATCTCCATTTTGACACATTGTGGAGAGATCGAGGCTCATTCACTTGAAGATAGCGTCTGAAAAACGCCTAATGCCAATGTCCGTTGTTTATTTAAGTCTTTGATGAAGCCTTGATTTGAAAATTTCCACTTCCCTTCTACAACTTCAATCGCATTCCTTTTGATAAGTGTATCTCCTCTTTGATTTAGATCAGTCTATTTATCTTCTTACACTTTGTACATCACTTTCTTTCATACAAAAATACACTCCTTTAGTACAGCAAGGCTTCACCATCATTCAACATGCAGTCTCTTGCAGTTTCGCTTCTTTGCGCTTTTTCGTGCCTGGCCTCAATGACCAGTGGCTACAAGTTGGTTCATAATTATGATCATACCAATTGGTTCACTTCCTTTATCTATGAGGATGTTAGTATTCCTAAGACTATCTTTGATCCAGGAATGGCAACTAACTCACATCTAGGCTGCCGACCCAACCAATGGAAACGTCAACTATGTCTCTCTTGCTGATGCTCAGAAGCTTGGTTTGACCAAGGTCATCGGTAAACAAGTTTACATGGGCGTTGATAATACTACTGTTCTCTCCGACAAAGTCAATGGAAAGCGCAACAGCATTTGGGTTGAATCTGTTGATGAATTTACTCATGGTATTCTTATTGGTGACTTCGCGCACATGCCCGGTAGTGATTGTGGAACTTGGCCTGGTTTGTAAGTGTCAATTCGGTCGCTACTTCCCCAATGAGAATTGTCCGCTAACAGATTCGCTAGCTGGACAATTAGAAACGGTGATGGCCCTTATGGTGAAATGGATATTCTCGAAGGATCCAATGACATTACTCAAGCTTTCATTTCTCTCCACACCGAGAACGCCTGCAGCTTCAACTCTCCCAAGTCCGCCGAGCTCGGAACTCTCAACGACGGTAACACCGACTGTAAATTGTCCAACGGCGCAGGATGTTCTGTTGAGTCGACTGCCAACTCTTACGGTACCCCTTTCAACAAGAATGGCGGTGGTGTTTATGCCATGCAATGGACCTCTACCTTTATTCGAGTCTGGTTTTTCGCACGCAGCAAGATTCCCGCCGATATCACCGCTGGCACTCCAGATCCAACAAAGTGGGGATTACCCACTGCAAACTTTGATAGTGCGGATGGTGGTTGTGATATTGACGCTAATTTCCCTGCTCAGACAGTCGTAAGTCTTATTCTTGCCTTTGTGCATCTCAGGTTCTACTGCTTTACACTTCCTCTTCTCCTCCCTGGAGTCTACACTTTTTCTCTCCATTCCCGATTCCACCAAGCTAACTCCAACTCTAGTACTTCGACACCACTTTCTGCGGCGCAGGAGCTGGTGGCCAAGCCTGGTCCGACTGGTCCGACTGTCCCGCAAAGACCGGCTACTCCACCTGTCAAGAATACGTCGCCAAGGTTCCCCACGCCTTCGACGACGCATATTGGCTTGTCAATTCTGTCAAGATCTACCAATAGAATTGACTATTCGTTCTTCTCTTCCTCCTCCTTGTTTGTTCATTTGCATTGATCTTCGTCTTGGTCACATACATCGTGGGACCCTCCAACTTTAGGATTGTTTATCATACTGTAATTGTTATGGGTATGATATGTATGAACAAGATAAAATGGATAGTATGTATAAAAGCAAGACGGGAGTCGAGGACTTCTTTCATTCAAACAAAAGCTGTGATTTCAAATGCATCGCATTGCACGAATTTCGGATGGGTTTATGGTGTCATTATGTTCATAAGGGAGGACCGTTTGATTTCTACTTTTGTGACTTCTAAGATGTATTCTTTCTGATTGCATCGTGGAGGTTGGTTGGTTGGTAGTTAACTATATTCTGCTTCCCACGATTTATATTACCTAAATTTGATTGTGATACAATGCGATGTGATGGTGCCGTGCATGGTTCCTGATTTTTTGGTTCCCAATTAGGCCAAAGTTGAGATTAAGTAAGATCTTGTAACTTCAACGCATTATCGAGAGATTTTAATATACTCACGCCTCGGATACCAGCAGATGTCTTTAGCTTTTTACTTCCCACGCACTCGCTAAAGGAAGACGTCAACATGTGCACTTGCTAAACAAAAAAATCATTTATTAAATCTATTCGGTACTTAACCTACCAAATATATGAATATATTCTAATAGTCATCCTCTACTCCTACATCATGCTTTTCCAGTCGATCCAATTATATCCATTTGGTGTTCAATCAACTCCTGAATCAAACTAGTTCCCTTTTCCATAAGCTCCGTCAAAGGAACTTTCCCTGTATTTTCCGCTACATATTTATTATACGTATTCAAAACCAAATCATTCAGATTGCACCTTGTCATACCCCCCTTGATACAACTTCTCATTGTATCATCTGGGAAAGTATTTGTGCCGTGAAGAACTAACTTTACTCGACCATCCGTCGCTTTTCTTATGCCCTCGAGTCTGACAACCGATGTTAGCCTATCACAATACCAATGAAAACGTATTTCAAAAATTTATCCTGCACATACCTATCAAAGTCCAACTTAATATTTTCCACTCCACCGTAATTCCCGTGCACATTCCCAAAAGCCGGCGCCAAAAAATCTACTCCCGTTTCTACAAACCCAAGAGCCTCTTCGGGAGTTGTCAACAACCCTTCCAAATCCCCCGTATCCTTCACACCATCCTCGCCCCCATTAATCCTACCACATTCCGCCTCAACTGCTATGCCTTTCTCTTGTAATATCTTCGTCAATTTAGTTGTTTTGGCTAGATTCTCTTCTTTGTCGTAATGAGACATATCGACCATTATACTATCAAAGAGTCCCATATCTGCAGCAGCAAGAATTTCATCTTCGGATTGCGCATGGTCCATGTGTAGGACTATGGGAACAGTGGCGGTGCGACAAGCGGCGGCTGCGAGGTGGATAAGGAGGGGGGAGTAGTGGAGGGACCAGGGGAAAAGAAGGATTTGCGCGGGGGAACGTTTTCGTTCTGCGGCTTTGACAACGGCGGTTATGGTTTCGAGATTGTACTGGAAATAAGACATGAGCTCTTAGTTTTGAGAGGGAGAGCGAAGTGAACTTTACTCACGGAAACTACTCCTACAACACCATATCCGCCATCTTCTGCTGCTTGAAGCATGCGAATTGCTTTATTATCTTGCATTGATTTCGCCATTGTGTAGGCGTTCGTGTAAGGTATGAATATGGGAGAGACTAGAGCTATGCAATGAAAACAAAAGCAATATGGAAAAATACTTAGGATGCAGCTACAATATTAATTGAGAATGCTCTTCTGGGATGACATGAATGATATGACGACGATTGAACGAACAGTGGAGTTTCTTCGGCGGGGCTTGTCCCGAGCGGTTCCGATATGGTGGGGATACTCATACCCCGCGAAAGGAAAAAGCTTCGGAATACTTTCCTATATTTTGAGCTGAGAAGAAGTGTGAAGCTTCAACAGGCTGAAGACTACAAATCCCTAGCTATGTGCTCCTCATTCATTTTTAGGCTGAAAAATGCAGGACGAAATGAAGTATCTCGGATATACTGGATGCATATGAGCAGTACCATCTCCGGCTACCTTGCCCTACTTCTACCTTGAATAGAATTCATGTTAATCTAGGTGTTTGTTTTGTCTGCAGTAGCCATGATCCAACAGCTTAAGGGTGCATAGCCCCCAGAGTTTGCAGTATTCTCAAGTGCCGGCATTTCTTGCGGTGGTCAATAGTGACGGGTGGAGAAGACACAAGGAAACGAGATAAGAATTAGTGTAGAGTCTGATCATGATTTTCTGCCGGCAAGAGGATGAACGTCCGGGTTTTATCATAATTAGGGGTTCTTTACTCGACAATGAGTCCGGTGTCTGCATAGATGAAGCCTCTAAGATACCATGTGGGAGGTGGTGCCATTTTACGAAGTATCAATCATGACTCGCCTTGGATATGGAGAGCAAAGCAGGAAAAGTAGATGGATGTAGTACGGCATCGATTTTATCGAAACTCACTATTGTGGAGTTTGGCAGTGAATCGAATGCAGATCTGCAGATGTGCTGTACGAAAAAAAAACCCGAAAGCTTTTGAGAGACAAAGATGTGCGGAGGAACGATCCGTGCTCGATCGACAAAGCTGTGATATCCTACGCACCTCGATTCCCTGATCTGCCATTGAACGTGTAAATACTGCCACGATTGTACCGCAACTTCTTGGTCTGTTCCAAATCGCTTCTTTGTTCAACCCGCGATGAACAAGACTGAGAATCTGGTCGGGGGCATCCTCTGGTATATTATTAGAGGCTGGTATGCGAGTTGAAGACGTTGCGTCATTGAACATTTAGGAGTGAAAACGAAAAATAGTACTCGAAATTGGACATCAAAAGTGGTACACCAGTGGTGAAAACTGGCGAGATATCGTGCACAAGTAAGACGAAGCAGAAGGCAGAGAGAAAAGGAGAAACTTGAGTCAAGAAGAAAGAGACGGTATCTGTCTCGATGGCTCTGATGCTAACAAATCCAGAGATCGTCATGCTGACGCGTGAGTATAAGCTTGCATGTACATGAAGCTCAAGGCATTTTCCAGAAGGAAAAAAAGGCTTTTCGGATTGAATGTGTATACGCAAACAAGTCGATCTTTGAGAACTATAGATGCGCCACTAATTTGGCGTGTTTGTAGTTGAGTAAACTTTTGGGATAAAGATAGAACATTATCAGTACCGGTATTCATCGGTACCTGTCTCTTGCCAGGACATATCTGCAGTGAAATGCTCGCACTAAAGTAAAGGCATACGAATCTGAATCCTGAGATAGATCCTTTACCTGTTTCTTTGACTTGGCAAATGGATCCTATGATCCTTAGTAAGGTATTGAATAAAGATTCTGAAAGATACTACATGGGCTCATGGGATAATCAACTTCGAGACCGTCCGTGGGTAAAGTGTCCGTGGGTAAAGAACACCCACTTGCCTGTGGCTATGTGGCTGACGGATAAAACGCAACAAAATCATGTCCGGCATCTGGCATGTGAATCTGAACTAGGAAAACTCTAGCAGTTGAAGTTGTCAGATAACTTGGCACCACTACGTCTGAAGGCTGAAGGAGGCGAAGGCGAAACGGAATCGATGGTAGAATAGTGCATGCCTAATCTTTGAATGCTCGACATATATTCCCGCGACAGTCAAGCCATTGCTAGTTGATTAGTTCATGGAATAATCTATACCATCATACCATCTCCATTCTTGCTTTCGAACGCATTTGTTTACACTCACGTCACTTATCTCCTGTCTCCTTTCTCATGAATGTCACCATTCGTACGTCGACAGCTAAATCGAGTCCAAATCGCTTCCTGCCAAAGTGACATGAACTTCTAAATGAAAGGAGGTTGTATGTGTGGAGAAATCAGGGGTTCACTTCGTCTCAGATATTGAAAAGCTTACGCGGACATCCCAACGCACAAGCCATAGGTCGGTTATCCCTTCTGTTGTCATCATCAACTTCTAAAGCCTATTCATCTTAACCTACCGTCCCAGATCTTCGTTACCATACGAATTAGTACAATTGTTCCACATAAACAGATTACTCGTGAGAGTCTAGGAGAATTATTAGATTAACCTCCGCGACTTGTGGTCCTTGAAGTGAATTTTCTTGAAAATTACCCTGCACGACTCTCGACTGGGCTCATGGAATCTAGAACTTTCTTGAAAGTTACGACGAAGGACAGACGATTACAGGCTTCGACGGCGCGAAGTTGAAACACCCTTTTTGAATGGAAATATACACGCGTGAAGCCTTGGCGATCCGCTGGTGATATTTCCCCTAATCATTTTGTTTATGTGTAGGAAGCAGCGATCATTACAATGTAGGGTATAAGCTAAAACTCAGAAGCTGGTTAAGAGGATGATTCTAGACGCTATGCTTTGTTTACATCATGAGAGGGCTCGATAACATCACAACCTAGACAATCGTTATTTTTGAAATGACATGGCAAATTGTCTGACAGCTTGCACATAAGGGTGAAGCTGTCAGGTCTCACAACTAATCTATCTTCACGGTTCTACATGTATTTGCTCCAAGTATTTTGCAAGAATGTTCCGTAGAAATTGAGATGTTAGCTAATGAAACAAGGTTCATCTGGACACTAATTTATCTGTAGAGCTACAGGCACAGGGCGCAAACAACAAGCTTATCCCTGGATTTTGCAATCGCAAAGGTTTTTGTTATGGGATACGCTAGCGCTAATATCTTATAGCACACCCCAGATTGAGTAAATTGACGTTGCTTTTTGCTTTTAGGATACATGCCGGACCCTCATGTATATTCAATAACTCATTAGCGCGCAAATTGACCACCTTGTGGGGGGTAAGAAGGTATCTTCCGGTTAGGTAAGAGACATCGGTGACTTTGTAAATGCCGGTTCATCACTTGCTTCCTGTTTCCTTCAATCACTTATATCGTGGAGGAACGCAGACCCATTAGCAGGGGTTTTGAAGTATTTTCTGAAACAATTGTCTGCCAGTATCATTGGACCCCTTTACTTGAATTGGGTGATCATTACCACCAAGTAGGTGACGGCAAGATGAGTATAAAGCATGTATGAATCCCACATTATTTTAAAAAAATCAGTCTTAGAGCATCCAGTCTTTTCAAGCTTCATTCTTCTCTTTCACATCTTCAGCTCCAGGTCTGAGCCTTTTCAAACAACTCTTCATATCACACTCTCAAAAAAAACTTCTTCAACTTTTTTCTCAACCGACTTCTTCTTACCAACACATTTCAAAGCTTTCAAATTTTAACAAGTCATCAAAATGCATTTCTCAAAGATCATCGCTGCTGCTTTCCTCGCCGCTCCCCTTGTAGCTGGCCAATCTTCTGGCTTCGGTGGAGCTGCCCCAACTGGTACTGGTGAGATTGGATCCCGCCCTACCGGCGGTGCTCAACCCTCTGGCAGCGCTGGTGGATTTGGTGGTGCTGCCCCATCTGGTGGTTTTGCCATGGCTTCCGGCGGAGCTGGAGGATTTGGACATCACAGTGGTGGTGCTCAACCAACTGGTTCATCAAACTTCGGAAACGGCAAGGCCCAACAGTCCGGTGTTGCTCAAGCTTCCGGCAAGGGTGGTCGCAAAGGCGGCAAGGGTGGAAAGGGAGGTGCTTCTGGAGGTGGCTTCAGTGGTGCATCAAAGACCGGTTCCTCTGGAGCTAAGGCCACCGGAGGTACTAAGGCTTCTGGTCATCAAAGACGTCAACAAAGCAGTGCTGCCTTTGCACCAGGTGGAGAGATGCAACAACCAACTGGCTCTGCCGGCGGCTCCAAGCCAACTGGAGCTCGTCCATCCGGTGCTGCTCAAGCATCTGGTGGATTCGGAGGTCACAACGGAGGTCACAACGGTGGCCACGGACAAAGTAGCCAAGGTGGTGCTTCCCCAACTGGCGCCAAGTTCCGCAATTTTGGGACTAAGCCATCTGGTACTTTCTCCCAAGGTGGTGCTAGACCAACTGGAGGATTCGGCGGTCAACAAGGCGGTGCCTCTCCATCTGGAGGATTCGGTGGAAGCCAAGGTGGTTTCCCATCTAGCTTTCCATCCGGAGCTGCTCCATCGGGATTCGAAGGTGCTGCCCCATCTGGCTTCGCATCCGGCTCTGCTGCCGCTCCTCAACCTACATCTTAAGTAGTTCGATGATTGCATGGTTTATGCATGACTTATTGTTTTTAAACGATTGTTAGTTTTTGGCGATGTTCAAAAGATTTGTATGCTTTATTGGTATTAGGGGTATTGGTGGGACCCGAGACAGCACACCCACTGTGTTCTTTCTTTTCGTGCTATTGGCTCTGGGAGCATTTTTGTGTATATCTTGGATGGCTCTGTATATTAGAGTGATATTCGATGAATTTGATCTTTGATCCTTTTCAAATACTTTTTGCATTCCGTGCTTCTCTGGTGATCATTTTTGTCCTAAGAATTCATTTCTCAAGTGAGGTCGAAGGATAGTGATCGCAATCCCATTTTCAAAGTTAAATCACGCACTTAAGAATGCCATTCGACAACGGGCTCAACGTTTAAAATCACGGACTGCGTTTGACTTAATTTTTTCGTCTCGATCGTAGGTGAGGCGAAGAACGTATCTCTGTTAATCAATTAGTAATGTGTGATACCTAGGTATAGCCCTTTTCTGCTTGAATTCTTTGTATTTCCAGGTAGTCTCTGATACGACCCTGCAGACCGCAGAGTATACATGGAAAATAGTGGTAATCAGTATATAAAACCCAAGCTGCCGCGAAAATGATCTATCAAATGGTCAGCCACATATACATGAAGTCTGTCAAAATTCACATTTCACAAGCTACACATTTATCTTCAATGGCTTCTCTAGACCATGCATTTACAACAATGCACCATTTATGTACTGCTTGTGTATCTTCTATATTGTTCAATCAATTTTAGACTTCAACTCATGAATTTCATCATGAATAGATTCGGTAGAAGGAAAAATACTTTTTGACATGCTTTAGGTTACATCTGGAATTGTGTTGAAGCCATGTTGGCTGACAAGTGGTTCACTTCCACTGTTCCCCCCAAGCAAATTGTAGATTTCTTTCTTGAAACTCTCTTTATCAAATTTGAAAAGAAGACGTGCTATAAAGAATCATCCAGTTTTCTTAAATCTTTGTTCTTACGGAAGTTGCAAAAGAAAACTCTTTCATGAGTTCTTTCTGAAGTATGGTTTATCCTACTTGTATGAAAACAAAGGATTTAATTTTCACTCAAGGATTAAACAAACTGCACGGCGAATAATTTGTTGTTCTGTTCAGAATCTGAATCATCTCTTAGTTTCTCGAAAATGGGAATTCCGACCTCATACTAGACCCTCCTCATTTTACGATTTTATGACCTTTCTCGCCAACGTACATCGAGGGGGTTCAAGCCGTCGATAGTGCTCATCTACTGAACATTATCAAAACTCAGTTACAAAAAAGAGTGCCTCTAAGTAGGCATAAGCATGGTTGCCAAGAATCCCCTCACAAACTGGGATCCCAAGTTTGGTAGATTCCACAGCATTTGGGCACAAGAGGCTGCTACAGAATGGGCCAGTAAATATGGAGTTTTACCAGAGGCTATAGACCCAACACAACTTTTCTTTCCTTATAAAAAGTCAGGTATATATGTCATCTCTTACTCAAAACAGTATGATTGATCAGTCTTAGCTTTAACACCACACGCACTCGATAACCCGAGATTAAAGGTTGAAAGGAAGAATCATCAGAAGTGGATTTTGTCAGGATATTGGCCCGAACTTTTGGAAGAAATCGGAGCATATCCTTATCCTTTAAACTATTTACCAGTTTTAACCAACCCTATTGAGTAATTGGTCTCTTCTCATACTGATTTATCAATGACTTAATCCGCCGTTGTCCTCGTGAGATACACTACTCATAGTGCAGCAATTTATCTAGAGGCTATGAATACTGGGGGAAACATGTCTAATGATTCTCTAGTCCACTTTTTGATTTGGATCAATGGCAGCCTCGTCACACACTAGAGACATGGCCAGTCATTCAGATGGAATTTCCACTACACAAACCATTCTTCCCTATGGAACCAGACAATACTGGGCTATGGACAGCGGATAATCCTGCTGTCTGGCGACGCTTAGACCCGATCTTGAGATTATGTACTAGATTTCTGCACCATTCTGCGGCCACATGCTGGGTATGTGTTATAATTCTTCACAATTATCAGCTTTTATATGAGTGCTTATGGTTGGCTCCATAGCTTGATGCTTTCTATTTTGGGGATCGTACGGATGTTCCTGAACGCCTGGATCGCCGTCCTGCTTGGCAGAAGCTGGAACAGGGTCCCTTGAAGTTCTTCCACAAACGGGATCCTTGGCTTCTAAATAGTGCTCAAACGGCAGAAAAAACGGGAATTTTGAAGACAATAATGCGCAAAAGAGTTCAATTTGGCATTGGTTCATCCTTTCTCATACCCTGGGATAGGAGAACGCCAAATGGGTCTGGTTTGGGTTGGGAAGGCTTTACAATTGTGTCAACCGAGCGGCAGAACAAGAATCTTGAATTTTACACAGAAAACAAAGCTTGGATTGAAATAGCCCTGGAACTGCTTTTACCTTTGTTCAGGAATGATCTTTCACCAATAGAAAGATTGTCCTGTCAATTCTATATTGCCTCGACTCTTTTGCATGAGTTTGCAGTAAACGTCAATATCCTAATCCGTTGACCAAGCGCTAATAGTATTCAAGCACGCATTAAACCAACTTCAAGACCCTCCAATGGGGCGAACAATTATACGAAATGAGCCTGCATATGGTGGAGATGTGAAAAGAAATGGTGCTGAGGTATTCTGCGAGTAGGCTTGATCAGTTTATTATATCCATCGCTTTTGCTACCTAGTTTTGTTCCCCGGTCTTGAACCCCACTTTTGTTATTCATCATACAAAATCATTTTACTCCTAATATAGCTCTAGCTCTCTAGTCTCCTGTCCTCTCTCCCTCAAAACCCGTTCTTTGAGAGGCAATACTGACTCTCTAATGTTGTAGGTTAGGCTATTCATTTGTCAAAGGGGTTAGCTGAGAATCTCAATTTCTAACATTCTTTAAAATACTCTAACTGACTACTTGTTTAGCTTCTTGGTGCAATGCCAAAAATTCTCAATCCTGGAAATATTGTTGGTGCTCCAGCAGTAGCTCTGTTGCTCAGTAAAGAGATTCCCGCACGTAAATACGATAAGGGAATTTTCTTACACGAAGCCGGTGAGCATTTCGCACAATATGAGGCAACGAATAAACTTGTACCTATCGTGTCAAAATATTACGAGTATATACATAATGACGATTTTTGGGATAATGTGGCTACAAACTTTGGTGTGTCTATAATAGCACCTACACCAGCTCCAGTTGTTGTTGTCGAACCAGACCCCTCACGTCCGGAGTTGTCAAGTTATGTCTTCAACAATTCCCAAAGAAAGTGGATGTATGAGGTGCAAGCTGTAAAGTCGAATGCTGAATTACTCTCATCATTGACGCCAGAACAGAGGAAGGCTTATGACGTTGCATTAATACAGAAAGATGATGAATTCAACAAGTTAAGAAAGGTGAAATACCTTCATGTGCGGGATAGAACAGAAAAAAGTGTCAATGAGTGTAATGCTGCTCTTGAACGTTACTTCACACAAAGCCCCGGAGAACTCTCAGATTCCGAAATACTTCGACTGCTTGGTTGCTTTGCCGAGACTTTAAAGCGCGAGGCCGATCAAGAGACACAGTGCGCTATTGACTTCATGGCAGAAGCCGACCTCAAAAGTCCAACCAATGTTGAATTTAGGCAAAGGTTGTTAGACACAAACCGGGTGGCGAGAAAAATGGTCGGGAAAGCAAGTGCAGACTGTGATCGGGTTGGTGTGGCTACGCTTGGACTGCACTTTCATGCGTTACGTGCGAAATTCGACAAAACTTTGTACATATTGCGAGTTATCAATTTCGTCCTCGCTCAACAAGTGAAGCCAGATAAAAACGAAACCTACGAAGAGGTAATTGATCGTGTTGGAAATGCTATGGATTATGAAGGACTTGAACGTTTGCAATCAAGTGATGCACAGAATGAAGTATTACAGTTGGCTTCACAAGAAACGATAACGGCGCAAGCCATGAATGCATACCAGAAGCATGACTATGACGAATGCCATCGTCTGGGGAGAATATTGCTATCTCAATTCGATCTGGAAGGATATGCTCAGGGAATAGGAATGGTTCTGATAGCTATGCACCCTGGAGAGATTAGACGCAGGTGGTGTGCCCGGCAAGGGCTCCACGTTCTCAATATCATGGTCAAATCAAACGCGAATCCTTTCCTAGAACTATGGGTAGAAGTTGCAACGCAGGTCCATGATGCCATTGAAGATCTAGCTGTGAATACCGGGATTGGGGATGCTCTATGTATATTGGGAATTGATTGAAAATCCCTTATTTGAAATTAGTTTATCAAGGAGGACAGGATTTACCACAGTAACAAACTCGTATTGATGGGAACTGTTTGCATCATGCTATGGAAATATACCAATACGACTGGATTTGTTTTGTCATCTTATCCGACCCCACAAGTTCACAAAACTCTTCTAGCAAGATAGATAACATATCGAAGAGAGACGGTTTCTCAGACCGGCTTCACCTCAAGTTCGAAACATGAAACGCCGACGCCCCACTCTAACCATCAACTTCTTCAAAGCGTTCATGTCAACAACTCATCGATGAGGTCAAAGCACTAGATACTAGGAGCTGTATTCATAATCTTTGATGGCAATATCTTATGATATATTACAGCCATCAAATAATGTCTTGAACTTCGCAATTCAATATAACATCTCCCAACTCACATGTCCCAAATAGCCACATAAAATACATTGGAAATGTTTTTATCAGTAGAAACATTTCATCCGAACTTGAACGCTCAGGTATCTTGGCATGAAAGCACAAGTCGAGATGGCACATTTTGTGCGTGGCAAGTCGTGTATTGTCGCGGGATGGTTTGAAGCCAAATTTGACACTGTGGGCTGGTGTTCATATTTCCTCTTGTTCGCTGATCTAAAATGCATCTACTTTTAAATTTGCGAACCCACCTACAGAAGACAAACCTCAGTTATTTTCCTTTGGTCTGGACTCATAACTCAAAATGGACTGATCGATATATGACTACAATGTTACTTTCATAAAGACTCATTTACTCGGAACTTTTGGGACTTACTGTCCTATTCGAAATCCATCTTGTCTAATTGACTTTAGTTCTCCTCAAATTCTATGGCATCCCTAGATTACCCACCTGGCTTTGGGGATGAAGGAGTGCAAGGAGGTGGTGGTACAGATTGGTGGGAGGGAAATGCGCTAGATACTGAAGTTGCAGGACCAGGAGTAGGAAATGTGAATGCTGGCTCTGATATGGGCAACGGGAACAATAATGGCAATAACGGCAATGGACCACCTCCCCGCCCTCAAAATACAAATAGCCCTCCCTCGACCACCAATCCTCCAGCCAAGACTTGTAGCTATGAATCCACGATATCTACAAATACTATTACCACCAGTACCGCAACTACCTCATCTGCCTCATCTGCCTCGTCTACACCATCTGCATCATCTGTACCATCTACATCATCTCAATCATCTGCATCATATATATCTTCTATATCTATAAATACCAATACCACTAGTACAGTCGATACTTCATCTTCATTTTCATCATCTTTTTCTACGCCTGCACCGACAGTCACAATCTCAACTACAAGCTCCAACTCCTCAACACTGCTTGCACCAACAACCTCAATTTCATCTACATCTATCACCATATCCTCTTCTACGATTACCGCCACTCCTCTTTCCAACACTGGAGCCGGCACCCAGCCCGTCGGCGTCACCTCCCTCCCCATAGTAGCCTCAACTCAGCACGGTCTGAGCAAAGGATCTATCGCTGGTATCGCCATCGGATCTCTAACCCTCTTAGCTCTCATCCCAACAGCGATATGGTATTTTCTCCGCCGCAAGAAGAATAATAAACAGCACCGGAAAAGCATTGGCGGGTTTGGTGTTGTCGAATGGAACGGCGGTGGAAATGGAAGCAACATGGCACAAGTTAACGAATCACCTTCCTACAATAGCAAAATTACCCATGGGATGGGAGTACAGAGAATATCAACATGGAATACCATGCGCAGTCTCCCTGGCACTCATACACGCGCCAGCAGTTCCATTTCCCAATTTCCTTCTGCACCCTCCTCATTGTCGCCATCCACAGTACAAAACCCATTTTCAGACCAAACTCATTTCTCTTCGTTTTCCTTTCCGTTTGCTCCTTCACAACAGCCGGAATCTCCTAATCAACCAACCTCAAACGCGACGACGAATGAAGAAGGGCCCCATGAAGATATAGTAGATTTCGGAGACTCTATAGATTGGATACGCAAGCGAGATCGCATGCGAGATAGAGAAAGGAGCGGATTGACAGGTTCAAATCTGGGAAGTGGTATGGGAGAAGGAAAACCAGATTGGAGATATTCGGTTAGAGTTAATGGGGGAGGGAATAATCTTTAATTTGAGGGATTGGGCTGAATGAATGTATTACTATGAAGGATTGAGTTTGCTTGTATAAAGTTTCGTTTAGGGGTGAAAATTAAGTCTCACTCATGAGATGTGGTGTATTGTATTGGAAATACGGGGTTGGAAAAAGACGGGTAGAACAGACATAGAAGACTTGAAGATGGAAATTACATCTGAGGAGCAAATTTGCTGATCATGATTCACCCTCTAGTGCGGGCCATATGTGAGATCAGAATATATGAGATTTAGATGCAGCTTTTGATATTGGTATCCATCGTCGCCCGGTAGATATTGATCAGTTCGAGTCTAGAGATATGCAGCCAAAAAATTTAATTGGTATGAATTGCCTTGCAATTCTGTAATACTGTAAGCATCCCATAGAGAGCTACCCGCATAGTTCTCATTCGAACCTCCCATATCAGTATTTATCAAAAGTTTTCTCGGAGCTACAAATCAATCCTCTCCAATAATTCCCTCCCCTCCTTCCCCTCTTCTTCCCTATTTCTCCTTTCATAAGCTCCTTCTCCATTATCTCCAGTATTCGTGCACTCGGTAAACCCATTCTTAGTACTTCCATCATGTGTGATCACAGCACAGAAAATGGCAGATTTATAATCGGTGGCAATGCTTCCAATAACAATGCGATCCGCACCCGGGGAAGTGGGATCTGAACCAGTGTATGTTGCACCATTGGAAAGAATAGGGAATTCGAGATATGGCTTTTTGGCGGCGGGAATGAAGGTGAACTTTTCGTAGTCTGGGCGGAAGAGATTAGTGACATTTGGGGAAAAGTGGGGAAGTGGTAATAGCGGAGCTAACCATTATATGCATGAGGATATTTATCCTTTCCAACTGTTTTCTTTTCGGATGCGAGCAGTAATGCTTGTTTACATGCTGCGTCTATGGCTGATTGATCATAGGTTGACTCATTATCGCAGTTACAGCCAGTGGGTTCATCGTCTGCGAAGAGACATTAGTATGGTAGTACGCCGAGAGGTTTAAAGGAGCGCTTACAGATGGTTGCCATTGTAGAAGAGTAGTAGTTTCAGATTCGCAGATATCAGAATACAGATAAATTGAGATAGACAGAGTATGAACGAAGAAGAGATGGTAGTCGAAGAGAGATCCAATACTTATACTCTCCCTTCCCTTCTCTATCAGCAATCAATCCACTTACCTTTTCTTATCTTCCTTCCCTCATACATGCCCTGAATAAGAGCTGACGTACAACTCTAAGCATCCATGTATATCACATAGTACCCCGCCATGATAGCACATGTAGCCAAGTCTAGGTACGATATCCTAATGCCGGCATATATAATAGTGGAGAGTGATTAATTAGTTTGAGAGGACAGAAATCAAGCTTTCGGGCAGATTGCGCGGCCCGTTTATTTTGGCGTGGGGCGTGGGGAAAGCATTGGAGATTGTAAGAACACGTTTTTTGAGTAATGAGATACACGCCGACAAGAATTCGATAGTGTAGATTTGAAATAATGAGGTAATACAGATATGTCAATGAATGAACAACTACTTAAGGTATGCGATGCAGACTTCCGAAGCGATCTTTAGGGGCTTGGCATACACCTGCGTATAATCTTTAAATCACCGCTCAACCTCGTGACCAGACTGGACATCGCAACTTCAACGTTATTATGACTACATATACTACAGTATTTTCAGAAATCGAAGATCGCGCCCACATCTGTCCTCTTACGAGTTCTACATATAAGTCACTTTAATTCATAGGTCATGATAAACTCAAAGGCCTTTCAGAATGACGCCTCCTTAGCCTCTCTTTGCATAGGAACGAGATAAGATATATTGAAATTGAGCCACAGTAGCATGAGAAGACATTCGATCTAGTGACAAATTGATATTATGATTAACGATCTAATCTGGAATGAATTATTCAAAGCATTTTGTCTACAATCATGACTCTCAGGCTGGAGCAATTGATAATCACTACAGGTGCTCTTCTTATTCAGAAAATTTCCATTGAACATATCACACGAGACTCAACCCATAGACTATGATATAGCTGTGGACATTATAAGTTATACACAAATTCAGACTTTTAGTAGTACTTAGAAGTAGCTGTAGTTAAAACAATACTACTAGAATTGAAGTAAAGTTATCATTTCATTTTCATTTATCAATTCGCTTACTTGGGGTACTCTGAAGACATTCCGAGTCTTAAGATTCTAACAAGTCTTTTCTTTACTCTCATAGAAACAGTATTGGTCTTAGCCCGGTGAATCAGTTCTATAATTGATAACAGTAAGTAAAATCCCTCAATCAGAATGATATAGTCTGTTCTCTTTCTCTCTTTAAATTCCCCCTACAAATTTATTCTCTGCTGACTATATTATTAGAATCCACGACAATGGCGAAAACGACCACTACAGTGACAAAATCCCTAATAAAATTAATTCATCATTTATCCCTCTTTACCAACGACATTCTTCCATCCTGTTTAACCTTGTTATAAATAGCTCCAGAATCCCCCCACAACTATCCAAGGCACTTTAGCTCCATTCTCACGACAGATGCTTCGAGACTTCATCCATCTATCCAAAACAAATCATTTTACTATTATGATCCAAATATTTCAACCTTCTAATTCAATCAAAAATGCCCCAAAAGCATAGCACTCACAATAAGGCCAACACTAGGTCAAAAAATCTTGCAAAGCAAGTCGCCGCCAAACGAATTGTCTCGAAGCAGACCGCTCGAAAGGGAACGAAACTCCGCAAAAAACCTCATGACAGTATATTCAAGCCCAGAATTCTCGATTTGCCCTTGGAAATTCGACAGCTCATCTACAAATACGTACTTGTAAAAGAGAACCGAATCGAAATTGTATCACCATTGGAGACTCTTTCTCGCTCACATCCTGAAAGAAGAAAACGCAAGCCTTCAAAGGATGCTACTGCTCTACTCGAAATGAACAAAGCAATCCATCATGACGCTGCGCAATACTTCTATGAGAATGATCATTTCGTCATCAGAATTTCTGATAATACCCTACATCGCCTGAACACCTTCACATACACTGAGAAGTCAATTACTCGGGCCGATAATCACGGACTCAGATCTCTTATTACTCGGGTGCCACGGTTCTACGTTTCATGTATTGAAGAGGTTACCGTTCTAATTTCTTTTGCTACAACTGATCCTGAATACTGGCCTTGCGATAGTATATCCTATCGTGGGAGTCCTTCCTCAGCTCATATTCCTGATAGTTTTATGAGACAGTTTCAGGATTTGACAACTGTCACTCTCAAACGGGTTTCCAGTCTACGAGTAGCCAATATCATCTTCAGTGATGTCGATAATGAGAAAGTATCTGCATTTCCTTCTCGGAAAATTCCCCAACCTTGAAATTTGGAGAAAAGTCTATGCGAGTCGTTCCACAACCTTTTCCAACATGAAAATCTGGAAAAAATAACCCTTGAGATGGATCTAAATGGCGATTCAAGTTAATATCTGTTTTTTCCTAGGCACCACCCATGGGGACGCAGCGGTCTCATTTTTCACATTATTAATGACTCAATGGAAAGAGCTTCGAAGAACCAGGATGGCGATTGGAATCTTCTGAAGATAGTATAATAGAGATGCATATTTGGCTTGAATTATAGATAAGGGCCCAAATGAAATATGAGAGTTTGGAAGGGGATTTTGTAGCATATTCCAAAGAAAGGAGAACCGGATTTGAGATAATAAAAGATTTGATCATATTTTTCTGTATCTCTGAATAGCTTGAGAGGCACAAAGATCGTTATGATTGACTATCTACATGAATGGAAGGTACGGTAAGAGAAATATGCAACTGCAAGGTTGATCAAGCGATTTTCTGACCTTTTAGCATGCACTTGCCTATTAAGTCTCGTTCTACCTATCGCATCCTATATATTTTGGAGTTTTGGCAAATTGGGAAATCAAAGTCTCCCATATCATAACGAATACGAATGCTGCTATGGCATCTGATATTCCATAACGAGAAAGCGCAGAGGTGTACCTTTTTAGTACATATTTAGATTCTTCCATTCAGGTTTCATTCACAAATTTATTCGACATATCCATACCACGTTAAAACAAATTATTCTGCTCTTCGAATTATTATCAACAATCAATATCAACACCTCTTAAGAATAATCGCAGTATCGCTAAAGGACCCATTCTCATCAAACAACCGTTCAGCAAATTCGTTGGTTGGACCAAACGTCTTTTCAATGCCGCTTGTACTTACTCCCTCGTTTAAAGAGAGAGAACAGTTTGCTAGAATAGATGATTTAACATTCATAATTGATGGGAAACGTCGTACCATTAGGCCAGAGTACCCCATCTATTTTAATAGAATCAAACAAGAAGATTCGAGACAGACTGCAGTTGAGAGAAGAAAGTGCAGAGTCGACAGGAGCACCAGCAATTTACCACAACTTGTTCGGCCCTTCAAAGACCCACCACAATGTCTCTTTCCACCACCACGAAATTCTGAAAGTACAGAATGGGAGGATTTGTTCTTGGAGCTACCATTGGATGTTCGTTGGATGATATACCGTCACCTTTCAATCGTCGGAAAAACACCGATACTAATTAGATCGCCTCTTTCTTCTGCCTATAAAGAGAGGCACAAGCCGTCAAGAAACTCTCACGCTATTCTCGGGGTGAGCAAGGCGATTCGTCATGATGCTGCTGAGTACTTTTATACCAATACTAATTTTTCTATTGGAAGTCCCAGATGGGATCAGAAGCCGGAACTTGAGCCTTCTCCTGATGGAATACAAACTTTTCTTTCTTGGACCCCCCGACATTATGTCAATTGCATAACTAAGCTTACTATTCTGGCCCGCCTTGTCGTTTACTTCAGAAAAACAGAATTTACACATGCGGACCTCACTTGCTTTGAGGCTATGATGATTGCCACAAAAGAAAGCTTCGTTAATCTGCAAGTTTTATCTGTTATGTTCACTGAGTTTGACGGTGTATGTGTTCCAGATTCGCCCCTGGATGTTGGGGTTAATACAGATGGATGGCTTGGAACTATATACGATTCGTTCAAGACGGTGTTGCAGCACCAGAATCTCGAAGAGATATACTTGGGGGTGGACTTGATGGGAAAGCCAGCTCGATATAAAGGAATCCCCGCTTGGGATCAATTACCAGATCGTGATGTTTTGATCCTCATTAAGGAGGAGGTGAAGTCCGCTACCATAAAGCATGGTTCATGGATACTCTACTGCGAAGAACACTGGGACAGCCTATTTGCACAGGAAGAAGAAAATGAAGAAGAACATTGGGAAATGGAACTCTGCCCGATTTTCAGAAAAGTTTGATTAAGGTATGTAATTTGACTGACAGTCCCATACTTATGCAGCAACCTTATGCGTCTAGGTTTTTATATAAGCCAAAGAATCCGTTTGACCAATGGGGTCTGTCTAATTCTGATTCTGAATCCGGCAATTCTTTGCGCGTTGATGGCTTGCATACCTGGGGGGTTTCTAGAGCTGGTGGTAATAAAATGTTTGCGATGGTTCTGGGTGACAGGGAAAAGAAAAAAGACTCAACACTGAAGCTGGATGACTGAAGCTCGAAACTGGCTAGGCGGCCAATATGAGTTCCCTTCATTGTTACCTATTCATAGTTACATAATGCCGTCTTTTGAATATCAATCATAACGATAATGACAATCTCCTAGAGATGGAAATTATGGAGGTGACACTTCTCTCTGTCAGCTTCGGCCAATTTGATTAGCCTCAGATCATTGACTACTCAAAAGTGTTAAGTCAAAATTTCGCACATCTAATAGCTTTGAATTATCGGCCTCATCCTAAAAAATCTGCGAACTATTGCTTTGAAGTTTCCAAGCCATGATTAAGATTTCAGACCAATAATATTTTGGCTGCCGTGATCGAGGCTGATTTCAATTACTCGCCAACTCTGAGTTTACAAGAAGCAAATTCTGCACATCTATAAGATAGATATTACAGGCTAGATTCTGACAAGTATTTGAGTAGTAAGATTTTTGGTTCTGGTTCTCCCGCTACCCCTTACTTATCACTCATGAGTTATTCAAGAATCATTTAGACAACTTCAATCATTCTCGAAGATTCATCCTATTGTTCATCTGAACGACTTGAAATAAGTCATACATATTTCAGTAATGAATTTAATGATTTGAGACTAGACTGTTTCTTTGACTCTAAATATAGATGGTCATCTTCCACACCGGATATTGATGGGATTGAATATAACACGGAAATGAACTCAAAATCAAATTCTCAAGTTATCTATCTTTAGCCTATATAATGGTCTGTAATTTCAAGAGATGAGTTTGTACATTGAGAAGTTTAGCGGCCTATGTCTACGATGACGCCGTCGCACAGGATTGAAATGTGCAACTAAATCTACTCCCACATCCTCTCCCATGTGAGATCTGGATTATTATTTTTAAAATAGACGTTGAACTTTAATCAAGTCTTAAATTTTTCCGGTTTATCTACAACAGCATGCTTAATAGATTGCGCTTCAAATATGATTTTCTCGATTCGATTGTGAGGACATTACTTTTGATACCATAAGTAAGTAAATTCTATCGCGCCGAATGGAATTCTTTACTCGAATCAAGCAGAAAAACTAGGACGTGTATAAAAAGAGTATGGTTTTCAAATAAACAGCTCCACGATTGACTATATCGCAACACTTCACCAATACCCGTCTCTCCCATCTTTCTTTCATGTCCCAGATGCCTTTGTAGATTCACCCTAACATCTGCGACTGCGGAACTTAATGAACCTCTGCTTTGAAGCTACCCCGCTTCTACACCTCACTGCCATTCTTTATCACATCGTCTTCATCTACGTCCTTGGGGACCACACCTCCCAGCGTATTACCACTAACATGATCATCCGGCATAAACGGCATATCCATATCGAAAATATTATTAATCGCCGTGTATTGATGATAACCGAGTCTAGCCAGTGGAGCCGCCTTTAAAACATCGAAAAGCTAATTATTCATCAGTCATCTTGCGGACCTTTTCAAGAACAGAACCAAGAGGGAAAACCCCACTCACCCCATCACCTGTAATGAAGTCACCCCTGATGTGAATTCCTACCACTCTTCCAATAACAATATCACTATGGCCCACCAAAGAATCTCCGTTAATTCGAAGGATAGAATGGACTTTACATTCAAATTGAACTGGAGACTCGGCCACGCGGGGAGGTTTTACTACTTTACTGGGGACTTTTGTTACTTTTGTGAGGGGAAATTCGTCATCCCATGATTCGAGAGCGGTGGCATTAACGGAATCGCGGAGATCATAACTGAGGTCTGTTAGTGAGGGAGAACGATATAGAAGGTAGATACTGAGAATAAGGGATAAACGTAGAAGCATACGTAGCCATGTTCCAAACAAATTCCCCAGTATCTTTAGCATTGTTGACGGAATCTTTACTTTGACGTTTATAGACGGATTGATGGCCAATGAACATGATGGTTGGAGGATCAAAAGATACGTTGTTGAATTGTGAGAAAGGGGCGAGATTATCTTGGCCGCTTTTGGAGGTCGTGGAAATCTGGATATTTTCAGTTAGATACAAAGTGAAGAGGGGTAGACATGGAATGAGAAACGCCAGAAGAAAGTTCTGAAGAGGATGACCTGGAACATAAAGCGCGGAGGCTCTTGAGTGAAAGAGAATATTAAAATTATATGCTCACCCAGCCAATGGGACGAGGGATAACGAAAGATTTGAAGGGATCATGAGGCAGCCCAGAGTTTTCTCCTTTCGGAGGTTGGTAGAAGATATCCGGTCGAGACATTTTGAAAGATAATAATGTTTGGTGTAGAATTTTGTAACGGATGTATGAAATGATGAGATATCCCACAGTTGAAGTGTATCTCAATGGTGTTGAAAAAGACTTGTGTGAGGACTTCCTCGAGTCTTTATACCAAATATTACCCTCATCATCCTGTTCATTGACTGCATCGCAAAAACCACCTGCCAAGATACAATGAGTACACAGAGTACACAATCGCAATGCCGGTGAATAATCCACCTACATTACTGATCAGTCCTCGGACATAATTTGAGGCACATGATAACCTCTCGTGTTGCCATAAATGGTATATTTTCCAGCACTTTTCTCTATCAAGTTGTATGAACCTCTCGAATAAATCTGTTACATGCACTGTCATTGATGTCCCACACATACCAAGGATAAGTAATCATTGAAAGTGTGGTGCATGTAGAATTTCCCTGCAAGCGAGGTTGTATCTAAGGCTGATGAGTTATTGGAAGTGAATAGTAATCATTCGAGCCGAGCCGAATTATTCTTTCTCGACCCACTATTTCTTCCAGGAGACTTCTTCAATCCTGACTCGTCGAAGCTATCGTCAATCTTAGTGGGTAGTTGCTGTAGCCTGAATCTAGAGACTCGGTCAAAAATTTATTGCCTGCAATATTATCTAGTGTTGTTAATTTGAACAAACATAACGCGTCAGCAGTCACCCCTATATGGGCAGTTTTCCATTGAGATTGAATATATGCATTCATGTCTCCCTCTTTAACTACTTCCATGAAAGAGGTTTTTAAAATAATACTCATTGAGTAAGACAAATAATCAATCGTAGAATGAGTCCCTCTTACACAACTAAAAGCCAATCTAGCCAACATGACAATCCGGAACCACCAAAGGAGTTACGGAAAATGTACCAGAAAGCTGACGCACGCGACCGGTATGGTACGAAGGCTCTGCGCAAATAGCGATCTATTCTTGGAGGTTAATATTCGCAAAGTATTGTAGAACTCCATAACGACGAAACCAAAGGAAAAGAACAAGGCGCCAAAGTTCTCGAGCGCCACCATCAGCTGCCGCGGTCATTTTCGTAAAATTTTCTTTAAGATGGAAGAAAACTCATAAAGCTTCTCGACGAAGAAAAGATGTAATGATACTGCTCCGCTTCTCCGGGTTCCCGGAGACCTAGACGGGTTCGAATACATGTACCTCCTCAATGAAGATAGGAGTATAGAATTAGACGAGGTCTGACCTAGGCACTCTTCTAGGAGAACCACGCAACTCCATGTGATCCCGTCGCGTGCATCACAGCAATAAATATTTGGAAACAAGTTCAAAGTTTCAATAATAAACATCGAAAAAGACACCAAGGAGAGAAGAGAACAAGAGAGCCTCAAATCTTCACCTTATTCTCATTTTCATATTTTCTGCCCTTTCCCTTAATCTCCTACAATACAACAGTAAACCACCACGAACATGAAATTACTCATCCTCTTCAGTCTCCAACTAGCCAGTCCCCCACTCATAGCACTATCTCTCCTCATAGTCATACTTCGACACATCCATTACCTTCGCTATATCGATATTCTCAGTCCCGATCCCAGCAACACAATGAGCGAAGAATACAAAGGCAGTGTATGGAAAATTATTAAGAGAGTTCGATGGAATGTTGAATCATGTCGACTTTAAACGAATTTCCCTAAGAAAAGAGCTATTAGATCTGCTCGATTTTTATCTTCACAGTCAAAACCAATATTCTGCATCATATTGCTTGCGAGTTGTGCCTATGGAACATATCCACTCCTTAAAATAGGCGGACTCTCCACAAATTGAAGATTCTCAGCTCGCTCGGATCACTAGAGTCTTCTCTCTTAACCCTTCCATGTTGGATACCCCCAACCGAATCGCTTACATCTTCACAACCCCCTACTGTGCACGGATAGTTATCCAACACACAAATAGTTGCAAGCCACCTAAGCCAAGGACTCACTCTCATACTCGTACATCAAATCCATATAAACGGAGCATTATCCCTACATCTAACTTTCAAAATCTAGAAAAGGATTACTGGAATATCTTCCCTTGAGTTTCCTTCTAGTCACTTCGTCCTGCTCATATCGATATACTTAACTTCTCTAAGTTTACATTTTCTCCACTTTCTTCGTGCGCCTTCTTTCGAATCGACAAGTTCGCACTTTGTTGTATCGAGATTTTTAAGAAAAGGGGCAATTTAGTCGAACTGGCAGTAATGGTCAAGTAAAGGGACTGGGCATGGTAGACATCGATAAGGAACGCGATTAAAAGCCCACTTCTAGGCTTGCAACCAGACGGTCGAGGTCGTCGTGTAATTTTAATACTATGTGCGAATGTGTGTGAGGGAGGGGGGGGGGGAGGGATTAGATGCAGGAAAAAGTGGAATGAAACAATTTCGATGACTTCTGTTCTATTAGGAAGTAGATTGTTGTAGGCAAGCGCTTAAATTGGTTAGATCTTTTTAACTAAAGCGACCTAAACACGCCAATTATGAAACGTAGACTACTACTCAAATTCATGTTTTATACTGTAAAATATACTGCTTCAGCATTTGCCTTGGGGTATCGATGAACGCCTACCATGCGACAAATATAAGCACCCTATAATACCTTTACGCCAGTCCACCCAAAAACTTAAATCAAAAGATCATGCAATGAACCTCGCCGTGTATTGCTGCCCCCATTACATGAATGGAGCAAACTTTGTACGCCCAGAAAATCTATCCCGATCGTCCTGTTGGCCCATATCTACATCACCATCATCATCATCATCTAGCTCAAGTCGTCTCTTTGACTTGTGTGATACAGTTGCCTCAGCCTGTCGAGTTTGGGTGACACTTCTTCTGGCTTCCAGAAGTTGATGGAAATTTAGTAAAGTATGTTTCATCTCATCGTCGAAAGCTATACAGAACCGCTGGTTTTGTACATATTGTATGGCTTCGATGAGTCCTAGTTCATAAGTCGCCATGACATATGCTACAGCAACAGCAGCAGATCGCTCATTTCCAGATTCGCAGAAGAGAAGAACTTTTGGTATTGCAGCCAAAGGTTGGCTGGTTACTCCTTGAGGATTCCGGTGTCTGAATACACGGATGAGATGATCATTTATTGTCTGTATGGCTTTTGGGAACGCGGCAATGAGTTCCATGTTACCGCTGACATCAATGGCACCGGCTTCAATCCCTAATTGTTGTGCTACCTTTGCACCACTCAAAATTCTTGCTAATGCTGTCTTGGTATCTCTGATTACGAGTAACATTGTGATTCCTTCTCGTCTCAGAGTTTCAATATCTCTCGCGCCAGAGGATGGTCCAAGGTAAAGGAAGGATAAGATTGCTTGAATATGGCGTCGCATTTCATATTTCCAATCCGGTTTTTCCACGGCTACATTTTGCCCTTGTGTTATCACACTCAATATTTCTCGAGTCTCTTGTTCATCGTCTAGTCCGCGATATTTTGATAAAGTGATTGAGGTATCTAAGCCGGAGAGGGGTGGTATGTGGATATGGGGCGGCGATGGAGGCTAGATCAAGTTAGATAGTTTCATACAGGAATGTCAGCCGAGTAAACTCACTCTCCATGAATATAAAGTAGTAGGGGTGGTGTTGCGTTCTGCAGAACTTGTTGCAGAGTCGGTGGAATCCATACCATTCAACATGTGTGGTGTCATTGTGCAAGACAATGTGAAAGAAGCCTAGAGGCTATCCAGGAATCTAGAGTTGTTGTAGACAATCGAAGGGTATGTTTCAAACGACGTAGACTGTGAGGTAACCAGAGGGATATGGTAGAAGAAGATGCTATGGTTATTGTTCAGAAGAATGCCGATGCTTCTAAAGGATTTGTTCCTTCGGATTAGAAGTCCTTGAAGGTATTAGGTAGTTGTTGGACTGGTGAAGATCGACCAAACAGGATACCAAAGCTACCAAACCATTACACTGTAATGTATTGAGCCTTTTCGTTCTTCCAGTTCGAGTTGTACGTACGGCCGTTGGATGATATCATGTTGACAGTTGAGTACTTGAGTTCGAGACTTCGAGTACAGTCCAGTTCCTGGGGTACCTATTCTTAGCGCCTTTGGTATGAGTACTTCGTAGATACACAGCTGCGCCGATAACTGGGACCTTGATTATATAATCAAGCCAAATTTGGTCACAGTGTGGACCTCCAAACCTCCGTGCCTCCGCCTCAAACCCCCCGTAAGCTTTGGGGGTGAGCTTTCAAGCCAAAACATAACAAAATGTCGAACAAACGAATTGAACAGAGCGAAATCGAGAAATATTGGGAGATATTTGCTTCTTTATCCAATGGTGGCACACATCTTACTGGTGCGCAGGCCGCACCAGTGTTGAAAAACAGTCAACTACGAGACGAACAACTCGAACGGATATGGGACTTGGCAGATGTCGACAATGATGGGAATCTAGATTTTGAGGAATTCTGTGTGGCTATGAGATTAATTTTTGATCTTGTTAACGGGGTATGGTGATTTCATGTCATTGCTTGTTGGGTTGATTTTAATGGACGATCTTCTAGGAATATGCAGATGTACCACCAGCGCTACCGGACTGGCTTGTCCCTGAATCGAAAGCACATTTGGTCCAGGCCAGTCGAGCACTTACCGGAAGACAAGTTCAATTTGAACGTGTTGAAGATGATGATGATACCCCGGGCTTGAAGGATGGTTTCGATTGGTACATGAGCCCATCAGATAAGTCCAAATACGAAGAGATATACTCGGCGAATAGGGATGGCAGAGGGGATATCACTTGTAAGTGCATGCGCGCTATGGTATATTTCCAACGAAGTCTAACTTCGCAAAGTCGAATCTCTAGATACCCTCTACTCTTCACTTGAAGTCCCAGATACCGATATTCGCTCAGCCTGGAATTTGATCAACCCATCTGCTGCACCCGCCATTTCAAAAGATGCTACTCTCGCCTTCTTACATATACTTAATAATAGGCACGAAGGATATCGCATCCCTAGAACCGTTCCACCGTCGCTTCGAGCAAGTTTTGAAAAGAATCAGATTGATTACCAGATTGATAATCAACGTATAGCATCGCCGGCGCAAAAATGGGGCGTTACTGGTGGTGAAGAAACAAGTACTGGCCGCAAGGCGAAATTCGGGGAGACATATATGAGTCGACTTGGAATAGGCGGAAAGACCAGCTATAGACCTGCGGGCACAGATTTCTCGGGCACGAAAACCACTGAGGATTGGGAGGAAGTTAGACTGAAGAAACAACTTGCGGAGCTTGAAGCCAAGCTTGAAAAGGTTGAATCTGCATCTGCAGCAAGATCTGGTGGACGACGAGATACCAAACCTGCATTAGTCAAGAGAGAGCTGGAACAGCTATTGGATTACAAACGTCGCGAACTACGAGACTTGGAATCTGGTGAGGGGAAGAGTAAAATTGGTGCAAGCTTGAAGGGGGTTGCGGATGAGATCGCTACGGTCAAGGAACAGGTCGACGCATTAGAAGCACATTTGAGGACACGAGAACAGGTCTTGGAGGGGTTGCAGCAGGAAATTGAGAATGAGAAGAGCAGCCGATAGATTTTTCTACTACTACTAATACCACTTTTCTAAAAAGGGCTCAGCGGTGTCACTTATGTGACTCCTAAAATCAATCGATATTTCAAAAACTGTTCTCAGTATACAAAAAGCTTAGAAACTTGTAACGGTCATCAAGAGAGCTAGTCAAGCTGGCATGAAAGTTGAATGTTCCCATCTAGTGTTCAGACCGCTCTATCTTTGGATTTGCAAGCTTGTTGCCGAAGCGAAGTTCCAATCCTCCCATTTCATTATTTCTCCTATCCAGCTTCACTACAATCTCAACGCTATCATCTCAACATAGCAGCTCATCAAGCTGATCCCCCTACCTCTCGCTTACAAGCAAAGGAGCCTGCTCACTACTCCCTCCCTTCTTATCCTTCCCCATTGAAACAACTTTCCATTCCCATCCTGATCTTCCCTTCCTCCACACAATTTTTTCTCCCCAGGGATTCCACCACCCATTTAGTACCGCCATCTGCAACAACATCCCACATATGGAGATTGCAAGCGCAAAATACATTACCATCTGTCTAACCTGAGTTTCGGGTTCAGGATCTTGATTTTGATTTTGAATTGTGATAAATTCAGTTGGAGGGGTTGAGGTACAATGTGAAATGGAAGCGGGACAATAACATATTTCTTCGTGGATAAAGCTACCATGGCAGGGAGTAGTGAGCTTGGGTGGTTCGATGGCGGAAATAAAGAAGATGAGGAGAGAGATTATGGTTGTCCAGAAGAGGAGGAGGGTGAGGGTTAGGATGATGTAGTAGGTGGTTCGGGGGTTGGAGTTGGTCATTCCGTGGAAGAGGGTTCTATTAATTGAAGGGGATTAGTACGGATCAGTCTAGCAGATTCAGGGAGATAAAAATGGCATGTGGTTTATCTAATGAGATATTGAGGAGAATTTAGATTGAGAAGAGGTAGTTTGGGCTCGGTTATATATTCAAGATAAAGATAATAATTAATAGTTCTGATGATTCAAAAGCAAGGCATTAATTACTCACACATACGTAATTAAGATCAATCGCTCAAAGTGAATCCAAGTTCCAATTCTAAGTACTTCAGAAATAAATAAACGTCACAACTGTTTCACGGGTTTGTGATTTTCTTCTATACCAATTCCATTTTACATCACGAACCGCAAACTGATTTGCTGTTTCTTCATTACAAAGCACGAGGTTTCGATAAAATATACTCACTTCGCGTCTGTTACCCATCTCGAATGGATTGCTGTCTGTATTTCTCGCTAAACGCCTGTGTGTGATTCGTCAAGTCCGGATTTACACATTTCCTCCATATGGACACTGCTAAGAGAGTGCATCGCCAGCATCAGGTACACCAACAAGCTCTCAATGGCACAAGCCATCCCTCTTCCTCTCTCGTTTCCTCTCTCCTTTCCTCTCCCCCTTCCTGTCCACAACCCCCTACCCCCCAATCAACCCCCCAAACCCCACCCTAAAAGCCGCAATCACAAAGCCCACCACACCTCCCAACACCAACGGATTCCCCACCGCAAGAACCATAATAATTTCCTTCCACGCCATTCCATAGCCTTCAAACCAGTGTGTTGTTGTCGATACTTCTTCTCCTCCTTGATTTCCCTTCATCGACGTCGTCATTTCCGTGATCGCGTTTGCTATGTGTGTCGATTTCTCATGCGCGTCTTGGGTGTGGAATTCTAGTTCTAGTTCTAGTGATGAAGATCCGGAGGAAGATCCGTGAGGAGTGTATGGCTGAGAATGTTGGAGAGTATCGGTTGGGCTTTGGTGTCGGGATGGGAGGGTGTAGGAGAAGAGATGAATGTGGAGGAGACAGGAGATGGCAGTTAGGATGAGATAAAGGAGGAGGTATCTCATTTTCGTTTTGCTTTGTTCGGTTTTTTTGAAAGGGGGGAGGTTTTGGCTCTTCGGTTTCTGTGCCTGTTGCTTCTTGGATCGAGTTGTTATTTTAGCGGTGATTGGTATCTCCAAGGAACAAGATATAAACATCCAAAGAGAAACCGTAAGAAATCGAATTGTCGTACAAAGATATAAAGTGATATTGATTACGGTAGTAACTTCTATTTCACACGGGAAGGGGGAAAAGATACAATGAGCGAATGTTTGATATCATATCATCAAGTATGAATGATTGTGCGTTCATAACAAATCTTTATTTCTACCGCATGAGCTATACATATGATCAAACATTATTTCATGATACCGCGCTATTGTTATACAAATCTGATACAAAACAAAAACTGCTGCGCTTGCACTCCCATCCGACCAAGGAAACTTTATCCAGTCATCTAACATCCGCATCTAAACATGCCGCTCTATTTCCCCTCCATGCTTGTCATCAAACCACCAGCTTTGGTTTCGACAATCTTAAACGCATCTTTATTACCCAAGCCCTTCTCCGCTCTCTCGTAAGCCGCCTCACTCCTGTCACACAAAGTATCTAGATCCTCTTCTGTCAAGATCTCATCATCTTCTTTACATGTGTATACCTCTCCATCCTTCAACAATAATGCTCTCAACGCATCAGCACTCATTCCTTCTTTGGTATCCATTTTCTGTCCCATGGTCTTGAACCCTCCCTTTTTAATGACCAATTTCTCCAACCTGCGTTTTGCATCGGCGCTCATGAGCAAATCCTCTTCAACGGTACCCTTGGTAGCGAGACGGAATACGACAACAGGTTTGGTTTGACCAATACGGTGAGCGCGATCTTGGGCTTGGAGATCTTGTTGTGGATTCCAATCACTATCAAAGAGAATAACAGTATCAGCACTTGCGAGATTAATTCCTTGTCCACCGGCTCTGGTGGAGAGAAGAAATAGCTTGAATTCTGGGTCTTCATTGAATTCCTTGATTTGTTGACGTCGAAAGTCTTGTGCCACACTTCCGTCAATCCGGCAAACTTTCCAATTTCGCAATTCGCGAGCGTAATCTTCGAGAATGTCAAGTTGGGTTTTGAACTGTGAGAATATAAGAACCTTGTGACCGCGCGAGAATAGTGATGGAAGTAATCGATCGAGAAGTAACATTTTCCCAGAAGAAGACACCAGAGTTTCGTTGAATGGAATACCTGAATCCGCGGACCAAGGATTGTAGAAATTTAAAGGAGAATTGCAGACTAATCTCATTTGCATGACTGGATTGCCTAGCTTCTTACTAGAGATTTCCTTTCTCGCAAGCTCCAGAATTTTCGCTGTTTCATCTTCGATTTGATTCTTGTTCTTGAGTTCTGCCTCTTCCTTTTCAGCATATTCCGTTGCTAGTTTCGACTCAAACTCATCATCACTAAGGTCGTCCTCCTCAGATGCATCAGCTTCTTCGTAAACTCTTCTACTTCGTGAGCTCCGGCTGCGAACACTGACAGCTGGTGATGCAGTTCGACTAGATTTTGCGGATTTATTAACTGGTAATTGAAGAGAGTCTTCAACTGGCTTCCGTTTCCCACCAGGTTTTGCATCTTTGATAGAGGGCGCTGGTGTTGGGATAGCGTTTTGATTCTTAGGTGTTCTACCTGGCTTTCTCTTCGCCATCATTTGTTGAAATGCATTCTTTGGAGCCGGAGTAGATTCTGAAGTAACGTTCCTCTTCTTACTTCGGATTGCCAATGGCTTCTCGTCTTCGCTATCAGAATCTTCCACATCTACTTCAGGCTTAACGGTAGCTTTAGCTGGTTTGCTCGAGTCTTTCTTGGCCGGCTTGCCTCCTGTCAGTCTTTCTACAACCTTCTCTTCCAAATACTTTCGTAGATCAGCTGTCTTATCACCGATCTTGTTGTACAACTCCATCTGTTCCTTTGTCATCGGTGCATAAAGCACATATTCTCGCTTCTTCGGAAGCATGTGCTCAACATCAGCTTTGACTCGTCGCAACAACAGTGGCTGAAGAATCAAATGCATCTTTTTGACCAGGTCTTGTTTCATCTGATCTGCAATAAAGTCCTCGGTACCTTCCTCATCTTGTAAATCACTAAAGTCGAACCAACTCTCAAACATTTCCCATTGTGTGAAAATTGTAGGCAAGAGAAAATTTAGTAACGACCAAAGCTCTTTCAAATTGTTTTGCAGTGGAGTTCCGGTGATCAAAAGACGAGTAGCAGATGTGAAGGTCCTCAGAGTTTGAAACAATTTTGACTCTGAATTCTTCATTCGGTGACCTTCATCCTATAACTTATGTCAGCCATTGGAGACCTTCCCATGGATATCAGACTTACAATAATAATGAATTCCCAACTAATTTTCGAAAGATCCGCGTGATCACGGAGAACAATTTCTGGACTCGTGCAGACAACGGGAAACTTTTCATCGGGACGGCCACCTTTGATATGCTTCATCATTTGCGTACGAAGGAGCTCCTTTCTTTGTGTGGGCGTACCATGGTATAAGAGAACCGGTACATCAGGGGTCCATTTCTGAAATTCCTCGATCCAATTCGAGAGTGTACTCAACGGCGCAATAATAAGATGTGGACCCAAATAGCTTTCCTTCTCTCTCAATAACGCAATAAGTGAAATCGTCTGAATTGTCTTTCCCAAGCCCATTTCATCTGCTAGAATTCCAGACATGCCTTGTATACAAATCTCATACATCCAGGTCAAGCCTTCTAGTTGGTATTCTCGCATTGTTCCACCCACCATACACTTGGGCTGTTCTGCCACTGTCAAATCATGTTCGCCCAATGCCTTCCCATCCATTCCACTTCCCACGCGTCCCAAAACTCTCGTCTTTCCTACTAGCACTTCCCCAAATGCCGCACTCTTACTCAGCAATTCGTCCAATTGTCTGGCTTTGGCTTCTCGCTCCCCCTTTGACTCATTATGTTCTGCTCTCTTTCTAGCAATCGCTTTTCGTCTTCTTTCTTCTGCCTTTGAGTTTGCGATCCGTGCTTTCTCTTCTTCTTCGAATATTTTCTTTTCTTCTTCAGTGGCGAAATTGGCATCGAACTCGGGAACTTCTTCTGGTTCGAATTCCTCCGGGGGAGAAGATGGGGCACTGGTACGTGGTTTGGATAGAGGTGTTTGGGAACGGCTCATACTGGGCGTAGAACTCATTGCTGGAGAGATAACGAAGGTACTCGTATTATAGGTTTGGGAGGTAAGGGATCTCGTTGGGGCTCACACGAGGTGATCAAGAGCTGCTCAATTGGCAGTAATGACTGAGTAAGTGGCAGTGATACTCTCTGGTGCTCGAAACCCGAAAATTATCTTTGTAAAATACTCAAATTGGTTTAATATACCTCACTAATATTCTAGAGTGAAACTCGTGTCGAAAAGCCTGTTGATTCACTGGCCCAGATGCCACACAAATGCTGAGCAGTCTTTCGCGGCAGTTAATGGCCAATACAAGATAAAATTGGAAGGGGAAAGATTGAATTAGGAATTGTACATTTCCGAGCGCAAATACCAAAGATTGTGAGGGGTCGCGATTGGCATCTATGAGACGCGTAAATTGATTTTTACGCGACGTGAAGTCATGTCGTCACTGATTGACGGGACAAAGCGTGATTTCATTAGTAATCAATTTCTAGTTTCCCCCTGGTGAACAACCTCCCCTCTTCTAATCATCTACTGAAAGATTCTTTCTACCTGTGGATATTTTAGATTTCATACATAAGAATATCTATCATCTTAAGCCAACACGTCCCCCTTTCCCCGATATTTTATACCTTTACATCAGGGAGAATACAGTGAATGGTGATGGAAACGAAGTTCTTTAGTTCAGAAATAAAGAGATTTCGAGCCAGGTTGCTTCAATGACTTTGCGTATGAGGTCACTTAGGGTGATAGATGTCGATTAAGAATTGAATGGCATGACTGTTGACAATCATAAATCTAGTCATCGATCGACAGCAAAAGTGACAATTTCAACCTGAATCTACACTCACAATCACAATCACAATCTCATACTCATTCACTATCAACATGCCGCAACATCATTTTGCTAATCCATTGAGTATTCTTAATACTTTAGATCCATGTATGCCATCCATCCCTTTCCGGAAGGAATAGACAACTGGGTAATGAAGCATCAAAATTGTTATGCCAAAGATCTCGCAAGTCCCAGTCACAAAATCTGGAATGACGAAAGCAAGAAAGAAAGAAAGAAAGAAAGAAAGAAAGAAAGAAGAAAGAAAGAAAGAAAGAAGAAAGAAGAAAGAAAGAAGAAAGAAAGAAAGAAAGAAAAAAGAAAGAAAGAAAGAAAAGAAAGAAAGAAAGAAAGAAAAGAAAGAAAAAAGAAAGAAAGAAAGAAAGAAAGAAAGAAAGAAAGAAAGAAAGAAAAGAGAAAGAAAGAAAGAGAAGGAAAGAAGAAAGAAAGAAAGAAAAGAAAGAAGAAAGAAAAGAAAGAAGAAAGAAGAAAGAAAGAAAAAAGAAGAAAGAAAGAAAGAAAGAAAGTAAGAAAGTATCCATCGTATTAAACAGGGGGCCCAAAACATTTTACCATCCACATATCCTTTACTACCACTTTCTTCCTTCACATCTTCTATCTCAATAGAACTGAGTACTCTCTCTATGTATAACTCTTTCTGTATTATGGTCGTCCCCACAGGCCATTGCCGTCTAAATTGATGTGTGGTATGTAATTTTGTGTGTAGGTCATGTAAGCAAATTTTGATTCGATTCGAAAAGCTAGGCTGAAGTAGAAAGGTGATTTGGTGTATCCGAGAAAGAAATGCCAGGCTGAGAATTGACAATGACAACGAAGGGGCGAAATCAAATTTGAGTTGTGATAGAGCAGAGAACTGGCGCAGTTTCTAGGAAGAAGTCTCAGGCGCAACTATTGACGTCTTGAAGATTTCGATCGAGTTGCTTTTCTACAGGACAATTAGAGTGCAGCGTAACGCCTAGCACAGGTTGTGGCATCGTATACAGCTCGCCCATTGTAAAGCTCCATGTTTAGCAGATGTGCCACATTACCCCATTTCTCAGCATCGACCTGTTTGACGATATCGACCAATTTATTTTCAGCCTCGACAGTCCAATCAGCTTTGTTAGTTGACTTCCAATGGGCTGCTGCACCTTTAGCCTTCTTGCGTTCACTCAAAGGAACGAACTTCAGACCCTGGGTGGCGAAGAGAATAGGTGCAGTGCGATTGTAACGCCCGTTGACGCCACAAACACTAAGATCAGGTTTCTTTCCTTGTTTCTCACGCTCCGAATTGAGATGCTCCGCAATCTCAGCAAATGACATGCCCTGGTTCTCTTTCATGTTGACAATTGCGATATTTTCTGGATCATTGGCTCCATAACTTCTCTTGCCAACCTTTCCTCCCGGTGGAGGACGCTTGAGACCTCTCTTCTTGAGGTGGGCGTCTGAGACTGTCTCCTGGTCAATCAACACAGGTTGCTGGTTGATACCCCATGGCATAACGGCTCCAGAGTATCTGGATGGTGCCAAATTTTCACTCGGGTTGTTAAAAAAGAGGCTAGGTCTGCCTTCTTGTCTACGTCGGACTATGGCTGGATGGGCCCGACTACCACCATTCGATCCTGTAACGTTTGCGATTGGACGTACACTTGATGGATATGCAACACTAACGCGACGCTTCTCGACAAGATTTGAGCGGTGGGAGCCAGGCTCGGAAACGAACATATACTCATCGTGCTCTTCATCGTATTCCTCATCCTCAGACATGGGTATATCATATTCTGGGCTATAATGAGAGTCTTCATCTTGACAAATAGCCTGCTCGTATGACTCGCCATCATCCATGTCACTATCCTGACAGTCGGAGGTCTCCAGAGCAGCATCTTCGTTGTCACTAACGTTGGCGAATGGTCGATCACCTCGTCTCACACTCTGCTTGACAACTCGGCCCTTGACAACGGGAGCAGTGGGAACTATGGGGAAGTGAGGTCCCGGAAGACCCGACGTAAGTGCTACTCTCTGGAACTTTTGAGAAGCAACCCCATTATTTCCACGGCCGTCATTCACTGTATCGGAGTCATCAGCGCTATCAATATTTGACTGACACTGGCCCTGGAAATGGCGACCATTCCTGCTACCAAGCTGTCTATTTGAATGACGGGTGGCAGCACGACGTACATTCCGACCCGCTGAGGGACTATCAAAGTTATTGACAATTCCCTTTGCCTGGTGGGTCATCTCATAAGCTTCCATTGGCTTAAGCTCTCCGCCATCACTATTTCCCTCGAAAGGGTGAGAATAACGATGAGTACCTCTCCTGCCCCGATCCAGGAGGCTATTGTGACCCCCATCATCAATATCATTGTGTTGTTGGAACTGGTCTTTGAGACAACGGGCATCCACATTACCAGGTCCAGCTTGATTTGCATTTCGACGAGCGTTCGGGACGGCAGATGAACCCTGGGTATCGGAAATGCCAAGTTGTTGAGATTGAGCGTTTGCAACACCATTTGTAACTTTGCTAATGTTCATATATGCTACGTGAAATTGTTAGCAACGAATATTGAATTTTTCCAAATGCTGCCGAGTTAAAGAAATAGAAAAATAGTGAATGGTTTGAAGACAAGGTTAATGTGTGCACTTTGTCACAATGTGATGGCGGATTTGAACATTGTTGGTGATGCAGCTCAACCAGGAACACAAAACAGCAACGACCTCGACCTATAGCGTGGCTCTCATAGCAATGAGATGGCCAGATGAAATAGCAATGAGCACAAAAGGTGCTTAAAAATATACGTGATGAAGGAGGAGATGTACAATGATTGAATCAAAAGGATGCCCGAAGATAGTTTTGGCTAT